>BSAI01000030.1:647733-918019 GCA_036245035.1 Adrianichthys oophorus
GGGGGGGGCATTGAGTAGGGTTCTGGCTTGGCTCGGGGGGTGGCCCTTTTGTAAGCGCTGGGGGGGCTTGCGCGGGGCCCTGGTCCTGGGGGGGTCTGCCTGCGCTGGATGGGCGGCCCGTCTGCACCCGGGGGCTGGGATCACTCCTTCTCTGGCCCTGGGACGGGATGGGGCAACCCTCTTGGGGCCTGCGTTTGCTCCAGGAAAAGCCTACCATGGCGGGGTCTGGGGGGAGCAGGCCAGGGGGAGGGAATTTCGTGGGTAAGAGGGGGGGTCCACCACCAGTATGGGACCCTTGAGGCTTCCTCAGGCCTGCTGGTGCCTGACCAGGCAGCCACCGGGGCGGTGCTTGGGGGGGAGGGCTGGGGCTTGCGCCTGGGGGCTGGCCCCCTCTTGGTTCCTCTCTCTTTGTGTGGGGTGGGGGGTGTGGGGCCTGGGGGGTCGGCTTTCGGACAGTGGGGCCTCTGCCCTGGGGAGACTTGGGCCCAATGCCCAATGGGGGGGGGGGCAGTTGTTTCACCATAGGGGGTCAGTCTGGTAGCTGTCCCCGACCTCCCCTCCTTCCTCATACGAACACTTATTAGGTTGGAGGGGGGGGCGTGCTTGCGGAATACCTCGAGGGGCCGAGCCACTTGGCAGTGGTCCCCCTCCCATGGTCTCCACACAGTTTCGCCCCCTTCTCTTGGTTTTAAATGCACCTTAGACACGTAGGACCCTTGGTTGGGGGGGGTGCTGGGACATCACTGCCAGCAAGCAGGAGATGTCCTCATAGGGCTCTACCCTCCAATTTTAACTGCACCATAGACATTTAGGGCTCCTTGGTGAGAGGGTGATTGGACATCCCTGTAAGCAATCAGGAGATGTCCCCAGTGCCCTGCTCACCAATTTTAACTGCACCCTTTATCACACACACCCTTCAACCACAAGAAACACACCTCAACATACACACACACAAATACATTACACAAGGAAGGTGGGACTACTGCTCTTCTGTCCCCTACCCCATCCCCGGTGGGGGGAACAGGACCTTCAGCAGCAGCGGCCTTGTCTCTTGGGTGTCGGCCTCCTGGGCCCGGCGGCCCCCTCCCCACGCAGGGAGAGGGATCCCTCAGTCCTCTGGCAAGTCCATGAGCGGGGGGGGGATCATATTCCACCTGAGCCTGGAGGGTGTCTGTGTCCTTGTGGTACGGGTTCTGGTCCTTACCCTCGGGTGCTGGGTCCCTTCTAAGTAACAACATAGGAGAGCCTGGTCAGGCTATGTACTCCTTCGGGGACCCCCACTTCTCTTGGTCATCCCTCCTCTAGGTGGGGGTAGCTAACCCCCGCTGTGCTCTCTTCTGGATCTCCGCAACTGCCTGGCCCATGTGGTGGTCCTGCGGGCCCTGGTCTGGGCGCTTGACCGGGCTGCCTGGCGGGCGGATCTCCGTTGACCCCACAGTATGGGTGCGGGGGCGGGCCCTGGTTGGCGCTGCTGCCTCGGCGGGGGTCTTGGTGTGGGGATGTCTGGGAGCTCTCCCTCCTTTTTTTTTTCTTTTCATTCCTTCATCCACTTCAGCTTAACATAACATTCACCTGAGCACAGGCGTCGGCTCACCTTTGCACCTTCAAATAGTGTGCGTGACAGAATGTAATGCTTTACATGTGTTGGTTGGTATGTACAAGTGTGTGTGTGAACTGGATGTGGACAAGTTTGTGAACACTCTTGGAGCCGGCAGGTATGTTTGTAACAGCTGAGTGTGTGGACAGGCCCTGCCCATTTTAGACCAACACTCACTATTGCAATGGGTATAAGCTCCAACATTTTGTTGCCTGTAGATTCGCAACTCTACTTTCCCTTTCCATTAGTCATCCTCTAAATTCTTTAATCCACCGTTCCACCCACCCCCACCCCCGTCTTCTTCCCCCTTTCTTATTCCGTCCGGTCCAACAAAAAGAACACAAACAAAATTAATATTAATAAAGTTTAGTTTAAATTACAAAAGGGGCTTATACCAACATACATTTTGTGTTCGCTATGATTTATAACCCCCGATTGTAAGAGTAAAATCTGTCTAATGCAAGAGGCTTTCAGCTCATATCTTTCTGCTCAGCTGTTGGACAGGACAAGTAAAAAAAAAAAATTGTTTTGTTTTTTTTTTGTCCATAAGGATACTAATATTGACTCAAAAATTGAGGAAGTGGGAGGCAATGTTTTTCCCATGGGGCAGCAGCCCCTTTTAGCCCCACCCCCCCCCCCCCCCCCCCCCCCAGCTCTGCCCCTGTTCAAACCCAAAAATTAAGTTTTAAAACAAAAATGTTACATGACATCAAAACAATAGAATTTTGAAAGACATTATGGACCTTTTTTGACATTTTTTAAAGTAAAACACTTCCTCTGATGCTAATTTTTTAGACAGTATTTTTCCATTAAATTGATTTTCACACACTACACGAGCTCTCTGCTGATTGTATCCTCTAAATTCATTAGCTTGTCAAAGGCTGTACACTTATCTTCTTTGGTATAAGTCAAAAGAAAAAAAAATAAAAGGTCCTGTTTTTTTTTGTTCTTGAAAATAATCCCTTTGTATTCATGGAATGGATGAGCAATTCTAACTAATGAAGTATTACTTCACATGAAAGAAAGGGAGAAAGATTATTTTAATTTACCATGTGTCAACAGCTTTCAAAAAGCATGTCAAGATGTTGCGGCAGTTTAGAAATTAAAGGGCTTTCTTTGCTTTCACAGGCGAAGCTGTCACTTTACTTTTCAAGATTTCTGCTCCTCACTGTGGTGCATTTCACACACAACATAAAAATAAATAAATAAATAAACCCACACCAATATCTCTAGAGCCTCTTCAAATCTATTAATATTTCTATTAGTAATTCAATTTCATTTGCCTTTGATAAAGATAATTTATGCCATTATATAATACTAATTTCTGACATTTAGGACAGGCCCAAGGCTCATGAGTGTTAGCTCTCGGAGTGAGTTTAATTGCGTTAAATTTCAGAAATTAGAATATTAATTCTTGTTTTCAGAGGATTCATCTATTGCTAAAGGGTGCCAATAAGGGATTGACTTTAATTAGGTGTGGTGGAAAGCCAGTTAGTCCTAAATTTCACCACTACAGAATAAAAAAAGTCTAAATAAGACCTTTATGCAGTTTTTGAGAATTCCCAACAAATGAGTTTTCTTTGACCTCCTGCTTTTCCTTCATCTCCTTAAGCTTTCAGATGACTTTTGCTGGAAACTTACAATTTTATTCTGAATATCCATTTGTGCCCCTTTAGGTAACATGAGACATCAGCTCAATTCCATTACCTTTCCCTGTTCTCAGCGGTGCCAAAGAGCCTTTAATAAAATGAAGATGGCCAGACTTGATTCAGTTTAATGGAGCTAATCTCATACAAGTATTTCAAGGTGACCAAATTAAAAAAAAAAAAAAAAGTTCTACCCTTGCTGTTGAGGAGCTGAACATGTGATTTACTTTGAAAATGAAGATAAACCTTGAAGGGTCTCAATAGAGGGAAAAAAAAGTTCTTTCAGACACTTCACCTGTTTATTTCATAAATCAAGAAGACGGTTACTAATATTGTCTGTTTTTTTGAACATCCAAAATGGGTTAAAGGCAATGGAGCACGAGTAAAAACCATAAAAACAGAACTTAAAATGGAAACTGAAATATGACAAAAGCAAGCAAAAAGTGACTAGAAAATGAAATGATTAGGAATTTGAAAAATGGGCTTATGTACATAAAAAGTGTGCAAAAACTAAATATGCTAAAGAAAACAGAAACAAAGCATTATAGACTAAGCCTAAGAACACAACCTTTCTGTATCCGTCTTAAAACTTTAACCGTTTACGTAATTAATGTGATTGAAGCAAATTCAAAAGTGAAGAAAAGCAGCCTTTGCGCTGATGTGCAACACTTTAAATACAAGTGCTTATGTAAACAATGTAAATCAGCTGATTGTGACACAAAGAAAAATGGCGCAACGCTGATATGCAAAGTTGTTTTTCTCTGCGACTGTTGGAACTATGATGATCGGAATTTGGATCCGATCTGAAGGAGTCACAGTAAAAGAGTAGTAGTAGTTCAAAGAGTACGTGTTATTAAGGAGTTACCGTGTTAAATGGTTAAGGACATATTTTCCAAAACAGAAGGTGCCTGGGATTGTAGGGCACATTATGTTACATTCACATTGGGCATATGACACGTTCACGAATGCGCCTCTAGCGGGTTCTTGAATGTGCGCTTAGCATATGGTGTTCATACTGGACCAGCAGCGAGGGGATTTTTCTTCTTTTTATTTTGCTGCTCTTTACTAGTGCATGTCAGCCACTTACAGTTGGAAGAGGCTTGCTGCGAAATGTCAAAGTGGTACAAATCTTGCAGTACAAATCTTCATCTGGGCTTATTGTTTCACAGCTCTATTCCATTATGTAGAAGACTTGGTGTCGCATCACGCCGACCGGGCACAAATCGTGCCAGTCATTTTTAACACAGGGCCCAAAAACGGTTATAAAAATTTGTGTAGGCTTGAACGCGAGAATTTTGAACTCCGAAGTCTGAAACATGCATTAACGTGCATTGACATAGACTTTTCATTGATTGTGGCCACTTGCATGCATGTTGCTGAGGGCGGTGTGAACAAGCGAAACAAGACAGTCTGATAACGTGATATACCCACAGTGCCTAGAGGGGCCAAGAAAGAGGCTATTTAGTCAGTGGAATTGCTTAAGTTTTTCTAGTGAACAGTCTTTTTCTTCTTGTTAGTCTTTGTTATCTGCAATAATCAGCCTTTGCAGACAGAAATACCACGGACAAGTCAAACTTTACTGACAATATCTCTCTCTGATCAGATGGTCTCACTGGATGGCTTAAATATAGCCTCCAATTCCACAGTTAGAAACCTGGTGGTTTTATTTGATCAAGATTCATCATTTCACATGTCACAGGGTTGTAAGACTGAATTTTTTCACCTACGCAATATATCTAGGATCAGAAATATATACTCTAAAGTAATGCTGAAAAACTCATTCATGCATTTGTTACGTCTAAACTGGAATACTGTAACTCTTTGCTAGCAGTAAAAGTTCTCAAAAAAGTCTTCAGCTTGTTCAAAATGCAGCAGCTAGATTGTTAGCAGGAACCAGCAGAAGTGAACACATTACTCCTGTGTTAGCTTCACTTCACTGACTCCCTGTAGAATCAAGTTCAAAATCCTCCTGCTAACCTGTAAGGTTGAATGGTATGGCCCCATCCTATATTAAAGATCTCACAGTGCCTTACCACCCAAACAGGACTCTTTGCTCACAAAGTGCAGGACTGGTTGTAGTTCCTAGAATTTCTAAGAGCACAATTGGAGGTAGAGCCTTTAGCAAACCAAGGTTCTGTCTTATGGAATAAGCTCCCAGCTCGTATAAGACAGGCAGACAGTTTCTACATTCAAAGTTAGGCTTAAAACATTCCTCTTTGAACAGCCTTATTGTCCAGCTAGCTAGTACTCAGAGAATATCTAACTTACTGTTGCCCTACCTCACCTACTGTAATGAAGTTTAGAGGAATAATTACAATTATCATTACATCCATTATACATATGTTTCTGCAGTGCTAAGCAGATGGAAGATGGTTTAATAAACTGGGCCATGGCAACCCATTCCCTCTGTGTACCACCGAAAATTGGTTCCAGGTCAATGAGAACAAGACGGTTTTTTCTTTAAATTGAAATGCTTAAGAATTTACTTTTGCAACCACCCTCCAGTGGTTCTTTTGAGGTACTGCAACATCCTGGTGTAAAAAAAAATTGAGAGGAAGTGGGGGTTGGTGAATGCCACTGCACTAGGACTTAACTGATGTATCCATGGAGGTTAGATCATACTGTCAAACCTGGGGCTTATTTGAGGATCTACTCTGGTGGGATTGTGGGTAAAATGCACAAAAAACACAATTTTCTGCCTTTGTCCAATGCAAAAAAAAAATTTTTTTCTTCTTTGACTCTCGCTCTATGTTGCATTTTTGCCTCAAGAGTTATTATGTGCATGGTCTCAGGCGCTATAGATCTGCAAATAGATGAATGTACAGACATGTAATTAAAAAAGCAATAAATTAACCGATCAATACAAGAAATTCATGCCCGGTACGTGCAGAGATGAAGGAAAAGAATGGAGGTGAAAACAGCAGATAACCCTCTATATCATGCTGGCTCCAGTTTGCTGCACTGCTCCTACAGGGAGCAATTTACTCGTTTTCCTCCAGGCTCCAACTACCGCGGCAATGCAGAAACCCTCTCTGCCCCCAAAATAAAGAGGCATCTGCTGGGGAAATCAACTCTCGGTTTGGCCTCTCCAATCTTAGATCCCTCATCTCCTGTGCTGTAACCTCTGAAAGCACCTGCCGCGTGGCCATTACCCACGCGCCGGGGCTTTAAGCAGGGGAAGATGGATCTGGTGCCTGTCCCAAGCCAAAGCCTCACACATCCCTCCTCTGTATTCCACACCATTACTCCTTTAGCTGCCACCATTACTCGTTTAGCTGCCACCTCACCATCCTGCATCGTCTTTCTCCATCGCTGCTCTCCTCCCTCTGTTGTTTTGTTAGCCACGGCTGCAATAGGATATAAATATCTGAAGGCGTGAGCTGCACCTAATAAAGCAAACGGATGTGGAAGGCCGTGGCAGCCGATCACAATACTTTAGGGGTGTGAGGGCGATTTATTTGCTCATTTAAGGATTGGTAAGGCCTTAAAGCATTCCACTGGAAGCTAAAGACAAATGGACATCTGAGTAACCCTTGCATTAGTGGTATTGACTCTTTGATATAGATTTAAATAGTAGAAGTGACTTTGAAGAGGGTTTGACAAGAGGTTCTCTGGTAACTAAAGGAAAGAAGTCTCTTTGGTTTCTGTTCAGCAAGTTAGGTAGATTGAATGATCAGAAAATGGCTCAATCTAATTGACTGGAAAGAAAGATAATGATAAAAGATGTTCTAAAAATACTAATGACAGGTGAAATCCACAAAGTAGAATTAGAAATGTTTTAAGGCTGTAACACTTTTCTCAGACTTCGTTTTGTTTCTTCAGGTACCTGGCTTTTCTGCCTACATTTGCATTCTTGTTAAGTGCTCCTTCAAAGATACATTAGTGCCCTTTAATATACCCCCACCCCCCGTATTGTGTGACTTCATTTTTTGGGTTTTCTTTACAAACCACCAGCCCACAGCCAGCGCATGGAGGTTCTTCCTTCTGGGAGAGTGGGTGGCAGGCCTGGATGTTACCCATCCATTGTAATTTGTCTGACATGAGAGAACAGCAGCTCTGTGTGCGCTTCAAATGCAGCATTCTAACTGCTTTAAACATCGAAGCAGAGCTCAGCAATGTTTTAGAATCCTCAAAAAAAAAAGTGACTCAGCTTTTCATGCTGTGATCACACTTTTCAGATATGTGTGAGTCTGCACAAGAGGACGTTCTTCATAGATTTGGGGGTTTAAAGGACAAAGCTTTGCCAAAGCTTGATGACATTTTCGTGCATGGTAAGATTTTTTATTCCTCATTTTCCTTTTGCTTGTTTTTTACAAAGCAACTGACAAAGAGCCTTCAAAAGAGGGACTACTTTCTGTGTTTCAAATGAGCATCTCCCAATTCATATTAGCTTCCATCCCGTCACACATGACAGGTTACGACTTTGCTAGACACTGTTGGAATTTGAATTATGCATAAGATGACCTTTGGGATTCATTATACCTGAGATAATTCTGTAAAACCTTAGATATTTACTCAAGGGCAGAGAGATCTCTTGGTGTTTTTTGGACCATAACACACAATATCAATTAACTGGTCTATTTTTGCGCAAAGTGGGCTGTATTATATCATATAATCAAGCGAAACGACACAGTTAAACTGTATCAGTCCGCCAGGCTTCTGACAACGGTAGGTGGAATGCTCACACCATTCACCCTGTAGCTCAAAATTCAACCAGAACCAAGAGGGTAATTAAAAAAAAAAGAAAACTCCTAGTAACGTCCATCCCCTGATTGTCCTTTACCTACAAAATGGTTACTGCTGCAATTCTTCTACTTTTGAGATTGGTCAGTGTCATTTTCTTGTTGTATAAAACTCTTAGTAGAAATTTGAGGTCTGCAAAGATCAGTCAGCTGATCAGAACCCAATGAGATGAAGCTGATTAAAGCTGCAAACAGGACCCCAAAGTGTCCCCACTTAACCCTTCAGCACCGGAGTCATCGCTGGCGACATCTAATTTATGGACGCTTTTTGACACATCAAGACTTGTCGACCGTTTATGCGATCATTGTGATCCGCTGATTCTGAAAAAAAATGCTTTTTCATATCGACTGTTACATACTGTATATCGCAAAAGCCACTTTTCTCCGTATCAGAATCAACTGATTAACGTTCATTGCATAAACACTTCACTGCGCTAAAGTGCTTCAAATCCACAAAAAGTGCTTTTCTCTACTTCAGAATCCACTGGAATTACATTAATTACGTAAACAGTTGAAGAGTTACGGAAGTCAAAAGAATGTAAACACAATGTTAAAGGGTTAAATCCTTTGATTCCATTGACTGTATAAGGGAGGTGGACTGAGTGGGTGTGACATCACCAACAGGAAAAGACGAAACGTGAAACAGCTTTTGTTGTTGTTTTAAGTTGGTTCATTCTGCTTCTCAGCATCTGTCTCACACATTCACACATCCACTGTTCTCACAGAGGCCTCCCCATCTAATTTTAGTTTTGTTTTTTCCACAAGGGAGGGCAAAAAGGGTGGTGGTACTGCATCTATTGTATCCAACTCCTTTGCAGTAAAGCAAATTTCTTTAGATCAGTACCCCAGCTTTGAACACCATGCCTTTGTTTTTAACAGCCCTCCAGTTTTATGCATCACAGTATACAGACCACCAAATCCAAACACTGGTTTTATTGAGGAGTTTTCTGAGTTCCTAGCATCTGTCCACACTTCACTCAACATGATTTTAATAACTGGTGATTTTAATCTGCATGTAGATAAGGAGTCAGACTACTCTGCTACTCAGTTTCTGGACATGCTTGCTTCTCTGGATTTTAAACAACATGTCATGCAGCCGACTCACAACAGGGGGCAAACTCTTGACCTGGTCATCAGTCATGGTTTACCTACAAGTGTGTCCACTGTTGTGGATCTGGCTGTCTCTGATCATTACTGTGTGCTTTTTAACATCACTGGTTTTATAAAACAACAGACCTCTGTGAGAACTGTGAAGAAATGCTACTTGACTCCCGAAGTGGTCGAAACATTTATTTCAACTGTTCGCTCAAACTCTCCAATTGTCTTACCAGCCCCCTGCAACTGACTTGTGGAAATTTTTAACAGTGAACTTAGATCCAGTCTCAACTCAGTTGCTCCACTAAAATCTAAAAGGATGAGAATCAAACCTTCACCCCCTTGGAGAACCGAAGACATCAAACAACTGAAGAGACGAGCTAGGGCAGTGGAAAGACGTTGGAGAAAGCATACCCTTGAAATAAACCATCAACTATACCAAAATCAACTAAAACTATACAACCAGACTGTAAAACAGACCAGGAACTCATACTTTGCGAACATAATCTCTGAAAATAAAAATAATCCCAGAGTCCTCTTCAGCACAATAGAATCCTTATTGAACTCAGACATGAATAAGACCACAATGCCAGCGTCTGCTGCATTGTGTGAGGACTTTGCTAACCACTTCAGGAGCAAAATTGCTTCTGTACGATCTGGTATCTTGATGGAACAAAGAAGCAATTGCAATAAAAATGATGACTTGACCTTACCCGAGGAAGCACTGGACAGTTTTGACCTGGTTGAAGCTGCAACACTTGGTCGAGTTTTCTCCCAAGTTAAACCAACGACCTGTTTTTTAGATCCCATCCCCACATCACTTTTTAAATCATTTTATGGATCTTTTGAGAGCGAGATTTTAAACATCATAAATTCCTCTCTACAAACGGGTTTTTTTCCCACTGCTTTTAAAACTGCAGTGGTGAAACAGTTACTAAAGAAAAGCAATGTAGATCCTACGGTTTTTAATATCTACAGACCAGTGTCCAACTTGCCATTTTTAAGCAAGATTCTGGAAAAAATTGTTTTTATTCAGCTAAATGAGTTTCTCTTACACAATAACATATTTGAGGTGAACCAGTCTGGTTTTAGAACGAACCACAGTACTGAGACAGCCCTGTTAAAGATCGTTAATGATGCTAGATGTGCCTCGGATTCAGGTCAGATCACAGTATTAGTTCTACTGGATCTAAGTGCTGCTTTTGACACTGTTGATTGCTGATCCTGTTAAACAGACTTAAAGGTCTTGGCCTTTCAGGGACTGTTATCCAGTGGTTCACTTCCTATCTCACGGAGAGAAACTTTATGGTAAGCATGGACACTTACTTTTCTGGGGTCCACAAAATTGAATGTGGTGTGCCTCAAGGTTCCATCCTTGGCCCCTTGCTTTTTAACATCTACATGCTTCCTCTGGGGAATGTTATCAGGAAGCACAACATCAGCTTTCATAGCTATGCTGATGATACCCAGCTGTACATAGCTATGTCTCCTGATGACACAAGACCAATAGAAGCACTTTTTAATTGTATTTTAGATGTAAAATCATGGATGGCAAATAATTTTCTGCAGCTCAACCAGGAGAAAACTGAAATTTTGGTTATTGGTCCTGAAGCCAAGAGAGAGAAACAGTTTCTGAAACTTAAAGAACTTTCATTCAATTTTTCTGAAACAGTCAGAAACCTGGGCGTTATTTTTGACTCCAAGCTAACATTTATCCCACATATCAAGCAGGTGATTAAAACTGGTTTTTATCATCTTAGAAATTTGGCTTGGGTTCGCCCAATTCTCTCTCTTGCTAATATGGAGACGCTGATGCATGCTTTTATAATTAGTAGAGTTGATTATTGTAACACCCTTCTAGCAGGTCTTCCAAAAAATAGCATTAAGAACCTTCAGCTTCTCCAAAATTCTGCTGCAAGAGTTCTCACCAAGACCAGAAGGCGAGCTCACATCACCCCGATTTTAAAACCCCTGCATTGGCTCCCCATCTGCTTCAGGATTGATTTTAAGATACTTTTAATGGTTTTTAAATGTCTGAACGGTCTTGTTCCTTCTTATTTATCTGATCTTTTAGTTAAATATGAACCCTCGCGGACCCTGAGATCCTCTGGCACTGGTCTACTAATCATTCCAAATGTGAAAACCAAAAATTAAGGAGAGGCATCTTTTCAATACTATGGCCCCCGTCTATGGAACAGTCTGCCGGAGGACCTCAGGACCGCAGAGAACATAGAGGTTTTTAAGAAAAGGCTCAAGACCTATCTTTTTAAATTAGCTTTTAGTTAGTTTTTATCATGTTAATTTATCCTGTTTTTATTATTTTTATCATGTATTATGATTTTACGTCGGATTATTTATAGCTTATTTGAATATTTTTTATTCTCATGTTTTATTGCTTGTTGCTTTTATCAAATGTTCCATTTTAATTTTAGATTCATATTTTATTATTTTTAAATCCAGTGCCTCCTCGGCTGGGTCCTCTCCCTCTGGGTCAGCTACGGTTCAGCTGTTGCAGCTCTAGATGGGGACCTGCCTCGCTACCTTGCTGTGGTGGGGCTGGGTCCCCGCCTGTGATGCTGCATTACACTGACTATGTGGTTGTCCACGGAGGAAGAGGACCCAACTATAATGGGTCCACCAACCAACTTTCTCCTTGCTCAGCCTGTTTCCCAATGGGTTCCATCAGCTATGGGGGTGGGAATTGTGAAAGGGGTTGGGTGGATTGCATGTGTGTGTTGGGGGGGGGTCTACATTTTTATGGTTGTGCTTGTTTTTAATCTGTTTTATTTGAATGTAAAGCACTTTGTGTTATGCTTCATAGGAAAAGTGCTATAGAAATAAAGTTTGATTTGATTTGATCACTTTAGATCTGCAGTTACAGGCACAGAAACTATGTCAACTATGCCGCTTTATGTGGCAAACAGAAGAAACCGAAGTCCTGCTGTGGTTGCATCACCAGCACCACTATCATAGCTTTCCAGAGCTGTGACCTCTTTTCCGCATGTGGGGTAAAAAAAAAAAGAAAAAAGAAAGATGTCTGAGCGGGTCTTAGATACTCTGAGCTGCCTGGAGCTGCAAACAAAAACTCTAATGAAGGAAGTCAGGGGGAAATGTAAGCACACTTGTGTTAATTGACCTGACAGACACCTCCAGTGTGTCTCACAGGAGTAAACTGGTGACACGGCTCTGTGATCAGAGGAGATGTGTGAGTCTCTCCTCTGTCGTTTTCGTTGACGGCATAAGGCCTCCCACATTTCACTTCCCTTTTTTTTTTTTTTTCCTTCTCGCTCTCTGGAAATATCACCTCTCCCTCCATGTCCTTCAGCTCCCCATTCATCTGTCATTCAGCAAAGCCCCACTTTCCTTCTCCAACATCTTCCCTTCACACACACACATGCACATGCTTGCGCGTTGTTGCATTTCAGAGAATACCACTCAGACCCAATCCCAGTAGCGCTGTCCCCAAAAAGCTCTCCTCTGTGAGGATGCAAACGCAGGAGTGGAGTGTTGTTTGACCCCCCTTCAAATGTGACAAAAACCACAAAAGGCAACAGCGGAACATGAAACATCACTGGAGTGATCCCTAATCCCATCACATTAAACTAAAAACACAGCAGAGAAGATGTTTTTTCTGCCATAAGGCCAACATAAATGTATGCATGTTTCCCAATCGTGACAGCAACAGCAGATATTTAGAAAAAAATTTTTTTTCTCTGTTACATCGACATCTGTCTTTTGCATTTTTAACAGTCGGCATTGTAAGAATACACTCCTTTGTGCCATATCACTCAGAAAAGTGCTCTTCCGTCTTTGCATTAAGCACCTCCCGGGGCATGGGGGGCAACGAGCGAAGAGTAATTGGGTTTGATTTAATGCAGTAATGTATCCGACACAGCTGTTGTGTTGAACAAGCCATACAAGGAGCCTTCTATTTCTGGTGATAATGGGTTATCTAAAATGCAACTCCTTTGCTGTAATTACGTTTATTTATTTATGCTTTTTTTTTTTCAATCACTGATGTGTCCATAGATGAAGTAGGCACCATTTTTTTTTGGAGTATAAGTTGCACAAGCCAAAAATTCATAATAAAGAAGAAAAAAACTATAGCTACATCACTCCGGAGTAGAAGTCACACTTTTGGAGGGAAACGGGAACGCCAAGCCTGGTGGCATGCTGCGTTCACACCGAACGTGATTCATGCTTCAAATTTGTGTCAGATGTCTCTTTTGACGCACGTTAAATTGAATGCTCAATGCTTTTGAATATTGTGTTCATAACGTAGATGCTCCCGTCACTTGTGGGAGAAGTCAAGGAACTGTCAAGATTTTAGCCTGATCGCCACATGGGAGCATTCATCTAATTTACAGTTGATGCACGGAAGACACAGATGACGTTGAGAGATCAGGTTTATTTAGTTTGAAGAGTTTTTCAAAAGTATCGGTAAGCATGTCTCCAAGTGCAGTCTGTTTTTGTTTTTTGTTTTTTTTATAGCAACCATTACCTTCTACTGCAGGAGCTAGCGTCTGAACATCAGCGCTATCTGCTGTACTTCCATGTCTCTGTAACTCAGTTTGATGACTTGCTGTCCCACATTAGTCCGAGGAAGGGAAAAAATTAAAACAAGAATAATAATGTCTCAAAGCAAATACGAAAAATATCATAACGTTCAGGAGAACAATCAGAACAATTCTTCTGCGTTACTGTCAGTAGAAAATACTGATACACACATCCACACAGTGCCCGCTAGGGATTGTTAGTTGCAAACAATCGCTAAAGGGCAACGGCTGTTAGTGGGAAAATACAGTACATTCATTGTTTAAAAATTGCATATAAGTCGCTCCTGAGTATAACTGGCAAACGTATGCAAAAAACACGACTTAGACTCCAAAGAATACAGTTAGCTTTACAAAAAAACATGTTTTATAATGTCTGGGAAAACAAAAGAAAAGAACATAAGAAAGTGGACTTGCCTCTGGAAGAGATGAAGAGTGCCTGATGTATCTAACAAGACACTAATAGAGTCGGAACGCCATACAGCTCACTAGGGAGGACGGAGTAAATAAAACACTTCTCATGATTTATTTAACTTTTCAAAATGTGCTCATGCAGTTTTGTTAAAGTCTTTAAGAGGTTAGTAAAGTATGGGCAGTCTCATTTGGGAATTCCGACGAGTTATTTTAAGACGCCGGCCCGTAAAATAAAATAAAAAAAAAAAAAACTATTTCTTTGGCTTCAACAGATGTGGAGCGACTTGTCAGGCAGCATCCCATCATCCTCGGTCATCAGGAGCCATTAACAAGTCAAAACCCATCTGTGTGAGCTGCCATGTTAAAGAATACATGTCTCCAACACACAGCTGCCATTAGATGGAGGAAAAGCAGGAAATCGAAACCCTCAGCCACACAAACACACAACTTTTATTAGTTGTTGTGACATGTGGCTACAAAATCACACTTGACAAATAAAGGGATGCTGATGTAACACTATTTTGGCATCAAATCCATGGCAGTTATGTATGAAGCTGCCACCACACAAAAGACAAAACAAGAGGACAAAACCAGGGTACTTGTCCAGCTTGTTTAAGGTGTACAGCTTTGTACCTGCCTGACCTTGTAAATAAATTCATGAGTGGTTTTATTTTCAGGTCCGTCATTCCATTTGGTCAGGTGCCCCAAAGCATAGCCATTTGCCACCTCGCTTGCAAAGCAGATGCAAACATCAACCGGTGACATTTCTTTGTCCGGACAAGCAGGTGATGCACAGTCGCTTTTGTTTTTCCCTGGGACTTTATTTTGCAGTTTGGGCATTAAAACGCTTGAGTCATGCATGATCAAACCACTGACTTCATTTAAGCCTTTACCAAAGATTTAGAGCAACGAAATTGAAGTATGGAGTATGAGTATTGAAGTATGAAAATGTTTTTAGCTTAAAACCCTTAAAAATACTCCTTTGAGCCCTCAGATTTAACTATAGATTAGTGTACAGCAACCTTGTTTACAGTGTCAACTGTTATTAACTACTAGTGAAACCACAGGTGGCTTCATTATAGCTACTCGTCTTTTTTTGTTTTGAAGAATTTAAAATAAAGCTACAAAAGAAAGGGACCTCACTCTTTGCCCCTAACTACAGTTTTCTTCATGACTTATGTGGTTGCCATGGTTGCCACAGGAACCCTGTTCACTTTAAGAATCAACTCCATTTGTAGACATTTTGAATGCAAATCAGCTGAAATGAAGACCTGTAACATTAGTCAATTCCTTCTGCAAAAAGGAAAACATCTTAGTCATAGTGCTGCCTTTCCTGTGGCTAAAACATGATTTTTGAGTACTTACTCTTATAGAGGTCTAAAAAGTTAACCTGTCAGCTGAATCTTGTGTCCAAATGTCAGTCAAAAAGATAAATTAATGCATTTCGAAAATGTTCATGTCTTCCAATGTTTTATTGATGATATTAAACATTTGGGGTGTAGGGAAAAATCAATTATGTGAAACGTTGCGATATATTATTTGGCAATCCTGGTGTTGATTTCAAATGCGGCCAAAACTTTTTTAAAATCTTAAAGCCCCAACCACTAGATGGCAGCACACCACACAACAGTAGTAGTTGTTGTTGTTACATAGCCCAGTGACACCAAAAAAAATCCTCAATTATATGTCAATTATCAAATTTTATCTTTGGTACAGACTTGGGATATATCGGGATATCATATCGCAACATGCATGTTGTGTATCAAATTGCCAGACTCTTGCCAATACACACCCCTAGTATATTTAGCCTACAATAATGAACATTGACACTTTTTAAATTAATTTCAAAGTTTTGAAGGAAGGTGTGACTTAGGTTTTAAATTTTAAGGGTTGAATTTGAAGCTGGAAAAAGTAACGAGAAAACCATTTTAATGTTTCTGTTTTTATATGTGCTTCTTTATACTTTCAACTAACGTATTCAAACTTTATTTATTATTAGATGTCTTTTATTTAGAAGAGGTTAACAAGCATGACTATAGGGTCAGCTCAAAGTGAATTAAAAAAACATTGTGTATTTGAAGGAAAAAAAAAAAAATTTGAAGAAGTGTTATGTACATTGCAAACCTAATTTTCCTTAAGTAATTGTCAGTTTAAATAAACTTTTAAACTTAAAAGACACAAAGAAATTTTGAAAAATATAAATTGTACATTTAAAACTTAATTGAATAAACTGCTATCAAATTTAAAGCTTACTTGTAACAATTGCTGTTTTGTATTTTATTTTATCTTTTAATCTTTTTGTTTCTCTTCACTTTCAGTCCTCAATCTACTGTTTAGGTCCTGACTTATAGTTCATTGGTGTTTACCCATGGGGGGTGGGGCTTTAAGCCCATTGGCTACTGGGACATGATTGACACCAGGTTACAGAGGTTTTGGTGTCATAATTTTCACTCCAAAACAGCGTCTGTTTTTGGGAAAACCTGTGTCATTCCTCCTCTGATGAGTCGTACAAATGTACAATCTCTGGGTTTTCATTCACTTTTAGCTGGTTCTGATTGACCTCATGCATGCCTTCCACAATTGACAATTTCTCTCAAGGTGCGTTCACACCGAACCCAAGTCGTGCGGCCAATTCGCTTGTCCCGCCCCTCCTTTGCCCTCAGAGAATTCGTTGCTCGCCGCATGACCAGAAATGTGTTCCCTAAGCTTGCCGCCTCGGCTGAGTGTGGGATGAGCAACCAGCTAATGTTTTTAGCCTGATTGCTGTGTCTTTTTCATCTCATTTACATTGCAAGTTGAGTCCCTGAGTGGTTGAGGAGACGCAGCCACCTCCCCAGATTTCTTTTTTTTAAATTTACTCTGGCCAGCCGCGGCTCCCACTTTATTTGCCCCATGCCAGTCAATTCGTGCTGTTTCCAGACATTCACACCGCATCGGCCGCTCAATTCATGCCACAGAATTGCCTCAATTTGTGTCTAAATCATTGACTTTACATTGAAATTGGCCACCTCCAACGAGCGAATGCAAGCATCTTTATAGATCTATCTTTACTTCAAGTAAACATCAACTAAAGTTAGTACATTTATTTTAAAAAAAAATCTGATTTCCTACAAGATTTCTAGATATATTGTAAGAAAACCTTTGACAAACAGCATCTTATTTTGTAATTTATATTCATTAGCACATATGCTAATATGCCACTGTTTCCAATAAAAGATTGCTTCAAGTCAAGATTGTATGAAAACATTTTAATTACAGTTAATCAAAACAAATCTTATCTCTCCTAATCATCTTCAAACAGGCTGCAGATTCCTTTTTTTCTTCTTTTATTCGGTCTAATCATCTAATTAAAGTCGTGGAGGCATCAAGAGTTAAATACAATGCAGCACAATCAAAGTGGCAGGTTAACGCAAGTGGAGAGCCACACAGCACAATAATGGAAGTAGCTGATTCTCCCCTGCTGATGAAGTAAATACCACTACATCCGATCTTAAAACCACCATTAATCATGCTTGTATGGTTTGACTGCGTGTTATTTCCTTTTTCCTTGCGAGGGGCTCATTTGAGAGGCAAAACTAATCAATTGTGTCTCATTATCTTCACACAAATCCATGTCTGCAACGCACTGAACACGTATTGACAAAAGATTGCTACTTTAACACTTAAGGGCTCGCGGAGCACATCAGCAGTCAGAACAACCACTGTGCTTATCGACTTCATGTGTCAGCCGCACACATATTTAAAGTTTTATCAAGCAAAGCTAATCATTGATTTATTTAGCTCTGCTAGCATGCTAACAGGTTTGTATTAATGAAGCACTAGCTGTGGACTTATGTTTGACATATTCTAGACTTTCACTGAAATTTTGATTTCTTTAGTGTTGTTTACAGATCTTTTCAAAAACACCAAACACACACTCCGAATGTTTATTAATAAATGAAAAAAAGCGGTTTTAGTTAAGCTAGCTTACAGTTTCACCAGAAAATCACATTTGTTAGCATATTTTATGACTAAAAGTTTACCTTTTTTTTTTCTCCTTCCAGAATGTTAAATCTTAAAAAAGAGGAAAAAAAAAAAACACCTAAAATTGAGCCTGGCAATAACTCAAAATGGCTGTTTAAATTAGTAAAGGAACAGCCTGCGGCACCAATAAGCTACTAATGAGACTTTCCCTTTTTGCTGTTGTTTGATTTTAATTATAAATTGTTGTGGAGCATGCTTTTAATGATTGTTTTAATAGAAAATGCAAATTAATTGTGTACATCTCGCCACCGTGCCTCTTTGAAATGGTCTGGGGAATTGGAATAATGAAGAATCAATGGAGCAACATATTGGATGTAGATGTTCATCAATGTTGTAACCTCGGAAGGGACCGGCTGCAGATTCCAGTCACAACAATGAAATGTGCGTTTCGGATGCAAATCCTCTGAGAAGTTACTGTTTTTCATGTGACCGTAATTCATCACACCCTTAATCAACAGTTTCCAGAAACCTAATAAATTAGATTCTTAGGATTGAACTTTAACACCTTTTGACATTTTGGGGAGAAAGGCTGTAGATACATGGTCATTGTAGAGTATGTAGTCAAGACAAAAATAGTACATTGTCTAGACATCGGTGAAATAAAACTCAAATTATTTGCATTTTCACTCACTTGTCTCAACAGGAGACACATTTGGGACTTGTCTGACATACATGCCTACCTTGTTCATGTGCTCCAACTGCTTTCTGTCCACCATCTCTGGTGAGGGACAGCAGTTTCATGTTTGAGATTAACATGCTATCCACTTTGGATCGCCTTCTATAAAAATTACATGAGAGGCGAAGATGGAAAGAGAGCAATTTAAAAGCAAGCTGGCAAAAAAAAAAAAGCAATTGGTGACTCTGAAGGAAGAAAGAGGACACGCAGTGGAAAGCAGAGAAGAGACGAAAGGAGAGCTGACTCCTTTGAAATACATGTGGCTCATGGGAGGAGATACATCTTTGTAGTGTGCATTTATATTTAAAATTATGTATAAACTGCAAAAGCTCATGTGTTTATCAAGATTAGCTCTCGGCTGCCCCATGTTCTCCCTCCCCTACGACAACAGACTGTGACAGATCATCTTAGTGGGTGTCTGCTGCCTTTCATTTCACACTGCAGACTGTGCAGCAATTGGATTTTGTGCAATTTAAGAGTCAGGAAGTGGTCAGACAGTGAGCCAGTAGGGAGGTCTGTAACAGCACAGTTGGTGTTGTATGGATATGAGATCTAGAAGCAATGAAAGGAGGAAAATGTGTTAATGTGTGTGTGTGGTTATGGTGTTTCAAAATGCAAACAGTGTGCTTAACTCATAGTTTGTATAATATGAGGGTAAGAATCTACCAACTTAATCGATCAATTGATTTATACTCCTACAATCGATCTGTCTGATGTAAATTATTGATCGAATCGAGCTATGATGTTATATAACCGTTACAAGATTTTAAAAAATGTAACATTTTTTATTTCCATACAGTGTGGTAGAATGTTCTAAAATTGTTCCCTTTGTATTATTTTGATGTAGAAAAACAACACTGGACTAAACTTTAGAAACTAAACTGTGAATGGATTTGCCATTAACTCCTTTTTAAATTGTTTGTACACATGTTTAATTTACACTTGAAGAAGGAAGAAGAACATGAGAAATACAAGGAATGTGGAAAACTTCACCTGCTCTGTTAGTACCCAGGTATTTATCTCTGAGTCACACTGGTTGAACTTTTGGCTAAAGATGTCCTGGATCAATTTTAGGTCAGTGAATCAGATCGAATTGGATTGTTCAAACTGAACCAACATTGATATAAATCATATCAGCTCAAATTATGATATGAATGGAATCATTGTCAAAATGAATAGTTACACCCCTAGTTTTTAGCATAATGCCCTTATTTGTTACAAACTGTTTGTTGCCTACAGCAACAGCTAAAAGGTATGATGGAAACCAGCTAAAAAGTGAGCACCACCCATCAGTGAAGATATTGGAAATGTGTAGACATAAATGGTTCAGCTGCAAGGAAAGCTGTCTTCATTCCTAATAGAAACTTTTACACATGTCGAGGATGTGGCATTGCACTGATAAAATAATGCACTTTACAGGGGCCATCAGGCAAATATTTTACTCTGAAAAGATAAGATCGATGCACTGAGATTCATTTACCAACACCTAGACTGTTCTGATGTACTTCTTCACATTAAGCTTCAGGAAATAAGAACATGTAAGGATTAGAATTTAGAGCTGAAATTGTTTGCCTGTCTTGGATCCCTGTGCACAATCACAGGTACATACCCAAAGGGGATGGTATGTCTAGAAATAGAACTAACTTCAGACATCTCACTTTACAAAAGAAACCTATTTTTGAAAGATTTGACAACACAATTACTCACCAATAAGATTAGAAGAAGAATTTGAAAAACCGAGTGCGTTTCAACAACCATCTTTTTGTCACACTTTTTGAGAGGAATAAGGAATTTTCTGATGTTGAGTATTCTGAGTGAATAATTTCTGTTTCTATTCTCAAGGTCATCATAGCCTTCTTGAGAAACATAATAATGTCACGTTCAAAACATTCAAGCGATAACTTCCATTGAAAAGTCTATGTAAACACGCCTTTGTGTACGTTTTGGGCTAATGCATTCAAGACTCTCGCGTTCACGCGTCGCTATGCAAATCCGCTTTTTGGTTTCACGATCATAATGTTCGAACATGCACTAAAAGTCAAACCAGTTGAACTTTGACCAGTCAGGGACTTGGGATTTGGCAGTGAGGTATGGATGGCGTCCTTTTTAATTGACTGAAGTGCCATCCGTTTGAAAATTAAAGGAGAAATGAATAAGTCAGGTTTGTGCCCGACCAGAACTGCATGACACCAAGTCTTTCAAATATCGGAACAACTGTGAAAGAAAAATCCCAGAGCAAGGTTCGCAAGCCTCCTCCCACTACAGGTACATGTGCTAGTATCGAGAAGCCACAGTCCAGTCCACAAGAACCTGCGTTCAGCGCGTTCTTGACCATGCAACACATGCTTGGTGTGAACATAGCATATGAGTTGTAATGCAAAACTTGAGGTTTATTTTTATAATTTTGCTCCTTCCTAAATCTGGCTTTGAGCACCTACATCAGTGGTCCATGCAACAGTTGGTGCATGTAAGTTACTCTTAGAAATTTAGAAGTTCTACTTTCATGATTTCTGAGAACAATCTGTTCTCAGCTTTTGGGTCTTTCTTTAGATCAAGGCAATTTGTTCCTCATCCAAGCCTGCATGACCTCAAGTCAACACTGAGAGTGTTCAGTTCAATATTCAGGAGCCTGCTTGAAAAGGGGGATTAAGGAAAGACTTAGTGGCCCTGGTTGGCACCTGATCATTAAACTTACTACAGAGCATTCCTCAAAAGACACGACAGTTATGCAACATCCTTTGGTTTTACTGAAGCAAAATACCAAGTCACATTATTTTTCTCACCTTAAAGCACACTTATATTTTAGTTGATTTTTTTTTTTTTTAATTGACAGTGTGCCACCTTATGAATGAATTCGGGTTGTGTTTACCGGCCACAAACTGTTTTTCTGTGGTGCACACTGTTCAACAATCGGTCAAAATGTATACAAACAACAAAACCACACTGCTTGATGGATTGTTGGAGCATAGTGAGTAATGCAGTCAGGATCCTGGTGGACTAAAATGTACTGTAGTTCAACATAATGGAGTAAAAACGTGAGAGTTCTTGTTTGGTATTTTATTTGTTACAACTGAACAATGTTGAGTTTCTGTGAGTAAAGTTTGACCTATCTGTCTCGCCAAAGCGGATTATTGCAGATAAAAGAGACAGACATGGAAAAACACAGTTCAGTAGAAAAACTTTCCATTAATTCCTCTGACCATTTGCCTGTCTGTTGGCCCCTTTAGGCACTAGGAATGCCACAATTCTTGGTTTAAAACTGTACTGTATGTCTTTATCTTGCATTCCTACTGAATACCAGTATTTTTAAAATTAAAATGTCAAACGTGCTGTGCTTACTTTAAGAAGGATTTATTATTTATTGTTTTATGAAATTACGGCAGGCTTAGCATCAGCAAGATGAAAGATTTACTAGCAAATTAAACAAAAGATTTTTCTAAATTTGTAGTCCTTTGTGTCATTGTAACACACTAATCATATATCAAAACTCAAACAAAGCCGTGACCCAAAAACCTGAGGTTTGAACCGAATCGTACCCAGCAGTGTAGTCCACCACTCCAACTGTTTTGTTTCATTTAATATCCCCTATAATCCAATGCGCCTTATAGTCAGAAAAATAACTACTTTGTGTGATTCAAGACAGACCTCAGTGTGTTAAAGTCAGTCTCAGATTGCTTGTAGTCTAATCAAAAGTTGGATGCTGGTAACACAGGATCATTTAAAACTCTTTAAGTTTAACTGAAAACAGAAGTTCCTAACACTGAATTTGTATGTGTATATTTTTGACTTCAGTATGCTAATCATAATACAAGTACAAACAGGTAGGCAGAAGGGATTCATAGTTATGTCAGGCACAATGTAAAGTTCCCTAGTATGATTTTGACCTCAGTTTGAAGTGCTAAGACAGAAACTTAAAAAAACAATTCAGTCGGCAGTGAGGAAACTGACCCTGGTCCTGCTACTTTCCATTATTTCAGTTGCTGAGTATCTAACCTTATTATGCAGCTACTGCCTACATTCACAGGAAGTAAGCCAACACAGAAGTGCTGTTTTTAGAAGTAAAATGTGTTGACATGGGGGTAAGTATAGAGGTGATTTATCAAGAAGAACGCGCTTCACTAAAACCCACAAATGCTAGCAGCCATAGCATCTCACTGCCTGCCTTACTGCAAAGGTTGTGGCCTGCATGTTTGCCGATGTGCTTGTAATCCTGTTTCACGCTCTCCTGGAGAAAAGTCGCAACAGCATCCCGAGGCATCACAATCCCACCTACGGGGGAATATCAGGAACCCTGGCAACACCAGTATGACTGATGTGTTTATGCCTTCCCTTCTCACATTCAGTCCTTAGTATCCTGAATGTGGAGTACTCCACGTTTATAGGAACCCATTCAAAACCCTGCATCAAAGGTGGTTCCTCAATTGAAGTGTGGGAGGACACACACAGGCTCCAGTTGCGTTTTTTCTTCATCTGGCAGTGGTAATGACAATAACCCTCCGCCCCGCATGTGCAGGAATAACAAAGAGGTCTGCTTTTGCGGAAATGTGCGGGCACAGATTTAGACAGAGGTCTTCTCCTCAATGTGGGCCCAAAATACTCCAGAGAAGTGAGAAGTGAAGAAATTCAATCACACCTACACACTCCCATCAGGGTAAAAAAAAATCATGAAATAAATGGCAGCCTAGTAGTCGTCCCTTTACCTCATGATAAGTGTGACTTTCAGCATGATTTGATAGCCTCAGAATGTACAGCAGAGAGGTCAGCCTTCAGAAAGAGACAGTGATTGGGGAGATATCAATGCTAGTTGAAGTGACAATTTTTTTTCTCCCTGTGCTTGATGCATGCTGTTACGTGGAAGGAGACAAAGATAGAGGAGGAGATGGATGTAGGGCGAGATAAAGAAGAGGGGTGAAAAAAAGCTGTCCATTGATACCGCCGCAAATTGTCCCCTAGTCAGCTCTGACAAAAATAGATGATTTTTATTAAGAGCCCTGGCTTTGTGTCTTCCATCTCATATGTCTCTCCTAACAGGCGAAGGCCATCATAAAAGGGGGTATCTCACTGGTCTTCATTTTAGAGTGGATGGTTGAGGTGGTGGTGGTCATTTTGAAGCATTTGATCATTTTTAATCGCTTGAAAGTAAGTCAGTATTTCCAAGCTACACCACACAATATTTTCTCAATGACTCACAAAGAGGCTTCTACAAACGAAAGAAAAGTTCTCCAGTGTAGAACTTTCATTGGATGCCACCATTGAGATAAGTCCGGTTGTGAAATGTCCACACTGCTAAATAATCCCCAGCCAACTTTCAGTGGTGTTCCACCACAGTGGAAATGATTGAGAATGACTGCGACTCAACATCAGAATATGATAAGGCACACAGAAATATCACACTTTGTACAGTCAGCCACTACAGACCTCCAAACTTGATGCTGTCTCGGCTTCAAACGCATTGCACAGACAGCTTCTGGGATTGGTTTTCACGGCAGAGAAGATGCCACTGAACTCTTAGAGTAGTGGAGACACTTCCTCTGGAGTGACAAATCACACTTATCCATTCGTCAGCTTGATGGAGGATACTTGGTTTGCTAAGTTAAAAACATAACTCAATAAGAACACCATTACCCAGCATGCCACAGGAGCTAGATTTTGGTAGAGTGATCTAGGGTAAACCTTACCCAATCGTGTAGTTCTGAACTATTTAAGTGAAAAGACTGGTTAAGTAAAGTGTAAAAAAATGTAAGTTATCATGACCCTGTGGAGAATTTAAATGTCAGGCAAAACAAGACAGTAGGCCACCTGCTGACTGGATTGTACAAAATAGGAAGTTTGTCAGACAGAGATTATGGTGAGTTTTGACTTTTCCGAAACTAGACTTGGTCCCTTAGCTTTACTTAATGGGAATCTGAGAGCTTCAGGACAACATCTAACATTTGTGCCAGAGTTTGCAAATGTGTTTCTGCTTCTCCTTGACAGTTTTGTCTTCTTCCATGCTTCTACCCAAAAGTACACGGCCTGTAGCAAGTGTGCTAGCACTATTGCTTGTAAAATGCAAACAAATGATCAGATTTTTGTTGAAAACACAGCTCCACTGACAGAGTATAATAGTGTAGTATGACATATTATAATGACAAACTGTAGCCTACAAGGGTCTTCAGTCTTAAATTACTGGGCAGCTGCTTTGTAAATTTGGCTAAAGCTCAGTAGAGCTAATTGGTAGCGCTAATCACAGGTAGCATGCCCACAAACCAATTAGCCTGGTACCATTTAGCTGTTTTTCTACAGAAAATTTTGAAAACAGATCTGCTGTTTGAGGAAGCCAAGTAAAATGTGTATTTGATTCCTAGTTACAAAATAAACAACCAAACATAAGTTAGTTACTGGGGATTAAATTAGCATTGGAATTTTGTTACTGTGCTGATGGCCACATGTAAAACCTTCACATTATCCAATATTTGTCTGAACAATATTTAGCAGAAGACAGTTTTACAACAGATTTTGAATTTCTCCATTTAAACATTGTGTTTAAACCAATTATGCTTCCTCTTCCACAAGACTCACTCTGGTTATTTAATAGCTAAATTAGTGCAGTGCATTGCTTTCAATAGCTTTGAGGATCAAAAACAACATTATGACCAAACAAGGCCTTAAAGGTTAGAAAGCATTTTAACTGTTAAAAAATGTGTAAAAAGTTACTGTATTTCCACAATCGAAGGCACACTTAAAAGCCCTTTTTTTAATGACTGTGTGCCTTATAATCCAGAGCTCCTTAAAAATTGATTAATTCCGCTTGTGTTTAGAGATGTCGAAGTGATTTTGAAAGGTACACTGAGTTCTGTCAAAATGTTTGGTTCAGTGTTACTGTGAAAATGCTGACACAGCAAACACCGTGTCGGACTGTGTTTTTTACTTGCTACTAACAAGATCAGGAGTTAGCGTATTCACAGTTGATGCTTTTTTTAGCTGTATCAGTATGATTATGTTATGTGTTGCAAACAAGGTTGAGGGTTGCAGGCATTGTAAATACGCTTATGTGTCTAACATTGCTACTTATAGCATGTTACAAACAAGTCTGACTGACAATTATCTCTGACCCTTTTTTTCTTTTTCACTTAATGCCCCTTATAGTTCATTGTTCCTTTATATATGACATAAATTCTAAAATAGACCTTTCATTGACGGTGCACCTTAGCCTATAGTGCAGAAAATATGAAAAAAATGTTTAACCGATTAGTCTAACATTTTAAAGACAATGTATTATCCAATATTTTCAGGAGAACTTGCTACTAAATCCCAATTTATTACATTCATGGTAACGCTTTGGGCCCATCTTACACCTACAACAAACAAACGATTGTGTAGCAGCATTTAATTCAGAATGGGTTTTCAGTTTTCTGTTAGTAAAAAGGGAAAGTTACCTAGAGCTCCCGACTGCTGACTTTGAAGCATCTTCCAACGTATTTGTCCCATAATGCACTCAGGAGTAGGGTGTGATAATCATCAGCGAACTCTCAGGGATTCAGTCGATTAGGATGACGGTGACAGTAATGATAAGTGACGGGTCTGGCAGCAGCACATACCCCTGTAGCCTCGGGATGCTCCTTTTTGATTCATCAAATAATTTAAACAGTCACAAAGAAAGTACAATGAACAATGGACCAGACTAGCAATGGCGAAAAAGGAAAGTAACCTCCTCAAGACATTTATCAGCAATTGAATGTGATGCAGTTTGACCATTTTTAGTGCCATCCCACATTAATGTCACACTGATCAAATCACAGGACTAACGCTGCCAGTATCCCAGCAACAGATGTCAAATCACTGGATTTATTTGGTGGCTGCGTATGCTTTGTTTAAATGTAAGATGGTGCATTGAATAGTTTATCGAGAGACAACAGAGCAAGTAGATCTAAACAATCACTTCAAAAATAAAGGATTCCAATTTAGGGCCACCAAAAAAATGAATTAACACATTTCTGAGAAATAAAGTTGTAATTTTACCTGAGCCATCTTGTAAAATTATGAGAAAAGTCCAAATTTTACGAAAATTTTACCAAATATTTTCGTAGAATCATGAGTCACAAGAAAATTCTTGACCCACAAGGAGTGGATTTCCAGCACAGGTCCAAATGCAGTATGATACATGGATACCTGTGATTAACAAAAGCCTTATGGCATCACCATAAATGCCTGCATTGATGGATTCAGTAGACACATAATGTGAATGGAACACAACCAACTTTATTGTCATAAAGGCATACCATTTTCCTTTCCATTTAATCTTAAAACTTTTTTCTCGTAAATGTATGACTTTTTTGTCATAAATGTAAAACGTTATTCTTATGAAATTAAAACTTTTTTCTCATAAATGTATTACTTTAT
Source organism: Adrianichthys oophorus (assembly GCA_036245035.1). Taxonomy (NCBI): domain Eukaryota; kingdom Metazoa; phylum Chordata; class Actinopteri; order Beloniformes; family Adrianichthyidae; genus Adrianichthys; species Adrianichthys oophorus. Next base: position 674,862 of record BSAI01000030.1, read on the forward strand.
TCTCTAAAAATTATGACTTTTTCTCATAAATTTATGACTCCTATTGTAAATGTATGACTTTTTCCTCATAATTATACGACTTTATTTTCATAAATGTACAACTTTATTGTCGTTACAACTGTTTTTCTTTAATTTAAGAAATTTTCCTCATAATTTTACAACTTCAGTCTTGGGACAGCCATTGTGAAAGGGTGGTCAGCCTCTGATCGGAAGATTGCAGGTTCAATTCCCACCTTGCCTGCCCCATGTGTTGAAGTGTCCTTGGGCAAGACCCTAAACCCGACATTGCCTCTGATGGAAGGTTGGGCACCAGTGTTCAGCAGCAGAGTCACCATCAGTGTGCGAATGGGTGAATGGGACTGTGACTGTAAAGCGCTTTGGGCCTTCAATTAAGGTAGAAAAACGCTATATAAATATACGCCACTTAACATTTGTAAATGCGTCTTTGAGGTGGCTCTAAAACCTTTTTTTTTTTAGTTATTTTGACCCAAAACATTATTGTAAGTAATTTATTGGTTAGTGCGCCCCCTCTTACAGGCCACACTAACAGGTTTACAGTTGTCTCCAACCACTCCTAGATCTCAGCCTGAGATCGCTATAAACACGGCCAGTGAACCCTGACCCCAGCTGCTACATCTCCCCTGCTCTCAGGGGAGTCTCTTGGCTCAGCTTTCCTTTGTGTGGATGCTCCTTCATGTCCTCCTGACAATCCCCATCAACCGCCATTGAACAAGATAGCCAACTGCTGTGCTCAGCTTATGTCCTTCGGGACAAACACAGGGACAGGTTGGATCTCGTATTGATCAGTGATGTGCTCTCACTTCCCCCCTCCACTACTGCACTGTCAGTCACCTTTATTTCTCAGACAACAGATAACAATGTTTGGATGCTGTGCTTCCGAATATTGGATAATGGGTGATAGCGTCACCCTGGCAACTGTTCAACGGCGTAGACACACACCATACGGATTTTCAGTTCATGCAATGCTTACTGTAAGCCTGGATGTTTATTCCTTTATTGGCAGATTACTGCTGCAAACATTCCCCTGTTTTTCAAACTGGCAATAGGGTGAATACATTTCATTGAAAAGCCATGTGCAGTTGATTACAACGCTGTGACGGTCAACATAAGACCTCATGTGCAAATAGAAAAAGCTAAATTAATGAGGATTTGACTGGATGAACATAAACCGCATGAAAAGCCTTTCCCTCTGTCCACCATCTGCCAAACAGGTGACACCTGTGTGCACAACTGAGCACATTTCATGCTATTTGCAGGGAACTTCAAACACCCAAGATCAAGAAAAATCATGCATTAGTACATTAAGTCTTTTTACTCCTGGTTCTTTTTACTATTCATGGGACAAAGAAAACTTTGTGACTGATAAAAATTCATGAAAGGTACTGAAATAACCTTTAGTGCTGCCCTGGCTTTCATTTTCACAGCCCTGCTAAACTGTGTGAATGGAAAGACTGCGTCTTCAAAAGACAAAAAAAAATGTCAAACAGCTGTACATTTCGGGAAAATCAAAATGGACGAGTGAAAGCGGAACACTTAGCCTCCTGTGGTGCTCCCTCCCTCAGAGAAATCAGTCACGGCCAACTACCATAATGCTTGAGGGACTGCCTGCTGTCAGTTCAAGATGAGCACTCTGACTTTCTACCACAGGTTCTGTGTGGTCTGGCTGTAAGCAAAATGAGCTTTTAGTTGGCAACCTGTCAGACAAGAAGAGGGATGACCAGAGTGCCCTGTTTAGAACTGACAGTGTGTTTGTAGAGCTGTAGGTGACATATGTAAAAGGTACTTTTAGAAAAAAGTGTTAGGGTGATCTAAATGTAGATTTTCCATTTGTTTTTTTATTAGTTCATCTGCCTGTGATAGTCCCCTTTGTGTTTTGGTCTGAACCAAAATAAGGGTTTCTCTGTAATAATCAAAATAAATATTGGATCAGCCCCTGCGACAGCCTGGCGACCAGTCCAGGGGTGTACCCTGCCTTCGCCCATGAGTAGCCGGGTTAGGCTCCGGCAACCCCGTGACCCCGGAAGAGATAAAGCGGATTGGAAAATGAATGAATGAATGAATATTGGATCAACATGCCTGATTGACTTTAACAACCTTTTCTTTATAAAATTTAAGAAATAACATCAGAGATTTTGGTTTTTATTAAATGCATTCACTCTTTCAAAATGATGAATTGCCCTTCTATTTTTTTGTATCTCTGTGATGCTTCTATGATGACTTTTGTTTACAGTGATAAACAATGTCTTTTACATCTAGGCCCCCTAGAATGATATCTCTCTTCATCCCATCTATGTTAATATACAACACATTGATGAATAGCCAGTTCTCAAATATCCGTGCAAAAATACAGCTGAATATAGTAAAAACATGCCTTCCTTGAATGTTGAAGACATTTACCTCAGGTTAGAGCCAATAGCACATGACCCCATTTGTTGTGCGTGCACAATATATAGCTATGACAGTGTTCCCCTAATTCATCACTGAAGTTCCGATCTAAAAATAACCAGAGAAAGGTGAAATCCACGAAGTAGAATTACAGATGTTATAAGGCCATAAACTCCTCACTACACACTTTATACACTTTTCTCTCGTTTAAACTCTCAAAGTTCAAACCTTCATAGAAAAATAAGTCAAGTATTTTAAGAGGAAAACAAAGACCCGATTGCAATCAAATATTTAAGTTGATTTAGCAAACTGAACGTATTCTGTACAGGAGAAACAGCACGGAGGTGATTAATTGATAATCGTCTCCAGCCAATCAGGAGAAACCCAAATTGCACAAAGAAAATCTATAAAACAGTGAGACCGCAAAAGGTGAACCCGGTTAGAGCTAGGCAACATTATGCAACACTATAAGCTGAACAAAACAAATCAACAACAAATTCTCCTGTGACACACACGATATTTGTATCATTTCAGCCAAGAATGATATATGCTTTAGGTGTGTTTTTGCTTGTATGCATACATGTAAGTGCATGTGAGTTGATCTGTATCTACAGGTGTCCCAAAAAAAATAAACGTTTCTTGCCATTTTGTCAGGAACACATTTCAATGCGTGCTGTGGAAGAAGACTTCTAAAATCATCCTGATTTATGCTTGTAATGGTGAACCATATATGTAAGGAATGTAAAAGGTCTCCTATGTATGGAAACCTTTGGGACACCCTGTATAGTGTTTATGTTTCAACATATGTGCGAACATTTTTCATCCAAGAGGTATTTTTGTAGTTTTTGAGTGTGACTGTGGACATCTTCAACCCCTTTGGTAAACATATGTATATGAAAGTTATGATTAACTTCAAGCAATTTTTGTAATCATACCCCTTCTATGTCTTTTTTTAATAATCCTTCTATTTTTTTACCCCCTTTTTCCTTTGCTAGACTCCTGTCCCCCATCTCTAAAATCCCACTCTCTATCTCCCTTGCATCCAGTCCAAAAAAAGAAAACCACACAAATATAATGAAAAATGACATTTTGTCTCTCACACAAAAGGGGTTTATACAAAAATACTCCTCCTTTGTCCAAAGCTACATAACCCCCTATTGTAACAGTAATCTGTCCAATACAAGAGGTCCTTCGCTCTAATCTGTTTGCTCAGCTAATGGACAGGTCAATGAAAAAAAAAACCTCCTGCAACCAAAGCCTCAACAAACAATTAAAAATTAAAAAAAGTTAGAAAGACAAAAAATATATATAACACCTAAAATGAACTTCTCCCATTATTATCCATGCAATACCAAGTCAAAACTGTACTCATCCACATAGATCTCATCCAAAACACCTTATTTTAAAAAAAAATCACCTAAACGTTTTGAAAAATACATAGATACTGTACAATTTATCTGTGCTTCCATCAACTGGTTTTCAATCAATACTGCAGCATTGACTTAAGTGTTCCCTTGGTTTATTGAAAACAAAACAAACAAACAAAAAAAAAACTCGTCCTTGTATCTTGCATGGGAAAGTCTGTGTTGCTGCTTTTGGCCTTGAATGTACACGCTACCTGCTCCAAGCTCTTAGCAACGGGGAGGAGAAAAGGGGTCAAGGTTGTGTTGCACAACCAGGCTAAGGTCTGATGAACTACTGTCACTCTGCAGAAACTAAGTCCTAGAAAACGTCACAGGTTTTTTAAAAAAAATTTAATTTGGCTAAAAACTGCATCATAATTAAAGACCACTGGGAATGCTTCTAAAATACCTCAAAAGATGTGAATCTTGAAATAAGAGCCATGTTGCACAAAACTCAGACATAATTAGTACAAAAAGCAGGAGCATCCACTCTCCTGCACAGTACCACTAATAAAAGTTGGACCTTTTAAGTAAAAGCAAAACATGTGCACCCCTTTTTTATTTTTGACACTGGTAACACTTAACTGTAGTGCTGATAATAAGCTTTAAATTGCCATTTAAGGCAGAAAAATTGGGAAAAAACAAGCCTATAAAGTAACTACTGATCGTGATCTAGACAAATAGACCTTAAGGTATGAATACTAAACAAGTCCCTCACACAGGGGCGGACTTACCATTAGGTAAATGTAGGTGATTGCCTGGGGCCTCCAACACCTTGGGGCTCCCTTGGGCTGAATACCTTATAAAAATGTCTAAATTATTTCCATTCCTGTTATTATCTGACTGTGTAAAAACCCAAGTCGCTGAAATGGCACAAGACTGCTCATGTAAAAGTTTTTCATCCTCCCTCAGCTCTTTAGTCGCAAGCTAACTGGCTGGGAAAGACTTTTCAAATAGATAAAAACAGATGACTAGAGAAAAAAAGCAGTAAGATGAAACATTGATTAAGCGAAGAGAAAGCAAGAATTTGCTTCCAGACCTCCAAAAGTGCAAGAATACAAAACAAGAAAAAAAAAAACAAGTAAAAAAAAACAACAGAATTATGAGAAAAATTATATCAGAATTAAGTTGTAAAATTATGAGAAACAAAGACAACATTTCACAAGTGTAATGTAAAATCTTGTGAAAAAAGTCCAAAATTTATCAAGACAATGTCCTAAAATTATGAGAAAAAAAAAAGAATTGTACGAGAATAGTCTTTACATTATAGGAAAAAAGTAATAGAATAAAGTTGTAAAATTATGAGAAAAACACAACATTTTAGGAGAATACTGTTTTAAAATTATGAGAAAAACTCAAAATTATGCTAGAAGAAAAATTTGTAAAATTATTAGAAACATTGCCATTTTAAAAGGAAAACGTCAGATTTTTTGGGGGGAAATTCGTTTCTTTAGCCTTTTTTTGTTCAACCTGACATATTAATACTAAAACTGCAGAGGGCCTCCTGTTATTGTTCCCCTGGGATCCCATAACTGCTATGTCCGCCACCGCCCTTACACTAAGACCTACATACAGAGACAGTGGGGAAGGCACACTGTGCACTCTCCTAGAAGCTCAATTTGGGGAGCTTTTGGTTTCCTTGTGCTACTGTGTGGTTGAAGTGCCAGAAGCAGAGCTTCTAGAAGATGACAGGGTTTATGATTTTGGCTCAAAACAACTTAATCATTATTAAAAGACTGCTGTGAACACTTTAAACTAGATCCAAATCCTATTTTTTACATCCAGTTATTCAAAACCAACATTTTATTTATTTAAGAACAAATCAATAAATATAATGTTGCTAACTACAGCCTAACTGCTCGCATACTAGGGTCTCTTATTAGACAAAGATGACTTTGCATCGAAGCCTGGGATGAACAAAAGCATCAGATGTCATGATAGTGAAGGGGCAACCAAAGTTAAGTGCTCTTGGAGAGTTCACAACATCAACAGTGATTGCTATGACACACAAACACAATATTTTTGTTTTCGAGACGATTATTTTGTTTTTCCACATTTTTTTTAAGGACTGCAACCGTTTTAGACCTAAAGCGAGCAAATTAAGTTATGTCAATAACTTGCAATACTCAAACATGCTGGTTCACTTGAAGAAGATATCATGAACTGGATTTTGTTTTAACTATAGTGAGAGGATGTTTTTGAGATTATTTATGGTGCGTTACTGAGAAAAAGATCATGTTTGTTTTGAGTGTTTTCGTTTACTTTATTGACGGTCCCTGCCTGCTTTTTTCAGCATCAACGTCAAAGCAAACCTCAAAGCTCGTATCCTGTTTTTTGAAAAACTCCTACTGTAACTCATTTTCTGCATCACCACAAGCAAAAAAAAAAAAAAACAGTTTATAGCACATAAACTAAATGGACATGGGTTGTGTCTATGTCACGGACACACTTTGGCTTTTTTTTTTTTTTTTTTTATTTACCAAAAATTAAGAAAGACGATCACCCGTTTTTCTTGTAATTGAATGCATTACAGTTCCATAAAAACACAATTTTCCTTTATGTGGGTCTTTTAGTTAAACAACCAGTGTCTTTTTTTTATTTATACAGAATCTCATTGTGAAACTGTACAGGGGTTGGACAAAATAATTGGAACACTACAAGTCAGGAATCGCTACCCTCCACCCTCCCGTTTGGAGGAACAGGAGCAGGTTTTCCTGGAAAAGTGGCTGAAAATTCTGCTGGAAGAAGTCAAGAAGCTTTATGATTCCATTCCGAGACGTACTGAAGCTGTATTGAAGGCTAAAGTGGTCCCAACTCCATATTAAATAAAGTTTCTCCAAATTTAACAAGTGTTACAATTATTTTGTCCAACCCCTGCATGTGTGCTCTGGCTCACATGTTCCTTTTCAAACTGACATTTTTTGTTAGCCAAAATGTAAAATTCCCGCTACGCGCTTTACTTGAATCAACAACTTTGATTGAAAAATTCAAACTGCCAACCCAAACCAAACCATTAAAAGTAAGCAGCTGTCAGTCCCCATCCACTGATGAAGCGCGCGCCCATTATAAAAGTTCAGAGCCTGACTGGAAGTCAAGGAAATCTGAATCTGCAGAAATGACAGTAAATCTATAGTAAAAGCATTCAGCTGTCTTCCTTTTGTTGCTGCACAAATGTTAACATTAAGACATCTGTAATGGAGATAGGTTGCAGATGCGGATGCCAATTTTTTTGTTATCATCAAACCAAAGCAAAGTTCAGTTGCAGAACGCTGAATGATGAATAAGGAGAGCTCTATCTACCTGGAAACGCAGGTTATTTGTCCTGGCAGCCTCCAGAAGTTTCTGCTGACAAACTCCAGCTCAGCTACAGGAGGAAGCATTTTATTTACAGCAATTAAAATGGATCATTCAAACGGTGTCCTCTTATTGTAGTTTATTCTGAATAAAAGTTAAAAACAACAACTGCGAAGGAGCACAAAAAAAAAAAAAGTTGCAGTCAGAGGTTCTGGAAAAAGTAAAGCACTTTACCTCGCTCATCTCTTTCTGTCTATTCAGCAAGTGAGGCGGGAGGATGACAATAAATCAACCCCCCCCACACACACACACACCACCCATTCCTGGTGTAGTGTTCTGCAGGTCCAGAAGGACAGTGTCCACTTCTTTACATTAATCTTTTAATGGACTCTCTTTGCTTCTGTTTGGCAGCTGCAGTTTCCTCGACAGGTCAGCAATGATTTCCGGGGTCATCCGTCCTCCAACAGCCCGGAAGATAAGATCAGGAACAATTTGGAAAAGGTGCGAGGGAGACGGTCGTCTTTGCAAGGTTACTGTAAGAGTGACGGAGGCGACCAAGTGGCGTTTTTATCGAGAGTGTACGTAAACCTATGCTCTATGAATCCTCCATCCTCTCAGGCATTAATATAACATTACTGTTTCATATGTAATAAATAAAAACCATATTTTTCAGAGTATAGGTTGCCATTTTGTCTAGTTTGGCCACCGGGGCAACTTATACTCAGGAAGGACTTATATAATTTGACAATAAATATAGGCACATACAATTGTTGTTTTCCCACTAACAACCACTAGAGAGCACTGTAGATTTGTGTTTAAGCATTTGCTACTGACAGCAACACAGAAGAAGAAGCTCTTTTTTAAACAAACATGGAGGAGAATCCGATAGGTTTCCTACTAAACTTTATGATCCTTTTCTTCAAATCAAGAGGCAGAAGACGCCAATTTGACGTGTGAATTGTGTTTGGTGAGAACCCAGCATTACGCTGGCATTGGCGCGGTTGTTCGGAAACATCACACTTTTCTCCCAAAAGTGTGACCTATACTCCAGTGTGACTTGTATATATTTTTTTCTTCTCTTCGTTTCTTTTTGGGCTACTGCAACTTTTACTGAAAAAACCATTAAAGGTCCCTTGTTTTATTATACAGAGTTCACTTGTATGGATCTCGAGACTCATAAATGTAGTTCCAGTACCATTCCAATTATCTTTGTGATCTGTTGAAAAAGCATTTCCAGTGGTCTTTTAATTATCATTATGCCGTCTGTAGCATAAAACCAAAAGACTTGTGTCGTGTTCTAGCACACAGGTTCTGCAGCAGTAGTTCATTAGAAATTCACCTCTGAGTTGTGGGTGGGACCTTTCGTGCAAAGCAACCCCGCCTCCCTTCCCTTCCCTGTTGCTGAGAACTCGGAGCAGAGAGATTGTAGCCCACCCACTGATCTTTTCAAAATTGCATTTTTTCATCTACTCCATCTACAATTTAAATAAAGAAATATTTAGAAATACAAATGTAACCTTATTTTTCTTGCTTATATGTCCTTCATTGTCAGAAAATTGCAACAAGAACATGTTAAAAACACAATTTTTTTTTTTTTTTTTTTATCAAAGTGGGTCTTTAAGATTGATTTGAAGTGTATCTTGTTTTTTGGGTCTCCTCAGGATTTTGCTGGGTTTGCAGCGTGAGCAGAACTTAGTGAGCCCCTCTGGTTCAGATCACAACAGACAGGATTGAAACGTCCCTAATGAGTCCGGAGGAGGGTTGTTTTTATTTTTTCATAAAACAAAAGGCCAGAGATAAGAGAAAGGGTGTATTATTCCCTCTAGAAGCTTTCTGGCCTGTCTTCGGATGCAAGTTTCACAGTTGGCCGCATCCAATAAAATTTAACAAACAAAGAAATATAAAAGAACCATGACTGTCAGAGGGGCACAATTGAGCCTGGGCTGATGGGTTGATAGTGGGTAAATGTATTTCTTAATCTACACTAGGGTCTTAGGGTAACTGGGTAAATATTGCTCACTACTTCTAACAAGTCCCTGAAGAGATTATACCAATTGCCATTTCAGAAATGAATTTGGTGACCTTCAGTAATGTGGAGTTCCTTTGCACACATTTCGCCACCAGCTGTTTGTACGTGTGCTGTCGCAACGGCAGGATTTGAAATAGAGCTATGAGACAAAAGCTTGACAAAGGGTGACATGACAGCCAAAGAGAATGTCAGAATGATGTTGAGCTTTGAAGCTTGCAACTGTCTCGAAAGAGCATGCCAAATGACCAACGAAGAAAGTGGTCTAGTTTTCTAGACCTAGTTTTTCATGAGCTGATTGCAGATTTTGCAAAACTAGTGCAGCCCAAAAAAATAAAAATAAAAAATGTAGTAAAATATTTACTACATGGTGCTTTACTATCTTCTTTCCCGTTTAAACATGCACGCACATTCTCACAAGGCGTCAACCTGTAACCAGCAGGAGCATTGTGGGGTTCAGTGTCACAAGGATGGCAACCTAACCTGCAACCTTTCGATCATAAGTCAACCACTCTACCTCTGTGCCACTACCTAAAAACCCCAAGAGACAAGAGAGCTTGTTTGTAAGGTGTAAACCTACAATCAAACTTCTAAACTTTTTTAAAGTTTCTGAAGGAGAGAAAATGTGATTTCAATAAACCTGGTGGACAACAGTAAAATAAATGTTTGCTTTTTTTTGGTCTTTTTTAGGTAATAAGCAAATACATCGTGTCTATGGCACTTATGTAAACTCAAAAATACATTTACAATTTCAATAAAGTTGCAGGAGGACACAATAGGCCAGGAAGGAGATGGATGCTGTAAGGTCTTCCAGAACAACAGTTGGCACCAGGCAGAAAGAAATACAGGAGAAATGAGAATTGGTATGTCAAGAGTATAGACATATATAACTGCCGTGACGTCACCCATTGACCACTACACTCCCTAATTTGAATCCTAAATTGTCAGGCCACCAGCGTCGTCATATTTACTGGAATTAACTCAGCACATCTTGGAGGTTTCAAGTATGGCTAACCACTAGTAGGCAAAAAAGGAGTTTGAGGGATGAAAATGACCATTTTAACATGGGAGTCAATGGAATAATGCTCACTCTAAGCAGCAGCCTTGGTGGTCATTGAATTTCTGTAATGTTTAGGTATTTCCTTGTTGGCTTCAAACCCCCCCCTGCCAGAGTTACCACTTGGTCAAAAGTAAGAAATTGCATTAAAAACATTCTCACTGGATGGCATTTGTTCCGTTATGTTGTGTCCGCTACAACACCTAAACAACATACACTCTGTGGCTGTGTCCGAACTCATGCCCTAACCCCTAACTACTAAAAAACTATATAGTGTGTCACTATATAGTGACACTAATAGTGTCACTATATAGTGACACTATTAGTGTCACTATATAGTGACACTAATAGTGTCACTATATAGTGTGTCACTATATCGTGACACACTATATAGTGACACTAATAGTGTCACTATATAGTGTGTCACGATATAGTGCCCTGGATTTTAAAAGTAATTCAGACACCATGCTGACTACTTTTTGATCTCCGTTGTTCTTCGGGTGTTGTTTATATGGCGGTTGACAAACAACAGAATGGTTGCATTACCGCCACCACCTGGTCTGGAGGCGAACTACTTTCAAACGCCAATTATTATGTCGCTGGTTTGCCGTAGTAAAAGCCTAATAAATGTGAACATATTACGAAGGCAATTTATGAATTTACTGTGTTCTCATTTATTCAATTTTTGGAATGAAATAACATACTGTGTTCTGATGATTAAACCAACCTGGCTGGTAAATAAAAAATAAAATTGCATACATTTTTGTGAAGATACTTACTGTTTTTGCTCAGAAATGAACTGATAAATAACTAGTCCATTGCGATGTTTATTTCGCACCGCTGAGCTATTTACAGGCTCGTGCGAGGCAGCACTTTTTCTGTACTTCTTTCTTGCACTTTACTGAAAATACCTTCCAATATTAATCTTTCCAGGTTTCTGATGGCAATAATTCAACTGTTTTTAGTTAGACCCAACTGAAAACGATCTGAAATGAAGCACAGAGACAAGTTGGAGCAGACGTCTCAGATTACTCAGGGTTACACCATCTTCTGAGCAAGAGTTTAACCATTTTTTCCAACATTGGATTATGATTTGATTCTGATTATTATATTTTATAATTACCTGTAACACTCTTGTGAGTTCAGAGAAAGTGTTGTGTTTTTTCTTTATAGTCAAACCAGATCAGCCTTTAACACAAAGTGTTTTAAATCATTTTATTTACAAAAAGATTTACAGCACACTCGTTTTAAACAAAAATATTTACTTTCATTTTTAGAAATGAACATGCAAATTCAAAATCCAAACAAATAAATAGAAATGGATTTTCCAGCATTCATAAATACTTTCTAAAATAAATGTAAGCCATCATGATATTCAGAAACATTCCAAAAATAAAACCTACTTCAACAAATAAAATGATTAATGTTACATTTTATAGGGTCTTTCACATCTCTCCTGCTTTGCCAATATAAAGGTGCCTGTCCTGGCCCTCTATGGTTATGGTCAGTCTGACGACACCAGACCGGATTTTGGGTTGACCCGCTGAACCACAGGTGGAGCAGCTTCAGATTCCTTACCCTCGGGGGTGGGCACAGGAGACTGAGGTCCTGGTGTTCCTTTCCTGACTGGCGTCTGGCACATCTTACCGTGTATTAGCCAGGGCCTTTGACATGCCACGCTCCACTGTGAGTGACATTGTCCACAGAACAGCAGACCATATCCTCCAGCTGATGCGCAGCATCCTGCTGGTCCCCAGTGTGGGTGAACTGCCAAGCTGTATGTGACTCAAATGTCAAATTGTTAGATAGTTTTGGTGGGTGTCCAAATTCAGTCCATGATTCACGGGTTCTATGTAACAGCCCAATATTTATCAAACACCCACCTGAAGGATTCATCATTTTGGGTGACAGTGGGTATCCCTGCATTGTGCATCCCATCACACTGCTGACATCGTACAGGGAACCCGTGAGGAATGCGTTTGAGGCCCGTTACAGCCGACACCACGCCAAGGCACGCTCTGTGGTGGAGAGAGCATTTGAGATGATGAAGACAAGATGAAGAGCAATATTTCTAGAGGCGTTGGAAGTAAAACCAACCTTTGCAGTTAGAATAATTCAGCGCCATCCTGCACCATCAGTGATGATCAGTGCATCAGTGAAGGGGTCTGCTTGGAGCCACAGATGTTGAGGCTGGGGGACTTGAAACAGTATGTCAATGGGGGACCTTTCTGTGTGGAGTTTGCATGTTCTCCCCATGCATGTGTGGGTTTTCTCAGGGGACTCCGGCTTCCTCCCACCATCCAAAAACATGCTTCACAGGTTAATTGGTTACTCTTAATTGTCCCTAGGTGTGGATGTGAGTGTGCATGGGTGTGTGATTGTGGCCCTGCAACAGACTGGCGACCAGTCCAGGGGTGTCACCTGCCTTCACCCATGAGTGGCCGGGTTAGGCTCCTTGAGACAGAAAGTGATAAAACGGTTCCCAAGATGAATGAATGTTACATGAATAAACATCTCAGCTGTGAAAGTACTCCCACCCGGCAGCTGAGGCGCAGCGTTTGCCTAAAAACAGGCTCTCTTTTTCATTCGCAGGTAGATCAAATTCTTTCCATCCTCGTCTGTCCCTACATGTCTGTCTGTCCCCATTTTAAAAATGTTTTATCAACTCATGAGTACTAATAGAAATTGTTTTTGGGCTTCTCATACAAGGCACGCATTTATTGCGCACACTTTGAAAGATTCACCAATCTTTGACCAATCAGGGACTTGGATTTGGTAGTGATGTATGAATGGCGCGATTTGTAATTCACGGAAGGGCCAACTGTTTGAAAATTGATTACGGAAAAGCAATGAATAATTGGGTTTTGTGCCCGGATGGAAATTTATGACACCAAGTCTTTCAAATATTGGAACAAAGCGGTAAAATAAAAATCCTGGAGCAAGATTCACAAGATTTGCACCACTTAAACATTTCGCATCATGCCTCTTTTAACTGTTGACAGTATACATAGTATCGGATTGCGACAGTCCAGTGTGAACACCATGGGCAAAACACACGTTCAACGATGCGTGTTTACCATGTTCAAGAACATGCATCTCATGCCCGCCCGATGTGAATGTATCTTAGCACTAGAAGAAACCTATGTTAATGGAAGTGCTGGATTGGTGTAAAGAGAAGACTTTGGTCTCAAGTTGTCTTGATTATCCCACATCCTGTAGTTTACATGTACTACTGACATGTTCAACAGAGATTTTACACTCACATTTTAAAAAAATTGCACTGCAGTGTATTTTAATCTTACATAAACTATCTAGAATATCAGATATTTGAATGAATACAGTTCTAATAAAACCTCACAATATTTGAAAATCTATTTCTGTGGCCTCTAGAATGCTGGCAGACTCTAATAAATGCAGTTGAGAATTTAAGCTGTCTTGCTTCCACTTGGTGGGGAAAAGAAATATGCAACCTAATCCAGCAGTGTGTTTTTCCACAAGATAACATTTATGAAGATAGATCAGAGGAAGCCTCTGATGTGCCTTCTTGTGCTAAGTAATTATATTCTATTCAGTAATCAAATTAGACTATGGTTTGCATAACGGCCAGCCTCCAAAAACACATACATGCATACAAAATAAAACACGAAAGTCAAATTAAGTCAGCGGCGTAGGCAGCAGAACCTTCACTTAGTGCAACAGTCTTCCTAGGATATTACTTTAGAGAAGACAAAACACTTGGACTGATTAGTTCTTCGAATAAATGATCTCTAATTAGTCTAAGTGCCTCATTGGGATTGTTTGAAAAGTGTAGCCTTGAATGTCTGCAATAAAAAAAAAGCTGAAAAGTTTGTTCCTTTTTTAGTGAGATATTAGGAGATTCAGCTTGAGCTGTTGATGTTATTTCACTTTTTCCCTCAAGTTGATGAATTCATAGACCATTTAGGAGTACGCTTACGACTTGAATTCAGAATGACAAAAACTTCAAGCCTTGTTATGGAAGCAACTTTTTTCAACACAACATAATGGAGTCTTTCCTCACTGTTACAGACTCGCGTGTGTATGTTTTTGTGACCTCAACAGCCACTTCGCCTGGAGGAACTTCCCATCGTCAGCCCCACACACTGTGAAGTGCAACTTTTACAGTGTTGCTAATATTGATATTATTACTGATATTACATACTTGCTGATATAGCCTAGCAACTTTGTACTCACCTTCTGTTAACTCGGTACCGCAGGAATGTTTGTCACCATCTATGGGTGGGGAAGTCAGATTGCTAAGGTCCTATGTCATCTCCTTCACAACGTCCTACGTTCTGTCTTGAATTGTTGCGTCTTTCCAAATCATCAGTTTGCACTGTTCTAGTTGTATTTGTTATGGTTAATGGTATACTTATATAGTATTTTACTACCTTCTTAGAAGGCTCAAAGCACTTTACAGTCACAGAACCATTGACCTATGCACACACACATTCACACAATGCCGCCAACCTTTACCCACCAGGAGTGAAGTAGGGTTCAGTGTCTTGCTCAAGGACACTTCAACACATGGGCAGGCGAGGCGGGAACCAAACCAGCAATCTTCTGATCAGAGGTCAATCGCTCTACTACTGCACCACAGCTGTCCGTGGTTATTTTTCATCTCAGAACCAAGGTACCAAATCAGTTGACCTGTATGCTGTCTAGTTTTCTTCAATAGTCGTTGATACATGATGAAATGAGTCCAGTTGTTATGACAGGCTCTATTAATAACTCAATTTCTTGACCACTTCTTTGTGATGTCAGATTAGGGTATCTTAGAGATGGATGTCCTTAGGCTCCTCCTCCGTTAGGGGGCTCCTAGGAGCCTTGTCCCCATGGGCTGCGCCACTCTTTGCCGCAATTTGGTGCAGTATTTTCCAGCTCCCCATCTTCTCTCTAATATCCAGCAACTGTTTTGTACGTTCGAGCTAACACACAGACCCGCTCACCTCAGGGATTTGTATGTATGCAGGTATTCTTATCACATAAAATATGTACGGCATATGGTTGTGCTTATGCTCCTATACACATAGATATGCCTGAGAGTAAGTATTAGTTGTGTGCACAGCTTTATATGTTGGTCTGTATAGATGTGTGAGACCATGTGAATACTTATGTGTACATATTTGTACTCTGCAGAAGTTTGAATGTGTGGGTGTCTGTATTTCTTTTTCTTTTTCCTTCTTCTTACTCCATCACTTTGTTGCAACAACCTTTCTATTTCATTTCTCTCCCGACACAATTTTCTCTTCCCCGTCTGGTCTGGAGCTTAAGATGTTTAAACATTACTGTACATCCATGAGTGTCCAAGGAGAAGCTTGTGTAACCCCTACTGCAACAGTAAAATCCGTCCAATAAAAGCCTTCTATTTGCTTAGCTGCTGGACAGTCAAACATATATACATTTGTTGCAGCAGGTAAGATGAAGATTTTCCTTTGTGCGTCTTTCTGTCCTCTGCAAAACCTCATGAGTAAAGCCTTAGTTACAACTGCCCTTACAGGTGGATATGGACTGTCTGCGGGCAAAAAATAGGCAAACCTGTTCACAAGTGGCCTGCACAAAATTGTTACGTTGAAAACCACTTTGTTAACCCGTAGGGCATAATTGTTCATACACCTTTTTTTTCTACAGGTGTGCAAGGGGCAGGTTGGAGCGAAGTTGCGTAGCATAATTGTAGGATTACGTAGGTGGAATGATACTTTCTATTTTCATGACGTCTCTCAGGGTGGCCACATGCGTCTTAACAGAACTGCAAGACACACCTAAGTTCCCTTTAAGATACAACCACACCTCTCTATGAACCTCTGTGGGCCGGACATCCCAAAAACTTGTTATCAGTCAACCCCTATCCATATGCTTGTGACTAAAGCGACGTTCCTAATGCCTTTAGCAACATGTTTTTCTACGTACGAAACGTGTCCATTGAATATGCGTTGAAAGTTGAACCAAGTTGACCTTTGTCCAATCAGGGTCTTGGATTTGGTAGGCACAAAAGGATGGCGTTCTTTTGAAAGTGGCACGAAAGTGGCAACTGTTTGAAAATTGATCATAGAGAAGAATTTAACAATTGCAATTTTTGTCCAACCGGAATCATGTTTCATATATCGGAATAGAACCGTGAAAGAAAAATCCTGGAGCGATATTCACGACATTTGTACCGCTTTAACATTTTGCTCTTAACCTCTTCCAACTGTAGGTGGTGGAGATGTGCTAGTAGTAGTAACAAAAGAAACAGTAACAAAAAAAAGAAGATGCTCCTTCTGCTTATCCAGTATGATGGAACACCATGGGATAAATGCGTGTTCAAGAAAATCCGTCACATGCCCTGTGTGAACGTATCTTAAAGCATGAAACAGCTCCAGTTCATCTAAGTAACCTTAACCTCGTATTAGCATAAAACAAAAAAAAATTTTTTATAATAAGCACTTATAGCATGAAAAAAATAACCACTTTTGGGTTGCAGCCTTCATGAATGTTATGTTTTAGGCGGTACAACAGTTTGTGCAGCATCAGGGCCATAAGAGAAGCAGTCAAGAAGCACATTCATCACGCCTTCCTCACAAATCTCTCCAGTATCATCACCAATCTAAATGACTGCATGGAGGAATTCTGTTCGGCAGCTGCAGGATGAGTCATTATGCAACCGTTTCATCATCCTCAGCTGATCTTTGGCACTCCGGTAAATGTGCCATTTGTGCATGCAAAGAGCACTAGGCCAAAAATTTTACAGCAAGATGATGAAGGCCATCTGTATTATGCTCAGTCTATGGTTAAACATATAATTTTATGATCTAAACTCTGCGAGTTTGCATGCAATTTTGAAGGTGTGTGGAATAGAAATTAAGCTATAACAGGCACTACCGTCTCTCAAAACATATTTTCTTTTTTCTGTGAAATTGACTTTTGAGCAAATGCTGCTGGATAAGTGCATATTTGAATATAAAACTGTAAGTCGTTTAAGCCGTTGGCTTTCTATGGAACAATTACGTGCAGAAAAAGCTGATTTCACAAACTCAATACAGAACATTTCCCATTTAAATGATTTTAGTTTCTTGTTTGGTGGTCTAAAAACCTGTTCTGCTTGCTTTCTGTCACAGTCTTTAAGCCAGTCTTGTGTAAAAAAAAAAAAAAAAAAAGGAAACGGCATGTTTTCATGCAGTTCTGAAATCAAACATTGATAGAAAAAACATTAAACCGGTCCCTTGTGTTTATCTCTTGATCTGTTTAGAGGCTAGTTTTACGATGCGACTCTTTTAGGGCAGAGTTTCACACATAAATACAATTGCTTGTCCACTGGGGAGCAGCTCAATAGGCTTTTTCCTGGTTGAGCCCTATAGGACATGGCGTAATAAGCTGTTTCAGCAGCCTGTTTTTTCCTTTTTTTTTTTTTTTTTAATAGTAAGCTTCCATTACACATCAAAGCCAGCTAGGGTGGTATATTTATCTTGTAAACACACATGCATCAGTAATTATACACATATCACCTTAAAAGAACTTAATCTCCATCAAAGTCACGACGGCTCGATAGAAAACATTTTTCCCTCTTTTCTTTTCTTCCCCTGCCAGGATGGGATTAAAAAACCGGTTATCGTTCAGTTCCTTTAATGTCGTCTCCCTCCCCGCTGCCGACTCATGCTAATTAAATTTCTCCTGAGGCGATGCTGAATTGGCCGGCTGACAGGTAACATTGTCAAGTGTGGATTTCTTACGTTATCATCCTTTAGGAATCCTTCTGCTGGGGGAAAACGGGGATGAAGTCATGACAGTTAACAACTCCCATGCAGTGAATACAATTGTCAACTTGTGTTGAGTTTAACTTTGAACGTCTTTTGGCTTCTCTCTTTCGTCTCAGTCGAAATGTATCATCTGCTTCTTTCACTGCCACCTCCTTTATATTTTCCTTCTAACCATTGACTGATCTGGTACAAGAGTTCCATTTGCGATACCACTTCCACACCAACAGACAGACCACACTTAAATCAAACCTTACTTTCAGTGCAAAAAAACAAAAAAAAAAGAACAATTACTAGCCTGGTCATAACTTCCCCTATGGCAAGATATGGACTGTCTGCGGTAGAAAAATGGGCAAATCTGTACAAAAAGTAATGGACCACTCAGTGAATTTGTAGAGTGCACATCTTCACGCATAAGTTATTTGTATGGGCATGCCATAAGCAACAGGTGTTTTTTTACCCACAGTATCCACCTGCCTATATGTACCTGGAAGGGCAATTGGGACTAGTGCTTAACTAAAAACTAGAATGTGGTGCAAGGGCACCGTACAAGAGCATCATCTATAGGTCATAAGTGCGTGCAGCTTAGCCTTCTGAATACTTCACAATACACTTATCACACCTACGACAATCGAATGCTCCATTTTCAACGAGCTGAATCTCAGCTGATCCATGTTGATCATGGAAACGGTCAGAGAGCATGTCTTATATAAGTGACATCTCGGTTGCTAAAGGGTTAACTCACAGCACCCTTATGAATGCATGCAACCATACCTTAAGCAAGTCGTAACTGTCAGAAAATATGATCAGACTATTTTACCCAGAATGCCTCCATGGGCGAAGAAGCAGGCCATTCTACGCATATTAACACTTATCTAAAAAAACAAAAGTGGTTCAACTTACTGAACACATTTCCAAGTAACCATTTAATGCTAACATTTTGCAGTACATCTCCGCAATGGTATCTTATGTAAACATAGAGAGAAAAAGTATTTTTAGGCTCTTTATTGAAATCCAAAGTTGACTCATCACTCTGAGTAGGAAGACAGAGGAGCTGCCACATCTGATCTCAATCCAGCCATGATTGCCTGAGTGTCTATTTTTCATGAAGACTCTCTGATGGGAGATTAAACCAAAAATGTGTAATACAAGCGCAAACACACCCACATGTATATTTATGAGAAATTATGTGCTGCATTAAAATCAACAGTGGCAACAAACACAAATGGGGAAAAAAAATAATCTAAGAGGACCTCTTCCGTCTCTCCATGTGGGTCAATTCAGTCGCCACTAACAAGTCGGTGCTTGTTTTCTGTCATGCTTGCCGGTGCGAGAATGTGTGTTTGCGTTTGAGAACAATGTGCGAGGACAGGCCTGTGCTGTGTTCAATTGTCCGTTCATTGAGCTCAGCAAGGTGTGAGGGCCTTTGCAGCCAGCCGACTCGACACTGGGACTGCCTGTCTGGTAATGTTTCATATCCTGCAATAACGTCTTTCTGCGCCGCTGTGCCTGGATTGGGTCAACATTTTAAACATTCACCTCTAAGTCAATCATTTTGTAAGGGAAATAAGTGAAAATAGCAAATATAAGCATTTGCCATATTAAACTGCCATTGAAACTATGTTCAATATTATTCAGTTTGTGCAATTTAGAACAGTTAACTGCTGAAAAATGTGTTGTTTTTTTCCCCTCACTACAATAGTGGAATACTGATGAGAAAAAAAGATTTAGTCTATATGAGTCTTGTTAAGTGGCGGGATGCCAGACTGGTACATGGGAAACCAGGGTTTATTACCGTTGGGCGCAATGAACTTACTCCAGAGTGGGTCCTTAGGCAAGACCGATCATGCTACTGTCTACCTATGTAGCCGGAGGGGGTCCGAGTCTGGGTCTCCCTGTGCCGGTCCCCATCCTAGATACAATACATGGTTCTGTTAGTAAGGGCATGCGGCGTAAAACTCTCTGCCAAACCAAGCGAGCGGATCAGTGAAAGCTGACTTGCTGTGGCGGCCCGTCACGAGACATACTTAAAGGTGAACAACATAACTCTCTCTTTTTTCTCAGAAAACAATTATTATTTTAATAATTATGAATTATAAAATAATGTAATAATTATAATTTAATAATTGTAATTATTATTATTTTACTTAGTGGCACTTACATCAATTGTAAACTTGCGTTTTTTTTTACAAATAAACATGAACCAAAATATGTCAGATGTAAAGACAATGATTACTACAATTTGTTATATGGAGTCGTTGTTGTTGTCCTCAACATCATATTCCGCAGTTCTCCTGTTTACTTCATTTTTTAGTTTACTTCATTTTTTCTTTTGTTTATTTCTAAACCTTCTTCCAGGCAGTTTTAAAAATGTGTTTTTCAGGCAGGCTTTGGAATTTTTTTTTTCAGTTCTTTGAAATATGCCAGACAGCAAGGCTAGTTCAGGTCTCTGTGTTTTGCATGGAGGTCTGTGTCTTGTCGGGGTGAGTGATGACTGTGCAAACTGCATCATTTTCTGCACTGATGGAACATTTGCATAATCCTTACTACTTCACTGCAAATAGAGGCATGACAGGAAGCCTGAGGAAAGGAAAAAAAAAAAACATGGAGAACTGACAACATCGAGTTCAGCACATTTCAAACAGAAGAAAATGCGTGTACAAGCACATACATAACATATGTGGAAAAACCAGGAAAAAAAAGTAACGTGAATGTCACCCCTTTTCTCAGAATGAAGATATGCATCTTAACTCAGAGCTACAATCTGAAAAAAAGAAGCACTCTTTCTGGATCTTCTTTAGGACCTGCTTGAGGTACTCTTCAAGTTTGAGACTTGCAGTTTCTGCGACAAATTTTGATATAACTCAGGCATTCATCATTTTCACTGTAGATTTGATGCTTTTAAAGCAAAATTTTGGAAGGATTGTAAAAGACATTGAGAAAAACTATAAACACTCCAATCAATTTGTGATCCTTCACAGCACAAGCACCATGTCTTACACAGCCTCGGCCGTGTTCTTTGTGTGAGTATTTGGGAAAACCGATAGTTCTCACCAGTTCTCAGTTGCCTGTCCATGAGATGAAGAATGATGGCAGAGACATCCTGCTGTGAGGTGATTGGTCAGTGTTTCTATGGCAACCACTCTCACTAATCAGGAGTAAGCTGCTTGAAAGTCCCCACCCCTACCACTTGAAAGTGGAAATCTGTCGCGATCCACTCCAATGAAAATATTATTTTTAGTGTTTTCTGTATGTTCTTATAGGATGTTTTTGATGATGGAGGACACACGTAAAGAAAATTAGGATTAAAAGTGTGCTTCTGAGTATTTATTTATTCAAATCGGGGCGAATTAGGAACAAATAGATACATGTACATCTTTATTTCCTTGTTCAAGCTGGCACCTGGTTCAAAATTGTATACCTGCATAGCTCCAATACTGCTTGCCATTTTATTTTGCATCTCAGCCAATCACAATCCTATTTCCGCCTTTAAAGTAACGAACATTCATCTATGACCTGAGCTTTTTCCACGTACGCAAGACGTCACTGGTCCAGAGCCTAACCACCAAAGATTCATATGTTTGTGCACATTTTTCAGTTTTACAAACAAATCCTTCCTTGAATTGAATCCTTCCTGAATCCATCTTTGTTCAAATTTGGCATTTAATTTTTTATTCATGTAAACCTTTTGTAGCACCAAAAAAAAAAAAAGATCAAATTGTTCAATTTCTTTACTGCTTTCTTTCAAATTACATCCTGCATGAGCTTCAGAAATGCAGATGTCCATGAAGTGGAACAAAGCAATAAGCCCCGGGAAACAAGGACTGTGCGCTGCCCTGCGAGCCACGAAGCAAAGAGGCTCCTGCTGCTTTTAGAGGTTTGAACTCCAGCAAACTAACAGAATGCACCAGAGCATTCCTCATTTCAAAGGAGCTTCTGTAACCCTTTACTCTGTGTGACTGCTGGATCGATGAAAAAAGAGAAAGGAAAAAAAAAAGGAAAGCAGAGACAGCAAGAAACACACTGAAAGATCAAAGAACCACACGAAAAAGAGGCTGATAAACCGACACAAACTTTTTCCAAGAATATTCAGAATGTATTTGTGCCTATAGGCCAAAGACAGAAAATATGTGTTACTGGAAGACCCGACAAAAAATGAGAACTATGTGGAGGCAGTCGTAAAATGTTCGACTATAGAAACTTTTTTTTTCCTTTTTTTTTTTTTGTTTTATTATATACATTAATAAAAGATTAAGAAAAAAAAAAGCTTCTGTTGCCATGCGCAACAGAAGGGTCTACTTTATGAATACATTTTTAAACAGGGACTGAACATCGACTATGTTGCGCATAGAAAAATAGGCAGCAGAATTTTACATATGAATTGTATTTGCTGTGAACGTAGCACCGGGCTTTGGGGATATGTTCAGAAGCATTGTAGTTTTCTACCAAAAATGCGACTTACTGTAAATGTGTTTTATTTTCTTCTTTCTTCTTCTTTTTTTTTCTCTAGCGACTTATACTCTGGTCCAATTTATACTCCAGAAAAGGTAGGTACACCTTATGGAGCATCGCTGATTGGATGATGACGCTTGTACACCATTTCAAATGATAGTTACTTGTCATGAAATGATACTGGATATGCTCCGTACTCATTGTGAAACTTTTATTAGTATGCAGACATTGAAGATGCATTTGAAAAAACCCAAACATCAAAATTCCTATGTTGTCATCTAATCATGTTCTTTATTACCTACCATTTCCGGTTACTTGTTGTGTTTTGTTTTTTTAACATTTCATTTTGATTTCTGTAAATTACTTCTTTTTTCTAAAACATTACATTTTTCTTTTTCTTTTTTTGATTGTGTGTTGGTTTCTGGAACTTTGATTTCCTAAAATGTAATTTAGTTTTTTTCATTGTTTGTTTTGCTTTTTTAATTGTCATTGTGATCTTTTATTTGTTTTTGCGCTCATTGATTTGTTGGTGTGATTTGAACTTCTGGGCCACCGTAGTTTAAAGACCAAAAAATGTGCAACTAATATTTGTTTAGGTTGGAAATGCACAATGGTGAAGTGGTTAGCACTCTCACCTCACAGCGAGAAGGCTTTGGTTCAAATGCCAGCTGGGATCTTTCTGTGTGGAATTTGCATGTTCTCCTTGTTTCCCCCACAGTCTAAAACCGTGCTTCTTTGGGGAAGATTGCCATTCCAAATTTTCCCATGACTTTGGTTGATTTTCTGTTTCTTTGTTGCCTTGCAATGGACTGGAAAACCACACATCGCATCCTGGGTAGCTCCACCATCCCCTTGGACCCTGATTGGGACTACACTGGGTGTAAATAATGGATGGGCTTGTCAATGATCTGTTTGTTTGATAAAAGTGTCCTGGTGAAAAAAGGAAGAACAGTCTATTATTCCTAAAAGAAGATGGTGGAATCTGAGAAATTTGGAAATGGTAGTCACTAGGAATGGATACTGAAAGTCAGTGCCAAGTTATTTCCAGTACCAACTTATTTTTTTGATCCAGTAGTGAGTAATTACTTTCTTAAGTATCCACTCCAATGAAAATCCTCTTTTTTATGTTTTTAACATGTTCTTGTAGCATTTTTATCATAATAGAGGGCCTATAATAAAAAAAAAAACACGATTAGAACTTTATTTCTGAGTATTTCTTGATTCAAATCACGTTGTATCATAAACCAAATGCTTTAAAAACTCAGACTAGTAACTGAAATGGACGGCCAAAGTCTCTCTAACTACTCCGATCTTCCACCTCCTTGCGTGCATTCATGTTGCTCATCCGAGCTGGCCTCTGGCTCAAAACTGTAAGGCTGGGTTGATGCAATATTGCTCATTGTTATTTTTGCGCCGCTAATGCTAGCTTGTGACTAAAGCTCACGCCTGAGCATTCAAACAGAGCTCTCAGCGACGGGAAGGGGGCAGGGTTGCTCCAAATTAACAGTCCCGCCCACAAACCAGAATTGTATTTTTAATGTGCCTCTGCCGCTGGGCATAAAATATGTCTAAAAAAAACATAATGTCTCTTTGATTTTGACAAAAAACTTCACAGCCATAATTAAGACTACTGGGAACAATTTTACAAAAGGAACAAATATGGTTGGAGTGGGACTTTAAAGACGCACTCTAATGAAAATGGTGTTTTTAGCACGATCTTGAAGCATTTTTCTCATAATAAAAGAGCTTGAAATTGTATTTTTGAATTTATCTTAATTCAAATAGTTTTGAATCAGGTAGGGGTGTCAAGCTATTGCGTTAATCACGATTAAATAATTACAGACATTTCAGCACATTATTTTTTTCATTGATTTTTTTCATTCATCATTTTTGCCTCAGATGGTTACTTCCGTGTCAATGCACACCTGTAGGAGCATTATCCCGCTCATACCATGTTCATTTTAAGAAAAACTTTAAATAAATAATTAAAACTTCAGTACTGTTATGTTTTTAAGTTTAAATTGTTTTTTGCAAAAGTGGACTTTTTAAACGCAGTGTGTCACGCGTCATTTAAACCACTTCAGCACACGTTGCACACCGACCGTGCCCTGGTCTCGCTTCTTTTTGAAAAAAGTGATCAGCTTGAGAAGTTAAAAAAGCATGATTTCAGAGGGAAAGTTCACCTCTTAGCGCTTGTTTTTGTCCAGATGATGAAGCAAACGTTTATTAAAAAGAAAAAAGTCCAAAGTCTAAATGGTTCAATTCCTCTGCTGTGTTTAATTTCTTCCTTCTTAGATTCTCTTCGCTATTTCTTTTTTGCACACAAATTCAAATATGTCACAGGGTTGCAAGCACGTCAGCTGAGCTGGCAAACCAATTTGAGGCGTGCTGCACGCACACTATTTCCATTCTTCACATATCTGTTCAAGAAAAAAACTCAACTGCAAATGTACTTGCTTTTTCTCCTCCTGTTTTGCCTTTTGGCTGCTTGCTTTAGGGTTCACCACAGGAGATGGGTGGAGTTTCAGAATTTCACAAAACTTTAAAATTATATTTCTCAATAAGCAGTCCAGTGAAAAGTACTTTTTAAAATAATTACGCAATTATTACTCAAATTTATATTTTTTGAAGTACCTAACCCTTAACCCTGACACCAAAAAAACACATGCTTTTTGACCTAGTGTAAATCTTTGACCGTTTACGCAATCAATGTGAATCAGCTGATTCTGACGTGGAGAAAATGGCACAAAGACGCTGTTCTTTGTGACAGAATCAGCTGATTTACTTTGGTTGCATAAACACTTCACTACTGTAAAGTGTTGCATATCAACGCAAGCTGCTTTTTCTTAACTTCAGAATCCACTGGAATTATATCAGTTTGTAAACAGTTAAAGAGTTACAGCAATTCACAGAATGTAAAGACCGGAGCTAAAGCTCAAATGTTAATGAAATATAATCGTTATTATCCATTTCTAGTTGCCACAGCAAATCATTTGTTTCATCAATCTTGTTCTTAACTACATCTGTGAGCCTCCTCTTTGGCCTTCTTCCTGGTAGTTCCAACCTCAGCATCCTTTAATCAATGTAATCAACATCATCCTATAAACATGTCCAAACCTGCTTTCAACATTTGTCTCCAAAATATCTAACGAGAGCTGTTTTTCTGATGGATTCATTTCAGTGGCGGTGCAAGAATATTTTATGTGAAGGGGGCTGGAGGGGGACAGAAGACTTGGAAGGATGAAAAATGACAGGAGCAGAGTAGAGCCCATTACAAATGAAAGGATCAAAAAATGTATTTTAAACTGTTTCATTAATGTTCTTAAAGTTAAAACAGCAGTTCTTTTAGCTCAGGTGCTATTACTAGTGCTTAAAGAAGCTTGCATGGATGACTCCCCACACTCTCTGATGCTCTAGTTTGTTGACCCTAATTCCTTAAAGTTTTTCACCTTCTCCCCTCTGCTCCTGTGACCTCATTTACAAGCAGATATTCTGTCTTGCTGCAACTGACCTTCATTCAAATCCTCTACCTGCTCTCACTATAGATCACAATGTCATCCGCAAACATCATGATCCACAGAAACAAATAGGGGCTTAAAGTCGATCCTTGGTGAAGTCCCACCTCCACCGTCAACTTTTTTGTCCCACCTACAAAACATTTCGCCACTGTCTTTCAGCTCTCATGCACAACCTGAGTAACTCCCGTGTTATTCCAGATACTGGAGCTCCTCTTTCTGTATACTGTCTTAGACTTTCTCTAAATCTACAAAGACTAAATGTCGCTTCTTCTGAACTTCCCAGTTCTTCTCCAGAAGGCATAAATAAAGCTGTAATCTGCGATATTCTTTCTTGGCATCAACTTTTTTACCTCCCAAAACTCTAACCTCTTTTTCTTGCAGCTCTCCTCTTCTTCCTTATCCCTTTTTCTTCTCAGAATTGGCAGCTGAGAAAAATTTCCTCCCCCGTCAGTTTCCTGTTGCCTCCTTCACACTTTCATCCATCTGTCTCTCACTTTCCTCGCTTCTTTTGCCCATTCCCCCACGCTCCCTCTTGCACGCGGTCCAAAACCCAACCTTCTGCCCAACTGTCCTGCAGCCAAAACAATGTGAAAAATATAACCCCTACCACCATCCTCTTCCCCTTCGTCTAGCTTCACATTCATCATCTCACCTCTGTGGTCCATATTCATTTTGGACTTTTTCCTTTGCTCTCTGTTGGGAATGTGGCTAACACAGTTTGGACAGCGAATTGTTTCTGCCTCACACACCCCCATCCTTGTTATTCATCCTTGTGTGAGTCTGTTTTCTCTGGCTTGTATATCTTCCAATATCTGAAAACTACAGATGCTGTTCACGAAAACACACACGGGTGACGCCCCACAGTATGAGCCCAAAAGCGACTGGTGACAATGGCAATAATCACCTACACTAATCCATTCAGAGCCTTTGTCCCTGATGCTAACATGAAAGGGGGATTGAGTTGGATTGATTGTTGCTGGCTCTTCTCAATGACATCAATTCTCTACAGAGCAGAAAAAGATGTGTCAAAGTCAGCTTTGTTAAACAAAGTTAATCTGGCTCTGGATTGTTCTGTCACATAAACAAAATTGGAAATATATACATACAAACAAAAAAAAGACAGGAAATTATGTTACAGTTAAACCAATGCTTGACCTACAGTGGAAACAACAAAAAAGTACAACTGATATGGAGTCATTGATGAGGCTTCTAAAGATGCATTTATCTCACTGCTGTATTTTATTAGGGGGCAGATGCTGGACTTTTAGAGTTGGGTAAAAGAAAAAAAAAAGTTAACATAAAAAAAAATTAAAAAGACAGATTTTTACCGAAGCCAAAAAAATGGCTTACCTTGCTTTTTTTTTTACCCGTTTTCTCGTGGTAATGACATCTACCTTTTTCCCCTTTTTTTTGTGTTAACAGTTTTCTTATGATAATAATATTTTCTCTTGATAACAAAATCTACATTTTTGTTTCTGTTTTCTTGTGATAAAGACATCTACCTTTTTTTTCCATTTTCTTGCAATAACGTCAACTACATCTCATGATGACATCAATTTTCTATGATAATGACATCTATCTATTTTTACCTTTCTCTCATGATAACAACATAATTTTCATGTGTTAATGACATTGTTTTGTTATGATACCTTGATTTCCTGTTTTCTCATAATAATGACAACCTTTTTTTTCCCAGATTTCTCGTGATAACTATATCTACTTTTTTTGCTCATTTTCTCAAGATAACAACATCATTTTCTAATCATAATAACATTGTTTTCTCCTGATAATGACATCTACATCTTCTTCTCTGTTTTCCCGCGATTACACAGTCTGACTATGAATATAATCAACTGTGTGCCATTCCAAACTACTACACACCCTCCAATATTTACAATGTTACAATTTACAATATTTATAAGAATTTCTCATGGTGCTAGAAGCATCTTTTTTATATTTAAATAGTGCTTTAGTTATCAACAATTTGAATTCCATCTGGTAACATGTTTTATACATAAACACAGCTAATTTGAAATGCACTAAATAAAAAGAAATCAACAAATCAGGCTGGATAACTGATGAGTTTGTGTGGTTCCTACTGTCAATTTCACAGAAATCTTTATAACTCCTTTTCTGAAGTGCATATACGGGTTGTAGGGAACTTTAGTAAGTATTTCTTCAACTCTCAAGACACAATGATCAAGCAGTAGAACATTTGAAGTGCCTTCCGATCCAAATTGGACTTTAGATCTTGTAGTTAAAAAAAAGTTCAAGCTTAACCAGCTTAATCCCTTTTTGGGGTCATGAGGTTGTTGGAGCCAATTTCAGCTACTGTTGGGTGAAGACAGGTCACTAGTTTGTCACAGGTTCCTAAGTTTTTTCTTGAACCGGTAAATGGCATAAAGTTATCAGACACTTTCCTACCTTGCTTTTAGTCCAAAGTGCTTTATAGTCACAGTATCATTCAGCCATGCACACACACATTTACACACTGATGGCAGCTCCATTGCCGAACACTGCCGAACACCAAAAATGCTGTGAGGCAGGCAGACTTTGCTGCTTTTACAAATCTCACATAAAATAACTCTACTCTTTCTATTTCAGTGGAAATTCCAACCACAGAGAAACGCTCAGATGCAGTCAGAGCTGTGCTGCAAGCACTGGACAATGCTAAAATGCCATTGTGAACATCTCCCTGAATCAGCTTGTTGCCCTGGTAACCATTTAAAAATGGCTACCAAGGTCTTTTTACATGGGACATAGAAGGTGTGAGGGTGGTTTACAATTGCTGAGGTCTTTGGACAAATACATCTATTACAAATGCCATAGACATTTTATATGTAAATATTTCAAAACAAACTGTTTTCAGTGGTTTTAGTGCAATGTTTTAGTGAAAAAAACTGTAAGAAAAAGATTAATCGAAATTTAAATATAATTGCATGATTATTGCTTTATATGTAAAAGGACATTTGGCACAGCTGAAGTTGCAGATAATCTGACAGTTTTCCGTCTGTGGATTTCTGTGAAGATGCAAAATTATAATAAATAAATAAATACAGCAGTTCCTTTAAGATCACACTTGCTTCAGGCTAGAGTATTGAGACTGATCTTAGAGATGGGCAAGCAGCAGTCTCCACCTCCCCATTCCATTAATCGTTACAAAGATAAACTCCGACAGAACACTGTCAGGTGGAGCTAGGGACTGGATGAGTTGAAGATTTGGGCTGTCGGGCTGTGATGGCAAAAGGCTGAAAGTTGGAGAATAGCTGTTCCCTTAAAACATCTGGCAGGGTGAGATGCAGGATTCAAATATATGGTTCAAAGGGTGAATCATGAGGGACTGAGCCTGTGAATGGATCTTACATTTTTATCAGGTATGTCATCTGGCTCTGCATTTCAAAACCAAGGATCAAAGGATGGACATTTGTGTTGCATTGTTTCTCTTTTGACAGTATGCTTTGTGTTGATGGAAAGCTTGTTTCTGTGTCTTTTAGAGTTTAGTGTTGCCCATCTCTGGATTAATTGGTGACTCTAAAATGTCCCATAGGTTTGAATGTGAGTATGTGTGGTCTCTGTGAGGCCCTGTGAATGACTATACAGGGTTAGGACAGGCAACTCCAGGCCTCGAGTGCTGCATTCCAGCATATTTTCCAGCATACCCTGCTCTGGGATGTTCTGATGATCACATGATAAATATTAATGTGGCGGGGTGTGGATCGCCATTCGCTTAACTGCAGCTGTCAGGGGAGCTGGCTGTTGCACTAGCTACGGAAACATGAGAACAAAAATGGTCAAACAATATATACTTTCAAATGAGTTTTCAAACACCAGAAAAGTTTCCAGTGACACCAGGAAAGGTTGCCAGATTTGAGAAAATAAGTCGCTGATGGGATTGCCACATCACTAATGCATCAAATTTGTTGCTGGAAGCTACTTCAAAAAGCGTGTTCATAAACTTGATGCTCCAGACGCGTGTGGGAGGAGCTACTGACAAAAGTTTTAAGCTTTATTGCTACATGTCGCCCCTGCGACAGACTGGCGACCAGTCCAGGGGTGTACCCTGCCTTCGCCCATGAGTAGCCGGGTTAGGCTCCGGCAGCCCCGTGACCCCGAAAGGGATAAAGCGGATTGGAAAATGAATGAATGAATGCTACATGTCGCAACGTAAATTCTTTGCCAAAGTTCAGATATTTCAACTCTGTAAACACGGCCAAAACACACTGCTGCCAGAATGCAACACCGCACCTGATGTTCAAAACACGCCACAGAACCTCTGATCACGTCTGTACATTTTCTTTGCACTAAAACTGGAATCGTCTGTGGTGTGAACGCAGCTTAAAATAAAAATAGCAAAGTTGCCATGTTGGCAACTCTGAGTAAGTATAAAAAATAGATGGATGGTAAATATTTATCTTTAAGTTGTAAAAAAAAAATCCAATCTGCCAAACACCATAAGATAAAGTCTGCTGTTCATCCCATGAATGCATGTTCCAGGAGAAAAATTGATTTCTGCTCTACTTCTAATCTAACACGCACGACTTTTCTCAAATTTTGTTTTATCAACATGTAGAGCGCATAATGATGAAAGAAAGTAACAATATTTTTTTGAAGAATGTACAAAGCAATTTTATGTATTCCATAAAAAAAATCAAAGCAGCTGAAGGGAAAAAGGAAATATTCTCAAAGCTGTCTTTAGGTAGTTACAATGTTGGGATTATTCCACACAAACCATGCCTGTGTAAGAATTTAGGAGTTCTTTAATATTTTATGCTGACAGTGTTCTCAAACAAAGACTTCAAAATAAAAGGGGTTGCATCATTTTATCAGGACCCCAAACACAGTAGCTAGTCAGCTTTGCAGCTTCACACAACTTCCCAAGGCCTTTATGTGATTTAAAAAAAATCTTTTTATATAATTCTTTTGGCTTTCTGCCTGCCATTTTTACAAATTTGGTTGTCTTTGAGTTCTCCGGGTGGACTACAACAACAGAGTTTGAAAGAGAAAGATGACTGGTTTTCCAGAGGTGGCCACAAACTAAAGCGAAAAAGGAAAACGGGGAAAATTTGTGAATATTTGTGTTTCCACAGCAGCTGCTTTCCAAGCGGCTCTTTTGTTAGAATGACCATAACACAACAGCGAATTGAGAAACACACTTGTACAGAACACATTTGAATGAAAACATGTGAGCATTGTATCTGTACAAATAAGGATTAGTACGCATGTGAAGCACCATCAATGAGAAACAGACACAACTGGAGCTTTGCTGTAAGAAGTGGTGGAGATGAAAAACTTAGAGCTATGGTAGTGCATCTAAATTGATGTAAACAGAAGTGAGAGCCATGTTTTATGTCTAATTGGGTTAACTCATCAATTGTTTACAAATTAGGCTCTTAAACTCACTTTTAGCATAGTGTTCACACTAAACTGTCACTAGCTGATACTAGAGGATGTACCTGCTGTTTGAAGAGCCTCGATTCCAACAAATAAAAGTCTTTTGTCAAATAATTTTGGCTGAGTACAAATTACAATGATTTATTGCTCCCCCATGATCAAACGGTTGGATCTTCTGTGAATGTCAAGAGGACTCTACCCATACATCACTTCCAAATCCCAGCGAGCGAGTGTAAAGTGCATCTGGTACATTTTTCAAAATAAAACCTGTTTTCAGCGTAACACAGTCAATCAAATATGTGCATTTAAGCCTTATACAAGCCAAAAGTGTTAATACAAGTTCCGTGCTTACCTATTGTATGAAGATGAGTCACGCAGGAAGAAAACTGTTGTGAAAATACTCCAAAATCACAGCGGAATGAGGGTTTGTTTACTTGTACTTCCTGTATAAATGGCGGGTTATTGCGTGAACCTGCGTCTGTTCAGAGGTCTGTGAGGTCAGCAGTTTTTTTGGCCGCAGATGAAGTCCTTAGATGGCATTCCAATATAATTCACAGATCAAGATCAGTGATTCACAACTCGTGTTTGAAACGTTGCTATATGTATGTCTTTTTGTTGGATGTATTTTTAAATTAATGTGTTTAAACACCATCATTTATATCTTTACTTAAAACAGGAGTTCAGGATCACAAAACAAAACAGATAAAAACACAAAGACTTTGAAAGAAAAATGATATTTATCACTGTAAACACTGTTTTTCTGTCAACTTCTTGGTTAACTTCAGCAGTAAACAAAACATAAATGTCACTGTTATTTTACATCATTTTACGACAAATCCTAAAAAAAATTTACTCCAGTATTTTTATTCTCAAGGTTATACAGACTCCAGTTACAGTAGATAAATGGCAACAAGTAAGTCACGAAGAAACCGCAACAGTTACATAAAAATGTCACAGTAGCAACCAAAATACTCAGTCTTTAAACTAAACTGTCAACAATATTTCCACCAGACATGTTTAAGAAACTGCTTTTTATATATATTTAGTGGAAATACCAAAAAACCTCAAACTAGTTTTATCTGGAACAGATCGCAGATATCTGAGTATTTGGAAACTTGTTACAGCCCTTGGAGATAACCTTTAAACAAAGGTTTTTTTCTTTCATTTTTCTCTTAGTGACATGAATGTTTAAAATTTTACTTTTGAATTCAATGTAAAGAAATTGTGAGAAGTCGACAACTCGACCAGGAAGGGTAAAACTATAACGTGATGGAGCTACTCCCAACAGTTTAGTGCAGCTCTGTTTGTGCACACGGAACACACAGATCTTTAGGCCATTATTCATAACATTAATGAATAGCCGTGGCCACTTCTGACAGTCTCCCCTCAGTACAAAGCACAGAGTAATAAGCTCTGCATAATAACTGCCCCTCATCAGTGTTCACTCATCTTAACACCACATACTGCTCTCACTCCAGCAAGAGAAAGGCGAGCGCAACAATGCTCCCGTGGGAACTGGAAAACATGGGAGAGCCATTATAGGGAAATGGGCTGGTGCGTTTTAGAGGCCAAAAGGGGGCACGCTGAAGTAAAGAATCACCACGATTCGCCACTGTAACACAAGTGCGTTCCTGCACTGCTCAGAGGGGATAAACAATAGACTTAAGACACAAAAGCAGGTTTTGCACACACTTCTGAATGCATTCGTACACGTTTGTTCAAGCCGAACGAAGTAGGGCAAAAATCAGTACCAGCCTCAGAGCTGAATGTTTTACTATGTTTGCACACGAAAGCAGCAATTCTATTTCTAACAAGCCTGTATTTGAAATGGAAGACGGCCTGAAATTGTGTGAAAGAAAACCAAAAGACAAAAACAAAATTGAAAATTTACGAGAATGGCTTTTCGTTTTGGCTGCATGGTGGCGCAGTGGTTAGCGCCTCACAGTGAGGAGGCCACTGGTTCAAGCCCTGACTGGGGGACCTGAAATAGCAATGGGGGGTTACCTCAC
The DNA here is from genome assembly GCA_036245035.1 of Adrianichthys oophorus. Lineage (NCBI taxonomy): Eukaryota > Metazoa > Chordata > Actinopteri > Beloniformes > Adrianichthyidae > Adrianichthys > Adrianichthys oophorus. The sequence continues at coordinate 708,169 of BSAI01000030.1, forward strand.
TGTGTGGAGTTTGCATGTTCTCTCTGTGGGTTTTCTCCAGGGACTCTGGCTTCCTCCCATTGTCCAAAAAAAATGCTTCATAGGTAACTTGGTCACTCTAAATTGTCCCTAGAGGTGGATGTAAGTGTGCAGGTGTGTGTTTGTGGCCTTGCGACAGACTGACAACCTGACAGCAGTGTATCCACCCTTCGCCCACGAGTGATCGGGTTAGGCTCCAGCAACCCCCTGACTCTGACAGGGACAAAACAGGGTTAGACAATGGATGGCTTTTTTTTTTGTTTCTTTTCAATTTTCAGATTTTTATGAAATATCCAGACTGCTGGAAGCTTCTGTGACTACATGTAATGTCACAATACGTGACAAAAATAAATGACATGTATCTTATTTGCTTTTTTTCACCTTAAAGAAACCCCGGTTCCTGAACTAGTAACTCAGTGTTTGAATTAGTCTTTTGTAAGTTTATAATAATACAGGTAACGTGTTATTTTTTACATTTCCACTCCAACTGTATATTTTTTGTTCAATTGTGAAATTGTTCCCAGTGGTCTTTTAGTTATAATGACATTTTTAACCCAAATCAAAAAGATTGTGGGTTTCAAAATCCTATTTTCTGCAGAGCAGGAGTTCATTTGAAATTTGCCACTGAGGTGAGGGCAGGAAATTGAAATTATTTCATACATAAATATTATATATATATACATACATACATGTACACATCCTTTATGAGAAACATTTTACATGACTGATAAAAAATACCAAAAACACGATTTTTATTGGAGTAGGTCTTTAAAAAAAAAAAAAAAAAAAACATAAACAAAGAAAATGGAATTTACTTTTTTTCAATATATTAGACCCCTTCTAATGTCATGCAGTCCCTTTAGCTGCCCTTTATGGGCAATATTGACCAAAAAAGAAACAAGCGCTAACCATAAAGGGAAAAACAAACAAACATAAACACCAGCAAATCTTACTCTTTTTGTGTATCCTAAAAAATTAAATTTACTATTCTTTGTGTTCACAGTGGTCCCTCCTTTATCGTTCGAGTTAGGCAACAGTTGGCAAAATCCATGAGTTTTGTCAGAGAAACATGAACATTTTTACGTGATTCTCTCTTGAACTCTAAAAGTTCAAACCTTCAAAGAGAAACAAGATCAGTTCTACAGAATTAAAAAAAACTAACTTTTGATCACGATTGAAGGCATGTAAATTTGGCAAACAGATCAGATTCTGCACAGGAAACACGGCCCAAAGGAGTTCGATTGACAATGGCCGACAGCCAATCAGGATGCAGAACACTATGTGTTGTTAAAACATTACATGGAAGTTTGCACCAAAGAAAATCTTCCAAACCACGAGAAGTAAACTGCGTTCAAGGGAGGGTTCGTTGTACACAGTTTTTTTTTTTTATTTGATTGTTTGTTTTTCATTTACTTGACCTCCACTTATGCACCATTTACTCAATAGAAACTTTATGCATCCTCATGGTAGGAAACCACAACAGGAAAGCGGGCCTTCGGTCTTTTACAGCAGGAAACTCCACTTAGTAAGAGACTCCTTTAAATGTGTGCCGATGCTGCTCATGAAGTGAGCAGAACCGGCATTTTCATCATTCAGAGATGTTGCAGATTCCCTGAATGCTCCTTCGAGAATTTTATAATAGAATCACAGCCACATTATGGCTCCCAAACGACATTGCTCTCTTCCCCCTATTGTCAGCAGGGTTTGCTGTATTTCAAAAATGAGGATTGAATTTGATGCGACTGAACTGCAGCCCCTTTACAAAAGCAAGCGTCTCCTATTCCACTCAGGTGGAAGCTGTGCCATTTAGTTTTTCCTTTTTAGCTTTACTGTTCCACTTACTGGCACCGCAGTCTGACTCAAAATCAACGAAATTAATGCCACTTTGCAGATCACTACATTAAATTGGGACAACATGGTACACATTTATTCTAGCATGATGAGTTGCAATAATAAAGTCATGATCTGCTGGGAGTAATGAGGCGCTGTGCGGGTAAGCTGCAGTTCGCTGAGTTCATTACTGAACAACCTGATGACACATTATAGTGGAAAACACCAGCATTTACTTTGATTTTCTATACAAATACAGTCAAACTGAGCTGGTTATGGTCGCATTGATAATTTATAGTCTTCCCCCATTAATGTTATGTTCTGTAAAAAACCAAAAAAAAAAAAACCTGAAGAAAATGTACTAATATCAGAACTAGCCCCTTGTCAAGTACATGAAACTGCTTCCAGGATGGAGTTTTTTTATGGCAAAAAACAGATTTTTGCTGATTGGAACAACTGCTTAGCAAAACGTCAAATATGATCTGAATCCTACCTAGCTGCAGTTTTACAATCTCATCCCCAACTGGTATTAATAAAACAGGCAACAACAGATTTGTTTTGCCACTGCAGGACAAAAAAATATATATAGCTGGGAGAACAACTGGGAGGAAACATTCACTCAATCCATGGATGAGCTTTAATAGTCCATTAGACACCAGCTTATTGCAATTTGTTTTGGTTCCCGTCGCAATCTTAGAAAAATTAGGCTTTTTCCTTGCTTTTTTAACAGTTAAGCAACAGTTTGGATTATTGATTAGTACAACAGTACAGTACAACACAGAATGCTTGGAAGAGCTTTTGTAAAGTTTCATGTGGGGGCTTTTGTGTTTTTTAATCTAAAAACAGCTGTTTTTGCTAGAGATAGGGTGTAACGATTCATGATAGATAGATGGATTCCATAGATAGATTTCCCGCCTTTTACTGTAAGCTGCTTTGCCAGGTTCCGATGCGTCCAGATTCCGCCAGTTCCAATCATCAGAAAGCAGGAGATCATTAATCCAATCATCTAAACATGTTCAACGTCTTCCAGAGAGTGTTGCGACAGGCATAAAATTCTCCATCTGCCCCATGGGTCATTCACATATCCAGCTGCAAACCTGCTTCCTAGGTGAGTGGGGTCCACTTTCCCCTCCTCATGGTGGAGAAGAGTCGGTCGATCACATTTACAGCCCAACAGATCAGATCCATATTTCTTGAAAGTGAGAAAAACAGTGGTCACAGGAAACGAGGGAGACGAGACAAAGTGCCTTGGTTGAGAGATAGATAAGGAGGTCAGAGAAAAGCGTCCGCTCTTGGCGAGTGCCGGAAGTAGAATACACAGTAAAAACAATTCGATCCACGTCATACTTTATGGTATACGTTATGAATTATAGTCAATATTGGTTCATTTTGAATGATCTGATCCAATCCAATTCACTGACCTGAAATAGATCCAGCATCTATAGCCAAAATTTCAACCAGCGTGACTCAGAGATAAATACCTGGTACTGAACAAAGCAGGTGAAGTTTTCTATATTCCTTGTATTTCTTGAAAGATAATCAAATGTGAATTAAAAATGTATACAAACAAACAAGTAAATGAGAATGAATGGCAAATTTGTTCACATTTTAGTTTCCTAAAGTTCAGCCCACTGTTGTCTTTCCACATCAAAATAATGCAAATAGAACATTCTGCCACACTGTATGGTCACATGTCTTTGTAAAATTCAACGTGTTTCCACACACTGGAATGTAATGGAGGGTTGATCATCTTTTGCTGCCATCATGTGTGTTGTCCACTGTGAAGGTCGTTTTTACATTATTGGAAACTGAACTGACCATGCCTCAATCCAAATAGTGTTTTCAAATATCTATATAATCAATGTATTTCATTGTGAAACAATTTTATAACGCCATAGGTTGATTTGATGAACAACTTGCCCCAGACAGACCAATCTAGTTGCATAGTAGTAAGATAAATCGATTCATCAATTCATCGTTACACCATTTAGTTAGAGACCAAACAACTATAGTAACAGGAAGTCAGACAAATGAGGAAATGTAAAGAAACAAGGACCCCTGAAAGTTTTCCCTCTACGTCTCCAGAAGCAGTGCCTGGAGGACTGACTCTTTATTAAGATTCATTTGAGCTGCGGACATTTTTCCCTGTCATAAGCGGACGACTATTTTTATCTTTCATTCTTGTTCTGTGAACCCATGGGGAGTCTAGTGTTTCCTGACAGCTCGGTAGATGTAAAGAAATCAATTTTCTTCTTCTTGCCAACTTCAGAGTACTTTGTATTCTCTTTAAATGCGAGCAACTCAATGGTAATTTTTATTATTTAGTTCTCTCCAGCACCAGTATTTATAGTTGTCAAATATATGTTTTCATTTTATTGTAGTAGGCCCTCATATCTATCTATGGCTTCCAATTATGATGGCAAGAAGAAATACACTTTATCTTTATAGGAAAATGTAAACGTTTTAACATTGTTTCACAGTGGAAAATTGCATTCAGTTTCCCAAAAGGTTCCTTAAACTTTAAAAACATGGATCAGTTGTTCTTTATTCTCATATCCCTCCCCAGTTTTTTTGAATCTCTTGGGTTTTTTTCTCCTTAAACTTAAGGGAATTTGGTTCTTTTACAGGAATCTTCCAGGAGATTTCGAACTTGGAGGATAAGAAGGAGGCAGAGTTTTCCCTGATGGCTCTTTCGTTTTTGCAGAACAGACCCAAAAATAAAGGCACTGGGGAATACAGAAAACCATCCATCATGTAGGCTAGAAAAACTCAATTTGTGGCCAGATAAAACAGGGACACTCGCACCCTTTTATGGTCAGTAGTTCTCCTTTGATCTACTATTGCAAACCATAAATCTCAAAAGAACTGGACAATTATTTTTGTTTGTTTTTAAATATTCAATTACAGAAAGAAATGTACTAAATGAGAGAAAATGTATTCCTCATTTAGACCAGAAATGCTAAAACTGATAAATCGCATGTGCATTGAGTCATTTTCAGGTCAATATTTTTACTTTCTGGTCTTAACCCTCTTGGTAGGATACAATATGTTACTCGTGCTCGTGACTTAAAAAAATAAATATAAGAACAAGACAATAATTGAACACGTCCTGTAAGGTTTTGTAGAAACACAAATTGTTTTGATATATGCAATGCACTTTTACAAAAGGAAATGTGTTTGGCTTTAACAATTGCTTGAAAAATATTCCATCTATCCATTTTCTTCCACTCATCCAGGACCAGATTTTAGGTCAGCAGTCCAAGCAAATCGTTACAGACTTTCCTCTCACCGGTCAGTTCCTTCAGCTCCTGTTGGCGAATTCTGAGGCGTTACTAGTTTGTCCAGCATGTCCCTGGTCTAGCCCCCAGGTTCACCACCCTGAAGGACATACCCGGAACTCCTCCCGAGGGAGGTGACCAGGAGGCATTTGGACCAAATGTCCAAGCCACTTCTGCTGGCTCCTCCCATTGGGGAGGAGCAACAGATGTACTTGTTGGTGATTGATCTGAATGGTTATGCAAACCGTGCATTCAGTCCTCTCCATGTCACAATACCAGGGCTGGGACTTATAACATGTTAATACAAATGTCTTTTAACACCGTTAATTGCCGTTAACACCATTTGTCCTCCACATTTTGAGAAAAAAAAACAGCGCAAGCGCATCAGCTGTTCTGTACACAGGTATAACTATGGTCCCTCCCTCCTCTACTTTGTGCCAATATGAATTGTGCTTCAAGCGACTTGCAAAAAGTGCAAAAAAGTTTCTTTGTGCACCACCCTCATCTGTTCTGAATGAGCGCATCTTTAGTGAGATCTCTGCATTTACAAGCCCAAGAGAAGCCGTTTGGGAGAACACGCAGAACAACTTAGCATTTTAAACAAACAATCTGCAGCTTTTACCCTTTAACTGCCAGCTCAACCGAACAATAGAGCACATTTAGAAAACAGATTATTAAAAACACTGTATTTTGCTCCCACAGGGCAATAGGCAGAAAAAAAGGCTTTTTTTAATGAAAAAAACAACAGCTCTTGGTTGGGTTGTTAAAGGTTATGGAGGGCTACTGATTTAACACTCATACTTTTCTTGAATTGTATTTAACTTTGTTTCATTTACTTGATAAAACTTTTTAAAATAAATAAAGTTAATTGATGATATTTGTATTTTTCTAAAATTTGATGCCAATATTTTCACTTCCACCGCGAAGTATCGGCTCCTTGACTATTAATATTTGGTATATTTACTGAAATCAAAAGCTATTGCCATCAAAAACATCTTAACAGGTCAAGTTTCAATTGAACACAAGACGCTTATTTTGTAGTGGCTTCACAGTTCTTGCATCCAATGAACTTTGCAGGATGTCAGAATAGTCTCCCAGAGCTGCTGTTTAAATGTGAACTGCCTCCACCCTCAGAGATATTTGGCTTAAGGATGTTCCAAAGGTTCTCAATAGGATTAAGGTCAGGGGAAGATGGAGGCCACACCATCAGTTTATCAGTTTATCATTGGCTGCTATGAGTATAGCAGCCAGTGATGTAGAGGTATTCCTGCAGCAAGAGATGGTGCATTTCATGCATGAAGATGATTTAGAAAGCACAGTTCTTCTTTTTTTTGTACCACAGAAGAAAGTGGTCAGTCAGAAACTCCACATACATTTCAGAGGTCATTTTTTTTACGCCTTCAGGGACCCTGAAGGGGCTGACCAGCTTTGAGCTATATAAATAACATTGAATTGAATAATTTTACTTGCAGCCCACAGTTGGAGTCCCATTATTCATATTGCCGTTGAGCAAAACCAGATTGTTGTGTGTGTTTGGAGTGGAGCTGGGGAGGGCAAACAAACAACTGGCCATCACAGTTTTGGCACGGCAGATAACTGGTGGTCTGCTGCAAAAAGGTCCCCTGTCAGCCCTGAGGCCTCCACACCATGGTACATATTTGAACCATCACTTCCTAAACAATGTCCCATCATATTTATGTCATTGTGTAGTTTTGTTTGATTGCTTTTCAAATACTTATAATTGGGTATTGTATTTCTGGAGAATTTGATTTCTTGTTTGGGTTTAAGCCCAGGAACAGAGCATTTTGGTGTAAATGCTAAAAAACCTAAAAAATAATTTCTTCATTTAAAAACAAAAAAACTGCATAAAGCAACTTTAGCTTGCAGATGTTGCCTCTTATGCAACTTCTGCAAACAGAAAAGGCTCAACAAAAAATGAAGCAAAAATTGTCAGCTGAACCTGTCAATGCTCACTGACTTTACAAAAAGACAAAAACAATAATTAAACCTGCTGCAAGTGTGGTTTCCAAGACGCACAGGAAAGAGTAATAGGTGTTGAAGGCTGTCTTTGGAATCCCTCTGCAGGATGGATGCGTGGCAGCTTGAGGCCTAATGATCTGTCTTCCTTTGTCTGGATTTATAAACACCGGAGACCTGACAGCAAGGGCAGCTCTTGAAAACAGACTGCCTGTGTGAGACAAAACACACTCGTGAGAATGACATTAGCAGCACACACGGTGGCAAATAAACAGAAACCAAACATTTTAAGGCACATTTATGGAAGAGAATGTTTTTTTTTTTTTTCTCTAGGGTAAGTTAGGTCTAGAATAGGTTTATTTTTCGTATTCACCAAAAAAAATCACTAATCGCTGAAACAAGTTAATGGTCACAACAGCGATCTGAAAAGCAATACAAAAAAATTACACCATTTTAGAAATGATAAAGAAACACTAAATCTAGGAAAAAATAAGCAAAAGTCACGTTTTTTTAACAAATATTGTATTTTAACATGGCAAAATAAAACAATTATAGATGGAAATGATAATGTCTATGCACTTATCTAAGCTTACTGAAGTTTGCACCACTGACTGTAAAAGAGAACTGGATTGAGCAAGTATCATGTCACCCATAGATTTATGGCTTACTTCCAGCTCCAATGAAATGAAATCATTTTTCTGGAATACTGAAGCCGCTATTTTGAGCCAGATGGGGTTAGTCAGCAATGATTGGTCCTAGTCAGCCGTTTCTATGGCAACTACTGTTGCTATTTTGAAGTGAGCTTGTCAGTCGTCCACTGACAACGGGCTCGGGAGAATCTGTCAAACATTTCGATCGTTCAGGGTGGTCTGCAGAAAACGGCACAGGTTTTTTTTAGTTTGGCTACAAATGGCAGGATGATAATTAAAAGACGACTAGCAACACTTTTAAAATAGATCAAAATATGTTTACATCATAGCTTTGAACCTGTGCAGGAACCTAGATCGTAAATTCTGTTGCGTTTTAGAATTGTTGTATTGATTCTCTTAATGGGGTTGATTACAATCCGTCCTAATGAAGTAATCAAAATGAGACCACACACTTCCTTTCACATACACGTACATTAACATATGTAACAATAAAATTATAAAGTTATCTTACAGACCTATCTGTCTGCATTGCTAAAAATAAAAAAATACCGCTTTGACCTTTCACAATCAAGACATTTTTCCATTTTCTCTATTGCAACAAAGTGATTTGGATCAACATCAAAAAGGGTTTTCTCCCTCTTTTAGACATTAGGCAACTATGATGTTTGCATTCTTGGATATTTTTTTTCTATCAGACACACAAATGAAATTAAAAACCCATTTCTTATTCCCAGCTCTCACCTTGGAGTATACATTAGAATATCAAACTCACAAAGCGGTAAATAAGTAAAACAGCTGCGGCCTTGTTGCCTTGATCTGGCAGCAACCACTGTGTTAAATAAGGAGAATAGCAAAATGATAATCAGGCTTGTTTTGAAGATGTTTGTGGATTTGTAGAAACGAGAATAAATTACGGAAAGGTCTTGTGCAGTTTTTGGATTTGTATCAGTCCTAAACAAGTAGATTGTCTGCTTTCACTCATTTCTTTCAAAAAGTATTCAGCTAAAATTATGTGCAGTCCTTTGCATTTGCATTTTATTAGTCTATTTCAACCCTCACAAAGAGGCCCGTTTATTGTTCCTTTAGCCAAAATCTTGGGATTATGAGTATAATATTATTTTTTAAAGGTCATTCTGCTTTGACCTTGGAGCAGTCTTCCTTCATTTAAATTGTTCAATAATTAAATTAATGATTCCAGCAATCTAGACTTCAATCCAAAGTTTTTAATATGTTAATTTAACTTTTACTAAAAATCACAGGACAGTAAAGCAGTAAACAACAAGTTGTTTGTCTCATCATTTACTCAATAACATGTTTAATTTTATTGCCTTATCTGAGTACTAACACCACCAGTGCTAAACTGATCAAGGTGCTTAGAAAAGTACATATTTTGTAGTGAAATACTCAGTGCTCTTTATGTTTCCTGTAGTATTTTTATCGAGCTTCAATGGATGCAGTTTATTGATGATAGATAAAAATGTCTTTATGAAAACTTTGCTTGTTTGTGCTACTTCAGAAAGGATGGATTCATAAACAAAACTCTAAAAAGTAACATTTTCCATAAAATCCAGCTAGGAATTTGCAAGAAAAACTGACTCTACATGTGGTGCTCCAGTGTACTGTATACTTTTTTATGACAGGATACGGTCTTTGTTAGACATACTGTTTACAACTAAACTCTAATAATCTCAGATAAACCTTATTATTACTTAACGTTTTTCATATTTCTGCAGTCACAGAGGGAAGATCCTGGAACTCAAAGTCAAGATTGTGAATCCGAAATCTATTTGTTCTCATGCATATCCACGCACCTTCTAAATATTACATTGACAATAAACATTGAAGTGATTAATGTGTTTAAATCCCAAGACTTTCAGAATTGTGAGAGAAGAAAACAGCCGAAAAGAGAAAACATATCAAATAGCAACACATGCCTGAAACAAGGGTGCATCTTTATTTTACACATTAGCACCTGGCTTTGTCTGTAATGAGGTTTCTATTGCTGTACTAAAGAGAGGGGCGAACATTATGGAGAAGGAATTAAGGGCCAATTTCTAACCCCTCCAATGGCCAATTTAATTATAGCAATCAGATCCTGAATTACTGGAAATGACTTCACTAACTCCAGAGGCCCTCTCTGTACAAAAAAAAAAAGCATGGCTGTGTAGGGCTCTGAAGGGCCCATTGCTCAATAATGTTCAAGGGCTGTGTTACTACTTTACTTGTTGGAAACACACCAAGAGATGGTGGCTCGTGTGAGGAGGCTAAATCTAAGTGCTGTGCTTTGCATTCCTTTTCTGTTACACCGGAAACGCTCAAACTAAACTCTGCTCTGTTAAGAAAAGTTAATGAAAGGAAACACTTCTGTGCCACTCTTACCCAAAAATAGTCTGTAAAATTTAAAAATACCTTTTTTTCCCCCAGAGTTACATAGTTACTGGTAAATGGTTAGGGAAGGGTTATTGGCTGCTTTAAGTTGCGCAACTTCATTAAAATGTTTTAAAAGGCCAAATGGGGTTCATGTATTTTTTAATGCTAGTTGTAAATGTCCAGGTAATATAAATGCTGTGACCTTCCAATCTGAATTAGTTATTTTTACAAGAAATTAATAGGATACCTTTGAAAACTCAGTACACAGCTTTAACACTGGAGCTTTTGACTTTAGGGTTTACATTCTTTGAAACACCCTAACTTTCAACCATTGGTGCAATTAGCATAATTCCAGTGGGTTCTGAAGCTGAGAAAAGCAGTTTTGTGCTGATATGCAGCACTTTTACTGGTGAAGTGCGTAATACTAACAGAAATAACATCGATCAAGTACATTAACTGATACTAAATTGGAGACAAGTGGCATTGCACTGTTATGCATATCAGTACCAAGCAGCTTTTCTCAGCTCCAGAATCTGTTGGAAATACAAGAATTGTATAAACGGTCAAAGAGTTCTGGTAGTTCAAAGAGCCTGTTATTCAGCTGTAACCAGCAACAGCGTTGGAGCTTTAGCATCACTGTTGAAATGCTTTGAATTAATGTAACTTTTCAACCATTTATGCAATTAATGTAATTCTAAACTAATTTGACACCTGAGGAAAGCAGCTGATTTGCATCACCTAACTACTGTAACGCGTTGCGTATAAAAGCGTGTCAACACTGGAGCTACACCTTAGGTGTTAAAGGGTTGAGGGGCTGAGGCTTATTTTGTAAACGTTGTTTTCGATTTAAGTGCAAAAGTGCATGTTTGTTGTGAGGGATCGAGCGGCCAAAGAGGACAACAGAAGAGTTATCAAAATGAAAGTTTTAATTTTTCTCCAAAAAATATGTTATTTACAACAGAGAAGCGCTTTACAGTCACTGACCCATTCACACACTGATGGTGGCTCCGCTGCCGAACACTGGCACCAACCTTTCATCAGAGGCAATGTGGGATTCAATGTCTTGCCCAAGGACACTTTGACACATGGGAGGGCAAGGCGGAAATGGAACCTGCAAGCCTTTGATCACAGGCCACTGCAGTTGCGGATGTCAAAGTTGCTGCCTCATGATTGTCCAAAAGTTAGTTAAAAAATCGGACCTGCCCGTTGTGTGTGGGAGGAGTTTTTCTTGAACTCAAAAACCGCGGATGATGACAAATCCGTTTTACTTATTTTGAAGAGTTCTACAAAAAACATCAGTAAACACGTTTCCACATCTGGTTTGTTGAGGTTATTCAAAGATTTTCCTGGAATATGGATGTCTCTCCGTCCCGCAGGGATAGACACTGATGTGATCCGTTACACCCCTAATTTAAATCCAACTCAACTCAACAAGCTACTGGCGCATTTCAGAATATTTTGATAAACATAAAAATGCAAATGTTCTTTTTACTGCAGCCAGTGTCGGGGAAACGCTTTAGAAAGTAACGAAGTACAGTATTTTCATTACTTTTGTCAGTAACGGAGGAACTTAACAGATGACAGTTTAAATTTCGGTATTTAAATCACAATTACTGGACTATAGAAACCCTCATTACTTCGTTACTTAGGTTTATTGGGCTCTGACATTTTCTCTTGGTTAAAACAACACAGAGATTAATGGAAAAATAAAACACACAAGCCGGCTCCTTCCTGGGAGCTGTTCTTATGTTTCCTACATGAGCTCACTCTTTCTACTTTGGTTTCTCTCTAAGCTACACATGACTAGTGCAGCAAGGGGAGGGCACAGGTCGCTATAATAAAAATAATAATACAATGGCAGCATTTAGTCTGCATGAAAGAATTTCATCTAGAATCGGCTCCACAACCAACCCAAGAACTCAGAGGATCTTCTTCTAAACATTACTGACGGAAGAAACCAGATCACCTTCTTAAAGCTGAGGCTTGTTGTATATATATATATATATATATATAATTCAAACCTATTTGTTTTTGTTCCATACATTTTAATGTCTATTTTGCATTGAGGTTGCAGTGTTTTGTGCTGTTTCACTTTAAAGTTGTTTAAAAGAAAAAAATCTGAAAATGCAGAAAGTACAATTAGAATTGTAAATCAAGTTTTTTACATTTTATCTGGAATGAATAAAAGCACATCCATATAATAAAGATTCATAATTCATTTTGTGCATAATTGTATGTTGTTGTATATAATGAATGAATTTCAGCAACAAAACAGCCAAAGAGCTGCTTGGGAGCTGAAAGAGCCAGTTCTTTATAGTGAACCGAACCAAAAGAGCTGGTTCTCTAAGAACTAGCCCTGTGCTCAATACAGTCAGAATTACTTTTTTGTATTTGAGGAGGAGCAACCTGAGACAGAAGTAATAGAATACTTGAGTCAACTAAAATAAACATGGAGGCATTTAAATTGTTTGACACTTTGTGTTTTCAAAACACTGACTGATAGGAACTTCATAGATTTGGATGTAACAGTTTTTTCCCCACATCTCTCTTTAAGCAGTGACATAAACCACGTGTTGTAACTTTTTTTTGTGTCATTTTCACACTGTTGTCAGAGTTTGAATGAAGCCAGGTTGTCTTGAACCATGTTCAAACTTTACACAAGGTCATTGCATTAAAAATGAAGTTCAATGAAAGACAATGGGGTCTTGTTTGTATTGTTTTTCCCTCGAGAATTTGTATATTAGTACCAAAAAGAAAAGTAACGAATACTGAATTACTTTTTCAAAAAGTTAATGAATAAAGTAATTACAATTTCACCCAGTAACTAAAGTAATCCATTACTTTTTTTAAAGTAATTTACTTAATTTACTGCTAAACATCCTAAACTGTATCCTGTACACTCTGCTACTGAAACGCAAGGATATTTAAACATGGTTTGATTAAACAATGAACATTTATTTTGTTTTTTTAAACACATGACCACAGAAAACCTACGCTACCGTGCAGTATTTCCTTCACATCTTAAAGTTAGCTTTCTGCCAGAGGTGCAGATTTCTTTCTAAGCTTACACAGCCTGGGAACAGAGATACATCCACCAGATTCAGGCATTAACTCCTCACATGTCCCCAATGACACAGTGAGTGGAACATAAAGTACAGCTCTTTAATCCAGGAACTCTTAAAGCCTGGTTAAAACGACTTAACACAACAAGTGCATTATATATGTTTGAACAGCTATTTCATTAATATTTCATTTTCTGCCCCAGCACAAACAAACACATAAACCCAGAGGAGATTTAACATAACATTAGTTATTCATAAACTAATTTTGTACAGTCAAATCGAAGGACTTTTTTACCAACCTGATTTTCGTGAGCAGATAACCGCTGTAGCTTTGACCTGTTTATATGTGGCCTAAATTGAAGGTGTAAGTTGAATTAGCTGTAAATTCTGATGTCTGATCTGGTGTTTTGTGATCCATCTCCATCTGCAGGAAGTGACAAAGCCAGTTTGTGGGTAAAATGGAATACGGCGATGCTCCTCTGTGATGCGTCATTGTGTGCAGTATGTGCTGGCAGAGTTGATGAATGTGTGTCCATAGGTATGTTTGTGTGTCTTCATGTGTGGCAAAACACACCGGGGACCAATTTCCCCCAGTCTGTTCCGAAAAGCCTGTTCATTACCATGAGCGGGGGAGGGGGGAGACAATACTCCACAGCTCACCAATTTCATTTGCTGCCATTTTCTCTCATTGCCCCTCTCTCGCGTTTCTCCTGAAACGCGGTGCGGCACAGAGACTTCCCAGGCTGCGCATGCCACACGCCTGTGAAGCTCAGACTGAGGTTTCAAAGCTGTCTCTGCTGCCTGGAATGTTTTCTCTCTTCTCCATTTCTCATCTTTCATGTTTGTGGGAGTGAAAATAGACCAGACATATTGCTTTATTTATTTATTTATTTTCTGTCTCTCCGTATTGCCAGTGGGTTTGGGCAGGCGGGAAAAGCGATTAAAGCATGTTAAACATGCTGCATTCACACCGGACGTGATTCGCACCTCAGGGGTTAATGTTAAGTCAATGTACAGACGCAATCTGAGGTCCTGTGGCGCAATTCCAGTGTCGAGTGCGACACGATGGTCCGGCGCAGTTTGTTTTGAGCATCGCGGCACGATTTGATTTCTCTTGACGTGGTGCATCAGACAATGATGAAATTATGACAAGATAATGAAAAGATCCTCTTGTTTAATACTTGTTTTCATTTTTCCCATCTTGAACTAATGTGGGACACAAAGTCATCGAACTGGATCACAGAGAGCGATGGATTCCAGCCATCATTCAGACCCAGCTCTGGCTGCTGGTTTCAACAGTTCAATTTTTTTTTTTTTTATAGCTGAATAATACAACACAGTTGTCTCCACAGGCTTCACGTCAGCATGTCTACAAAAGAACATGATGTCAGTCATAGAATAGAAACAATAGCTGGTTGCTAAGCTAAACTAAACAGACTAAGCTAAACTGACATCCCTGCCCTTAGACCCTCCTTCTCAATGAGGAAAAACTCACTGAAAAAAAGACGGATTTTGGGAAAAAAAAAAGAAACCTCAGGAATGTCTACATGAAGGAGGGATCCTCTCCCAGAACGGACAGGAGATGTGCTAGAACTGTTAAAGAAGAATTGGTTGATCTAACTCTACAAATACATGTTGGAATAGTGTAGCAGATGGGCTTCATTCAGATAGAACTGGGGGACAACTGAGGGTGCGAGACGAGCCAGAGGCGAGGTCCGGGCCAAGCTTACTGTACCAGGAGAGACTCTGAATGATCTCATGAACCCAGACATAGAAACATGATTACCGATGCTTTTCTAGAGCTTTTTAAATAAATGAATTCAGTCTCTCCAATCCCCTCCATTACACATAGAGAGACTCTGCTCCATGTAGCAAAAACATTTGATGGTAGCTCCTCCCACCGATGTCAAGGCTTCAAGAACAGACGTCGAACAAATTTGACTCCCCAATCGTGTCTGGTGTAAATGCTGCATTACAAAAAGAAACTTGAATAAAGGCTTATGCGGTGCCCTGCTCCCCACTCCATTGTTCTGTCTATGCATACACATCAGACTATAAAGGCTGGTTTCCACTGGTCTGTCTGCGGTTGCATCGTCACAATGTCCGTAAATGAATGGGAATGTTTACATCACCTTTGTCATGGTTGCATCTGCAACGCAACACAGGAGTGCAAGAGTTTGATTTCTCGTCCGTAGACACATAAGTGCTGCAGCAAAATGCCAGAAAACAGGAAACATGACCATTTTTCAAAATAAAAACTTCTTTTGTACTTTCAAAATAAAACTTTATAACATTTTATGTTGTGCTTTAACACAACAGAGATAAACTGCAGACAAACCAGTGTAAACTCAGGGTATGAAACCATGAAAATGTTTCTTTTTTGTGTTTTTAACATGTTTGTAGCATTTTTTTTTATGATGGAGGTTATATTTAATGCAAAATAGGCTTAAAACTGCATTTATTAGTATTTCTTGAATTAATCGTTGTGAATTATGAGCAGACTAAAAAAAAGCCATTGGTAAAAGCTAGATGTGTTACACCAGCAAGCCACAAGCTCCCTGCTCCACCCCATTCTTATGCATCCGCTTTTGGACGACTGAATCCATGTACATCATTATTTCCTCGTCCGAGCTGGCATCTGGCTGAGTGATTACGCAATCAGCCTTTCTGCAAGTGCCAGAAACCTCACCAACTCTCCCTGTCACCCTGCAGTGCTCTCTAGTGCCATCCATGGTCTGGGGACTCGAGTGTTGCAGTCCCATCCATCCTTGAGATTCTCTACAATAAATTAGTTAACCTCTTCCTCTCCTGTGGAATTCCACCTAAACTTTTTTACTGAAAATTTGACAAAAACAACAAAAAAAGTCACTAAAACTGGTATTTTATAAAACATTAACAAACATGAATCCACAGTTTGAACACCTTTTTTAGCAGCATTCTTGTAGCAGATAGACGATTGCTGAATCTTCTGCATTATTAATGTAGTAAGTGGAAGCAACTGTCGCAATAAAACCACATTTCAAGTGGAAAGTCTTGGTTTCTGTCTGTTAAATTCAGCTTTCTTTAAGTTTGAAGTTGAAGTCTCTTTGTTTCCTCACTGGATCTTTTCTGTTAAAATAAGCTTTCCATAAATATTAATATTTACAATATATATATCAACACGTCCCTTTCACCCCCCACTGGTGGTACCTCACTCCAAGCTCATGTCCTCTACCAGAGGCCCGGGAGCTTGAGTGTCTTGCAGTATCTGAGCTGTTCCTTGCACTGTGATTTTCTGGACTGAGATGTCTGAGGTCTTTCCAGGGATCTGCTGTAGCCACTACTCCAGTTTGGGGGTTACAGCCCCGAGTGCTCCAATTACCACGGGCATCACTGTCACCTTCACCTTCCAAGCTTTCTCCAGTTCTTCTCTGAGTCCCTGGTGTTTCTCATATTCCTTCTTCTTGATGTTACCTCGATTACTGCTACATCCACCACAACAGCTTTCCTCTGTTCTTTATCCACCACTACAATGTCTGGTTGGTTCGCCATTGCCATACTGTCAGTCTGTATCTGGAAGTCCAACAGAATCTTTGATCTCTCATTCTTTACCACTTTCTGAGGTATTTCCCATTTTGACTTTGGGGTTTCCAGTCCATATTCTGCACACATGTTCCTGTATACTATTCCATGTTGTGGCGCTCCATGTATGATTTCCCGACCAGCATCTTACACCCTGTAGTTATGTGCTGGATTGTTTCAGGCGCCTCTTTACACAGTCTACACATTGGATCTTGTCTGGTGTGGTAGATCTGAGTCTCTATCGCTCTGGTGTTCAGGGCTTGTTCCTGTTCTGCCAGGATGAGCGCTTCTGTGCTGTCCTGTAGGCCATCCCTTTCTAGCCATTGGTAGGACTTCTTGATATCAGTAATGGTTTGCTGTTACATCCCATGCAGGGGCTTGTCCTCCCATGAGGATCTGTCCTACAGCGCTGCATCCTCTGCTGTCCATTGCCTGAGACATTCACTGAGCAAAATGTCAGCTGGGGCCTCGTTCTTGATGTATTCATGCATCTTGGATGTTTCATCCTGGATAGTGGCTTCAATGCTCACCAGTCCTTGGCCTCCTTCCTTCCGGATAGCATACAGTCTCTGGGTGCTGGATTTGGGATGGAAGCCTCCATGTATGGTGAGAAGCTTCCGTGTCTTAACATCCGTGTTCTATATCTCTTCCTTCAGCCATCTGATTGTTCCTGCAGGGTATCTGATATATCTGATGGCTTGATATATATATATATATATCAATGTAAAACATATGATTTTCATTGTTAGCATTTTTTGTCAGCATACAGACTACATAGAACCATCAGAAGGCAAACTGATACGTGTCATACATTGTTCTGAAGCAGCTGGCAGATGAATGCACACAATGTAGTGTCAGATAAATGGGGTTTGTCATGGCCTTTACTGCAGGGAAGACAAAAAGTCAGAGAAGTACTAAGTCATATTTACTCACAGAGCAGCCAGTGATGTTGAAGGTTTTTTTCATTCTTTGACTCAGATGCCGCCTCTTGAAAAGAAGAAAAAGGCATTTCTCTGTGGAACCAAACATTTCCTTGAACTATTTGCTTTCAAGGGTGAATATGAATGATGTTGGGAAATTACACTCTGTGCTAGAAACAAACAAGTTGGAAATTGAAACGCTGAATAAGGAACTTCCTTCCACAGACAGAAGAAGAGAACAAAAAAGTTTGAGTCTTCTCAAAAATACTTTTTGTGGCAGTCAAACCCCTGGGGTTGTCTGTGCCTGCACCGATACACCAAGCATTAATTTTTTGCATCTTTAACCTTGATATAAATAACCTGCTTTGATTTGAAACATCTTATCTGTTTCATGCTGGTAACCCAAGTCCTAAACCATCAGAGGAGCTCCACCAAATTGTCGGATTCATGTTCTGAGTCCACAAAGACTTATTTTTACCATTCTGCCAGATTACTGTCATTGTGTTGAATGGCAGTTATGGGAAGCTAATACACATCAGGCAGATTAGTATGCCCTGAAGTGCTCAGTGCACTTTGTCAAGAGAAGAGGTGATGTAACAAGGGATACATTCTGCAGAGTTTTCCCCCCCTCAACCTGGAGCCCACCTTCCCCCTGCATAGCAACACACTGCCCCCTTCTGGGTAGTGTAGTTTAAAGAAGATGTTCCAGAAGCATTAAAAGGAACCGGTTCTTTAGTCAAAATCAAAATCAGCATTTCACACTTAGATCGGTGGTCTTCATGTGAAAAATAAACCGAATTCTGTTCATCGTTCTATACTTTTTAATCTAAAATAGATAGATCGATATTTTAACCCTTTAACACTGGAGCTGTCACCGGTGACTCCTAAATAACACATGCTCATTGACATACCGTGAATCTGCGATTGTTTACGTGATCAACATATATTAGTTGATTATTATAAAAAAGAAAAGAAGTGGCACGAAAGAATTTGCCACATAATTGGCTAATTTTCGTTTGATGGCGTAAGCATTTCACTACAGTGAAGTGTTGCATATCAGTCCAAGGCTGCTTTTCTTCACTTCAGAATCCATTGGAATTACGTTGAGGTCCCACTCTGGTCATCTCTTGACCTATTGTAAAAGTGTTCCCAGTGGTCTTTCAATTATGATGATGCAAAATCTAAAAACCTATGTCGTTTTCTAGGACAAAGTTTCTGCAGGAATTCATTAGAAATTGGTCTCGAAGTTTGAAGACGAGACTGTTGGCATAGAGTAACTTGTACGTTACACATACACAGTTTTTCCAATGGCATTTTTTCGTCTGCTTCTTATTCACAATTATTTGAATACAGAGATACTCCGAAAGGCAATTTTCATCAGAAAAATGTCACTAGAACATGATAAAAACGCAATTTATAATGCTTTCCAAGAAATTTGAATGGGGCTAATGCTGACATGTTGATTAATGCGCACTCTCTTAATTAAAAAAAAAAAAAAAAATCAATGTACGAGTTTAGTAAAGGCAAGAACTTAAGAGAAGCAGTAAGTAAATCTGTCTCAATAAAGCCAATAACAGATAATCATCTTGATGTTTTGTTTATAGTTCAACCACAGTGAAGACTAAACATTAGTTGTCTATAATAAACAGCTAATAAATGATTCATTTCAATGTGTTGGAGGGTTTTAGCGGCTCCAACTGGGAAACCACCCAGATGTTTTGACACATAGCAAGCTGGAACTGCCAGAGTTCAAATTGTGAATCTACTTTTTGCTTTGGATTAAATCTAACAGAAAGAAATGAGGCTGAAATCAGACAAAATGCTTTGATAATAGTTTTAACCATGTGGTCTCATGCATGCTTACGGCAGCTGTTGCAGCTGCCTGCCTCCACTGAAGCAGAAGACCACCAGTTAACGTCCCGAGAAGCGCAACTGGAAGAGATTTATCCTTAAATAGTCTGACCTGCAGGTGCACATTTTTTTCAATGCAGAATGCCATACAGAACAAGCGTACAAAAAAGTGTTAAAAAATATTGAACAGATGTGTTCGCTAAAATGTGCTTAATTTGCACATAGTGATACAAAAGCATGTGAATGCTATTATCGACCTATTAGACAAAAGGGGGAGGAAAAAACGAGGATTTAATCAGCTGTTACCTCCTTTTTTGTGAAAAAAAAATGTCATTAAGTCATGCTCTTTAGATTAGTCACATCCTTTTTTTTTAATGTTTTCTCCAATCTGTTTTTGTTCAGTGAACTCTGTATATACCACTGTGATTAATGGCCTCTAAGTTTCAACCTTCCAGGCTTCAGGATCCACACCTGAGCGAATCCTTTATTTTAATGAAGTTTTCTCGACATCTTCCTGCAAGAGCAAAAACATTGGTTGCAAAGGTCACACATGGAATACAAGCTAATTGTCTGTTTTCAACTTTTTTTTTTTCTTTTTGCACATTTGAATGCATCTTAGTGAGTGACAGGTTCAAAGATTGGTGAAACTGTGAGTCAAGATCAGACCCCTCAAAAAATTAATAAAAAAGTAAGCAAGGTATTTATTTTAAAGTTTGATGAACAATTGTCATCAGTCTGCGGTTTGTCGCCCAATGAGACATGTGTCTGCTGGAACACGACAAGCCCACACATTGGTGCAAGAAATACAAAGAATCGGTAAAGATGGAACTAAAACAGCAACGTGGTTCCGGTCATGAGAGGACTTGCCTCTTCAGCTATAAGCGACTTTAATCTCAAATCAGAACATAATTACTGCGAAAAAGCAGCAATTCTGCAACATAGAGAGCTGAACATGAAAAAACAAGAAACATCTGACCTTGCAAAGCTCAGAATTGCACTTGCCGACATCCAAGCTAAGCTATCTCCTCTGATGGCATTGGAAGCTAAGATAACTCCAATGTTGGAGATAGATGCTAGCTAACACCTTTCCTGCATCTTGCGGAAGAATTCTGACGAGAAAGAGCAAGAAATGAACAACGGGAAAATCGGCTTTACCTCCTGGATAGAAGAACAAACGACTTGGATCAACAAGTAAGAATGAATAATATCATTATTACGGGATTTCAACTCAGACCCCTGGCTAGGCCTGGTGCAGCTAACGTTAGCACAGAAGCTAGCAGGACTGCAACAGCTTCGGTCAACTGCGTCGAGAGTTAAGTTGCATCATATCTCACTTCTAAAGGGATTTCCTTGGATTTGAACAATATCGAGATCTGCCACCCGCTTCCCAGGAAAGGAGTTGGATAAACCAGCGATGCTTATCTGGTTTGTTAAACAAAAGCACAAGATAGCTTTGATGAAGCAAAGAAAACAGGATCTTTTGTTTATTTTAATGAACATCTCTCAAAATATGAAGCTGAACTGGCAAAGCACACCAGGCTCCTAAAGTGGAAAAAGCAGATCCAGCTGAATTCCAGGATCTACGTTAAACCACTTGGTCCACCTGACCTAACCAAGGCAAAGGTCATCACCAGCATGAAAGACTTTGATAAGTGTGTGGTCACGGATGTCTGAGCCTGTTTTTAATGCAAAATAAGAGTCAAATGGGATTTCAAGAAAATATGCGCCCATGATCTACCACTGACTCTAAGATCAACTTTGACCCTGATTTTCAGGAGTGATTTCCGCCCTGCAGACAATTCGAGCTCAACTTACTTGCTGTGATATCAGCTGAAGGAATATGGACCTGATAAACAAAGTCTGCAGTCAGAACAACGAAGAGAACTTTATAAACTCTGTTCAAACCTGAAGGACGGCTGTTAATCAGGTAACAGAAGAAGGACAAAGGCTCTAATCAAATCACCTGACATGGCTCCCTAAAGTGTGATTCATGCTAAGGATTTTCCCAATGAAAATAATCTACAAATATTTTTGATTCTATACCTGATTTAATTAAATGACTTTTATGAAAATATAACACATTTACTGATTATTTTTTGATCATACCTGATTTAAGTAATTGACTTTCTGATAAAAATAATCTGAATGTATTTTTTTGTTTTTATACTGCCTTATGTAAATGTTTGTTTCAGATGATGGAAACTTGCACTATATTGCTGAGTTTTCTCATGAGAAATAATATATATTAGAGGATGTTTGAAACTTACATCACTGATTCTTTTTTTTCCATATAAGATTCTAACAAGCAGTGTAATTTTTTGATACTCAAAAATGATTACTGACCTAAATCAATGTTGGTACAGTATTAATAACTGATCATAAGATACAAACCGGATGTTGATAATAAATGTAAAGTAAATGTTGTGGTTGAGTCGGGGTGGGAATATATATAAGTTCACTTCCTCCCACTCCCTTTCAAGCGATCTACCATCTGATACCTGGTTATCCTACGCTTGACTTGTTTTTTATGGATGTAAACCTCTGTAGATTGTGTTAAATATGTGTTATTCTTGCCTAATTGCTTGAAATAAACCATATCAAATCAAAACTTGTATGTACTTTTTCCACTAAGACATCCAGGATTTGTATTTTCATAAACAGAATTACCTAGTAACAACATGGTTCACATTTTGCGTTCTTGCAGTTTATCTATTTTCTTTTTTTTTTTTTATGTAACTTGGCATGTTGCTTTTTTATTTTTAAACAGTGCAAATGCGTTCTGCATCCTGATTGGCTGTATACTATTGTCAATCAATCTCTGTTATGCTGTGTATATTATACAGAATGCGTTCAGTTTGCCAAATTTAAGTAAATCTGCGATCTCGATCAGATCTTTGTTTTTGTTCATAAAACTTGACTCCTTTGTCTATAAAGGTTTGAAATTTGATAGTTTAAACAAGAGAGAACTGTGTGAACATGTTTTTCTGTCTGAGAAAAGTGGATCAAGTGTTTTTTGTGAGTGAATCTACAGGCTAGAATAATAGTAAAAAAATTGAGCTGACTATTTCATGGATTTTGCCCATTCCAGGTTATTTTTAGAATATAACTTCCATGGGAAATGACCACTATTGGTAGTATGGTTGACAGCTTTTTAGGAAACATGCATGCATTGCTTGTAGTGAATTGAAAGTAAATTGAAATGGTTATTCTGTTAGATCATTGCACACTTTTAAAGACATGTCAAGCACTTCAAGCAACCCCTGCCAATGAGAAGTCTTTGAAAACGGGCGTTTACAACAAATCTTTTCATAGTAGCCCCAGTGTTTATTCCAAACATTTGGCAGCCTGGCTAACGTTCATTAGAGACAGACGTCTATTAGAGACCGCCGTTTTTTCCATCACAGACAGAATGAGGATGACTGATGGGTTCATTTTGTGATGAAATTTGGTCACAAAATGCAGAAAACAACACCAGGTGAACATTTCAGGATTTATTGAAATGATGAGAACATTGTATTCTGTCCAGATTAGCACTGGCTGTGAATGTTTTTTTTCTCTTTGAAACAACATCAATCTCCGTATCAAAAATCCTCTTCACTTTTATATGAATCATTTTCCTGCAGACACTCACTCACCTTTCCATCTTTTCTCAATAATCCACGTTAAACCAGTTCTTCTAATTCGTCGCCTGCTTGTTTTGCACCTCCACCAGGAAGTCGGTTTGCGTGTTGCTCCTTTTTCTGCTGCCATCTCCTCATTATCACCTATCATCTTGTGCTATTCTCTGATACTTTTAGGATCCACCCCAATTGTGGTGCAGATTCTTCACCTGAAAGGTCTTTGGCGTATGTCACCGCACAAGGTTTAAACGCTAAATCAAATGATCTTTTTTTTTGCCATCGCTACACTGGCTCACAACAACAGTAACACAGATTTATGTCGTCTGCACAATTGTGCATAGGGTGGGCTCTTAAAGGAGCCCAGCCACTGTTAGAAACCTGCGTCTGTAGTAACGACACCCTGTTAGACCCGGCATTTATTGGAGATCAGTGTCAATTAGAGACCGGCCACTATCGGAAGAAATATGGTATGCGCGTTTCGGCCTTCCGTGTTCAAAACTCTTGTGTTCACCCGTCACTAAGCAAGGTTTTAACTCCATTTTTGTGCTTTATGTAAAAAAGATGCGGCCACTGAATGTGCATTGAAAGTTAAACCAGTTGAACTTTGACCACTTTGACATTTAGCACCAAGCCTCTTCCAACTGTGAGTACATGCGCTAGTATCAGGTAGCTACAGTACAACTACAGGATTCAAAAACCTTTTCTTGAATGCACATCACATGTCTGATATGTACATAGGATTACTCTTTTATGATAGCCGCAGGTGCTGCTGTCAACCCCTCCCACATCCTGCAGCACAATATGTAACTAAGAACCACAGTCTAGAACAGATATTTTCTTCCCCAACTGCTCATTTAGACTCAGCTTCCTAATGGTTCTACATACGTGGTTGAACTAAATTAGTTGTGTTACAGACACCATTGCGCGATTCGTGTGCTACATGGGGCAACCCTTTCACTTTTAAATTGATACAGATTTGAAATAAAAAGCTTGCGTTGTATTGAGTGTCTGTAGATTGTTTTTCTGTGATCATAAACGTCAGATTTAGTATTCGCCGTCTCTCACTTTCTCAGGTCAGTTGAGGTTTTTTTTTTCTTTTTTGCAGAACATTCAGAGTTCAGTTATAGTTCAACTGCAACCCAAGAGTCTCATTTTCCAATTCTTTAATGATTTTTTTTATGAATGCTGGCTCATAAGTCATATTGTAAAATCACAAGTGAGTCTACTTTTGAAGGGGTTGAGAACATCTTCAAAATTATACAAAAATTTAGTAAATGCTTTATTTTTCAAGCTCCTAACTATAATTTTAGATTCCACTCATGCAAACAGTTGAAAAAAAAAGCAGTCAACTGGACTTTATCTTTTATTGATGAAGATGTTTCACCTTTACCTTTCACCTTTTCTTAGTACTATCTTTCCGATTTGGAGAAAGACAAAACATATTTAATAATAAAACGTAAAACAGCAAAAAGAAACAGAATATTGTTGCAACACAAAAAGAATTTGTGGCATTATTCCTTAAAAGCTCAAACCAAAGTTGTGACATTTAACAATAGTTGTTTGCACCTGAAGATTGATGCACAAGTTTAAAGAGAAAATTTCTTTCAAAGCCTCACACAGTAAATTCACACTTGCCTGGACATTTTGTTTGAAAATAAAAAAGGTAAGGTAAGATAAAAAATGGTTTATGTCAAACAAGAAATATTATTTTACTTAACTTGACTCTCTGTCGTTGAAATGGATCATTTTTGTTTTCTGTTTTCTGATTTGTTTTTCACTTTTGTGTTCCAACACTAACTTCACTTTTATGATGAAAATGACTCCTGAGCACGGTAAATAAGAAAGACTTTATCACCCATGTCAGTCATTATTATAGAAGATAATGATGTGGTGACGTTAAAATGGCAATGAAAGGGCACGTTTAAATGGTTGAACTCATAATGTTTATGTTTGACCCTCTAAATTTGATTGGTGGAAACTGTTTGATGGAGTAATTAGTTCAAAATGTAAGCGATTGGCTAATGTTTGACATATGGTTCAAAGAACAAAATCTTGGAGAGACTGAATAGTAATATTAATAGAAAATAAACCAATTCTAGTTGACTTTTTTTTACCCTAAGCATCAATAGAATGAATGAGAGTCTACTCACTTGATATCACATTGACAATCTTACTAAAAGTGATAAATATCTGCTAAACTAACTGGCAATAAATTACAAGCCGCTCTATTATTAAGTATTATTCAGTTTTTGATTTCTGATATTATTTGGGCTATCTTTGCTTTTTTCTGTCATTTAAATAAAGTTTTATAATAAGTAGTTTCATGAATTCTGAAACTCACGTGCTAAAAAAAACAAATCCTTTGTGATTTTAACATTTCCTTCTCCGTAACTGTTTTTTTTTTTTTTTTAATACAAATGAGCCTCTGTGTCATCTGTCTGTCCTTGCATTTCTTGGCTCAGTTCAGTCTTTATTCACTATCAGCTGAACCAGCATCGCCTCTCTGTGTGAGCTCACAGGTCCACTTTTCAGAGGTGTGTACATGAGTGCATGAGTTGTGTTTGTCCTACCTGGCACGGCGAATGCAATCCCCGAGGACCCCTTTGTCTGTCAGTATTTGTGTGCGCTTGCATTACTCTGGCTGTCTCTTCACATCTATCCATTCTGATGACTGAACATTAGCGATTCTCACTGAGCAGGTACGTTCGGGGCTCTTACCCAAGAGGATTTTTGTCTTTGGAAAAAAAAAAATCAGGACTCATAATTTAGCCGAATTATCTTATGCGCAAAAAAGTTTGAGTTTCTCATGTTAAATGCACCTTACTCACACATCCTTGTAAATAATTCAGATACATGATAGAAATTCTTGATCTGCTGCTCATCTGAGTTTGGGTGATGGAAACAAAAGTCTATTGAAAGATTCTCAGACCTCTTCCTTTTTAGCTAACTTATCCAGGATGATACCGAGTGTCCTTGGAATAAAACACCTCCATTTGTGTCTGAGGGTCACACTGCCACAGAACTAGGACTGTCACCAACAATTATTTTAGTAGCTGATTAGTAAACACCGTAAGGTGATATATATTATTTTTACAAAAGATGATAGTGCTGGTACTCAGTCGGTGAAGGTTATGTATGGTAGTCCTAATGCTCAGCATTTGGTGCGTTCACAGAAATTAATATTTACATGTATAGTTCATGAATTTCAATTTCACCTTATCAAAAATAAAAGTTAAAAGTACCAGGTAAGCTATATATGCTTGCACAAAAAACAAATAAAAACATAATTGGCTCATAAGCTAAGACTCCTGATCCCTGCACTAAATCATAGTCTAGACTTCCCATAGAAGTAGTAAGCCAAAAATATTTTTATGAACATGGGTTTCACCATTTTTCCTCCTTTAGTTTGCTAAAGTGACTTAGGTGGTAGCCAGTGTGCAGCCCCCCAATCAAGGTTTTAATCCCATCCTCTTCAACCACTGACAGAGGTCTCATTCTTTTTCAAAACACATTAGGGATGCTCTGTGTAAGTGTTCCTTTCTTACTTAAAACATTCTGAACGCTTTATTCCAAGGCAAACATTTTCATGCATTGAAACTATTAATTTTTTACTATATCATACACTTGTATCTGGGTGACGATATATTTTTTGGAAATTATAACATCGAAATCAAACTGCTGCAGTCCATCCAACCTTTAGTTGGAAAAAACTGGAGAGATAACATATGTTCTCATTTTAGCAAAGCAATATAAAAGGTCAAAGGTCATTTAACAATTTTAACAGAGACATTCTTTGGACGACTAGAACTCTTCAACCATTTACGCAATTAACGAATTTCCAGCTCATTCTGAAGCGGTGAAAAGCAGCTTTGTGCCGTTATGCCACACTTTACGTAAAATGCAAAAACCACTTTTTTCTGTCAGAATCCGTTGAAATCACAAAATGTGCGTAAGCTGTTAGAGGTACGGTAGAGTGTGTGTTATGTAGATGTTGAACATCTTTGGTGTTCAATGGTTAAACTCAATAATTGTATTATATGGTAGCCTTGAATCCACCAAAACCCAGGTCATTAAAGAGCATTTATATGTATTTTTAAAAATGATGTATTGATCCAAATTGTGGGATATTATGTTTAATAAAGATATTATGCACCCAGGAATGATATATTGTTGTTTTCTTGTTGCTTTCTTCAAAAATATGTCCAAAGTGTTTCAATTTCAAAGCTGTAAATTAACAGTGAAACTGTATTATTGTTACAATAAGAAAAAACACAACACAGTTTTACTTTTTCTTTAATCTACAAGCAAAAAAAAGTTTAATTATAAGAATGAAAAAACTGTGATGAGGTATTATCAGTTTTTAAATTAAGTATTTTAAATTTATTGTTTAGTTCAACCATTGTAATGGGAAAAAAACAGCACTGAGGATGGACAAAAAGAAACATGACAAATGTATTTTTTACCAGGTACGTGTGGCTCAAGTAAAATAATGCATGCTTCTTCTAAAAGTGGCACATGATGGAACCGGAGCTGCTTCACTGGACACCAGCCATGAATCACAACGGGTCTGCCCCAAGGCCCCCTTCCAGTGAGACATGGCTTCCCTTTGGGAAAAACTCGCCAAGGTTTCATGGTCAGATGCCTCAGCCACCTCATTTGGCTGCTTTATCTCTGCAGAAGAGCAGGCAACTCCACAACCTCCGGCAAAACACATGTAGTCCTCATCCTTTCGGGAAATGCATTTGTTTCAGAGAAAAACCCTTTGTGGTACCTCTTCAGGTTTGCACAACTTTGATTATTTGAGACTGGACTTCACTGGTGTATAGAGGTGTAGCGATTCATCTGAACGAAAATTTGGTTTTAATCATAATTTGTGGTTGCATAAGTCTCCATGCTACCCATGGCAAACAGCAATCTGTTAAAAAAAAAGAGTTAAAACTAGTTTGGGAAAAACTGGTAAGAATACATAAATATTTTGTTCTTAACTGATAAGCTTTCCTGCTCAAAGTCACCAGACTCTACATGAAGACTGCAGCAGATAATCTACATCTGTCTGTTTAGTTACAGACTTTGAAAAAGATAACTGGAAAATCAGTTCCTTTTTCATTTCTTTTAACCCCATTTGACTGGACCATTACTTACATCTTTAACGAGAATTAACCTATAGGAGACTTCAGCAATGCCTCTTTTGAAGACGGGATATAGTTAACTTCTGCTTTCCGTTCCTGAAGTTGAATCAACCTCTATAGTTTGAAATGCTGCGTTTCTTCAAATGTCCACTGGAGGCTGGTTGCAGAGGAGAAGACTTTCCCATTGACTTCCATTTCAAAAAGTTTACATTTACTTGAAACATGAAGGTGTCTATGGTCTTCTTTGGAGAGGCTGGATGGCTCGGTTGGTTAAGTGCAGGACAGACACGTGGGAAATCATAGTTCGATTCCCAGGGGGTGCGATGAGCTTATTTCAGTGTGGGTGGTCCTCAAGCAAGACCCTTCACGCTACTGCCAGAACCATGAACCATAAGGGGGGGCCAAGGTTGGGTCTCCCTGTGCCAGTGTCCAACCTGTACAAAGCACACAGGTGGCCCACACAAAATAGCAAGGTCATAGACCGCTTGGTGCGCCTGTAGTGCGAAAATAGTTGGGCACATTTTTCTATGGGCATGCTGCAGGTCAGAGCAAAAAAAAGAATCCACAACATCTGCATGGGTCAAGCCCTGTCAGGCTTAGCATGAGTTGTTCCTCTGATGTATTCATTCTCTGTCATTCTCATCGCACTTACAGAGAATCATAAGATATTTATACTTTTTTATTTTAGATTTGAATAGAGCTTAAGTTTGTGCATAACTACATAACTAAAGATGTGTTTTGTTGATTGGCAGATGGATGGACTCAACAAAATTACGTTTTTGTTTTTTTTTAACCCACCCGTTTAAGGAAGATGTTTCAGGTGGGTGGAGTTATTTCTAGCTAATTCAGGGTTAATCTTAATCCAATGAGTGTACATGGATCCAGTCATTTACAGGTGGTTGCATCCAAATGTAGCGGAGCAGGAAGCTTGTGTCTTGTGCAGGTATTTGCCGTATCACAGCTACAACCTTTTTCCCACGGCTTTTGTTTTTGTCTGTTTGAATAACAATTTGAATAAAGAAATACTTAGAATTACCATTTGAAGGTTAATTTTCTTTATAAACGTCCTCCATCATCAGAGAAAAATCCACAAGAACATGTTCAAAACACCAAAAATGCCATTTTTATTGGAGTGGGTAAAGCCAGAAGGCAGCTGTATTCATCCAACCAGTCCTCCCTCTCATGTTTCTGTGAGGGTGTGAGGACGAGACAACATCTTTTAGTTTCACTCACAAACACATGCACAGGCACCCACAAACACACAAGTGTGAACTCGCAACTTCCCAGACCATTTAGGTTTTCCTTGTAAAGGAAGTGTTGACAGAGAGCTACAAGTGCAGGATCGGTAGCGAGTTAATTAACAGCAACGTTTTCAGCTCCCCCGAAGGGAAACAACACCTGCAGAGAAGAACACAGCATGTGTGCACTTGTGTGTGTGTGAATTTGACATAACACATACAAAATGGGAGAAGTCTCACCTATTCTGAATATGCATCAAAGTGTCACATGGTGCAAATGACACTGTCAGCTAATTCTCTGATCGAATTATTTCATAGTTACAAAAACTTTATTAGATAAAAAAAACACAGACTTTTCCAGTTGGGTCTTATAGATTTGCACCATCAGTCTTTGTTGTAAGCACACATGTCTTTCTGTGCTTTGTTGTTTTAATTTGTTGTTGATGTTAATGAATTAAGTCCTGAGGGTCAACCCCTACTTTGGTTATTAATTTGATAGTAATAAGCTGCACAACAAACAGTTCTGGTGACAGTGTACGTTCCCACAGCAGTGAACTACATTAACCAGTCACTCATTACCTGAAGATTATTTCAAATTCAGCGCTATTTGACTGTTTAAACAAATAATGAAACTTTCTTTTAATTTGTAAAAAAAATTCCCTTTGGGTAAACCTTGGGATTCCCAACCTTTTCAAATATTCCTCTCTTTAAAAAGACATGTTTTGTTTTGTTTCCTGTTACCTCTTTGCCACTGTGTGAATCTTTTCTCATTAACAGCGCAGCTCCAAACCCGCCAAGGTTTCCCACAGGCTGCCTGTGAGCAGCATGAGTCAAAAAAAACGCACAAGTCAGTTATTAACAAAAAGAGATTTGGATCAAATGCTACAGAAAAACAAAATCAAGCACCATTCTTTGACATCTCGTCTTTTTTGACATTTTGTTGTTATTATGGCAGCAGACATACAATACAACATCCACTTCAAAATGATAGTGACCCACGTTGCACTGCACTGCACACCTTCAGTTTTAGTTTTCCGTTGTGTTAAATATGTTTACATTTGGACCTTTGTTACATCTCATAAATTTCACACATCTCTTTGGTTGAACGTTTAAGCCGTTCACTCATTTTCACTTGAAAGAACCAAACATCTATATACTGGAATCATTCGCTGAAGCCAATGTGAATAACAATCTATCAGGCATCTGAAAACTGTTACGACTCCAAAAGCCTAAAATAAAAGAGTTCCATGAACATGGCAAACAATAAGTGCTTGAAAAAGATTGGGGTAGAAGAAAAATTGTATGAATTCCCACCCTCATTCTTACTATTTTTTATGTATACATTTCTACACCTCAACCCTAGAATCCCTGGAACGTTCAGCTTCTGCTGTAATGTCGCCCTCCCCTTCTCAAAGTAGTGTTTTGGTGACCACCCTAATGACTGGACCGTCGAGTTGCAAATTAGTTTTGGGTCGCACGATAGCACATAGTTCTGCACCCTTCCCTCTCTCCAGTGTACTACATATCTAAAAAAAAAGTCAGGTTTTGAGGACCAGGTAGCCTTGACCTACAAGTTTTTGACGTTTTCTGCACCGTTGGTTGTCTTCAACATGCTGATGGGCTTTTTTGAATTGGGACAACTTTCCTTTGCAGTAAAAAGCTTCTCCTCATCATCCTCTTCTTCAAATGTATAAGGATTTTAGTCTACTAATGTGTAAGTCTCATGTGGAGTAGCCGTTTTGGCTGTGAATACATTTGTATCAGCATATCCTCATTAGAGGAGAAATCTGATTAGATTAAATTTGATTACTCACCAAAAGAATCTTCTTCACTACTACCAAAGTCCACATCTGAGAGTACTTGAAAAAGAGCTAAGGCTTCCAGAGGAAAGAGTTTCTTGACTGACTGTCTTGCTTCCACTGGGATGTTTGTCTTCTTGACTTGAAGATGTGTCTACTTTTATAGGTCATTACCAGGAGTATTGGCTCACCCATTCAAATGATCAGAATCAGGGGTCCTAATCACTTGGCCTCAGACAAATCAAGCACTCAGACATGCAGACTGTTTTAACAAAAACTTGTGAAAGAACGGGCCGCTCAGGAGCTCAGTGAATTCCAGTGTGGAACTGTCACAGGATGTCACCTGTGGAACAAATACAGTTGTAAAATTTCTCCTAAATATTCCACAGTCAACTATCAGCTCTATCATAGCAAAATGGAAGAGTTTGGGAACAACAGCAACTCAGCCACGAAGTGGAAGCTCATATAAACTGACGGAGAGGGTTCAGCGGATGCTGAAGCGCATTGTGCAAAGAGGTCACAGACTTTCTGCCCAGTCAATTCTACAAAGCTCCAAACTTTATGTGACCTTCAGATCAGCCCAAGTACAGTACGCAGAGAGCTTCATGGAATAGGTTTCTATGGCCGAGCAGCTGCATGCAAGCCATGCATCACCAAGAGCAATGCAAAGTGTTGGATGCAGTGGTGTAAAGCTCACCGCCACTGGACTCTAGAGCAGTGGAGACGCCTTCTTTGGAGTCATGAATCACTCTTTTCCATATGGAAATCTGATGGACGAGTCTGGGTTTGGAAGTGTCTGGGAGAACAGTATATTTCGGACTGCATTTTGCTTAATGTGAAATTCGGTGGAGGAGGAACGATGGTGTGCGATAGTGTCAAGGGCGGTGGTGGTGCTTTGAGGCGAGCAGCGATGGGCAGGTAGCGGCAAGGGTGAAGGCGGGCGCCTGTGGTTATACCTTTGCTGATTCTTCTGAAACTTATGTCGATCTGCTTGGTATCACCAGGCAACCAAAACATAAAATGGTTGCTATGGAGATAAAACAGAAAAGCCACCATTTTGGAGCAAGTAAGGTCAGGTCACAGGTGGACAGTGAGGGAGGCGGTGGCGTGTAGAGACGGGTGGCGAGGGCGGGTAGCACCTGGGGGCCATCTAACATCGCTCACGGCTTTAATTTCCATTGAATAAAATAAATAATATTATTTATTTATAAAAATAAATAAAATAATTAATTTAATGTAATTATTTTCTAATTTTTACGTTTCCAAGATTATTGGTTTGTATTTTGTTATAGATATGCATTATTTAGGCAATACCTTTCAACACAATGAGCTTCATTTATTGATGTTTTTTTTGTTTGTCTTTTCAATGTTTCATTGCACGTTTCTTCCTTTTTTTTTTTTTTAACCAAAAGCTACACCGGACTTTTGAGCACATTAAGCAAAACAATGCAGTCATGCAACGTGGTGTGACAACATTACCCAGAATGCCTAGAGGGGCTAAGAATGAGCAGGGGATTGGTTAGAGGGTTGATGGGAAGTTTTTCTTAATGTTTATCTCTTTTATCTGCAAGAATCAGCCTTTGCAACGACAGCAACACAACAGGTAAGTTAAACTTTATTTAAACTCTCAACATTGTTCAGTGGTAATACAGAAAGTACAAAAAAATCACACTCTCACTATTTCAATTCATTATGTTGAAGCACAGTAGGTATCACTCCACCAGGCTCCCATGTGGCCCAACATCCCATTTAGCAGTGCAGTTTATTAATATACCGAAGTCCTCCTAAAACATTTGGATAGATTTTTGATAGCCATGTACCACAAAGAAGTAGTTCCAGGACAGGCAGAAC
The DNA here is from genome assembly GCA_036245035.1 of Adrianichthys oophorus. Lineage (NCBI taxonomy): Eukaryota > Metazoa > Chordata > Actinopteri > Beloniformes > Adrianichthyidae > Adrianichthys > Adrianichthys oophorus. The sequence goes on from BSAI01000030.1 coordinate 741,323, forward strand.
AACCACAAAATGTACATAAGATACACTTTTGATTTCAGCTAAAAACCTCCTAATGGCAAAAAAAAAAAAATCAACTTTTGTTTTGGCATAGTTTTGTTCTGACTGTAGCATTTTAAAGCACAATGTTATATTTGAAAAAAGACAATGTTCAAAAATATAAATATATTTGCCATGTGACATCCATTATGTCTGATGGTCAACACAGCACAGGCTGATATACCTGCACAGCAGTTTGAGATTTTTCTGGAGGCATATTAAACTGTTGAATTGTGGTTGGAGGTAAAGATGACAAAATCTACTGTGACTTTAAAAATGTCACGGTAACCTGCAAATCTGAACGGCTCACAGATGTGCTCCAACTGACTGCTAAAAAAATCCACTCGGTAGCTTTGTTCCATTGAGAGAGAAAGCGGGGTTTCACAATTACAAGTTTTTTTCCCTAAACCATTTAATATGACGGTTATGTGCGTTATCATCCGACTTCGAGATATTGCTCTTGCATAAAGCCAACACTGTCTTTACAGCTGAACAATCAGCTTTTCCGCGCTGCTCCGGAGGGCCTAGATGCAGCAATAACAAGCCTAAAATCTCAAAGCAAGGGCACAAGATTTCAGTTTAAAATAGGAAGAACAGTTATGCTGCAGAGCTTTTAGTACGGTATTTAAGAAGCAACTACTGACAGAATCAATTTGATGACAGATGTAGTGCAGCGAATAGAGCACAGAAAAGTGGAGTACTAGTCATTGGTTGTTTTTTTTTTCTCTCTGCCCCTTTGCAATCGAAACATTACAGGATGATCTTTTTTTTAAGCGATTCAGGTCTTTTGGTGCAGCCACTGTTCATAATGTTTCTTTAAAGATTTTTTTCTCTGGAGATCACTTAACCATGCTTTGCATATTTGGATTTCAAAACAACATAGAAATACATAATATCCACCACAGCTTATATTTTTTTGAACACAGTAATCTTAAAATCCCACTCCAATCCTCGTTTGATCTATTGTAAAAGTGTTCCCAGTGGTCTTTTAAGTAGGATTAGGCCCTTTTTAGCCAAAATAAAAAAAAGTGTCATTTTCTAGGACATAGTTTCTGCAGAGCGGCAGTAGTTAATCAGAATATCACCTCTGAGTTTTGGGGTGTTGGTACGGAGTAAGCCTGCCCTCATTTCCTATCATCCATCTGTTTACACTCTCTCCTGCTATCTTACAGCCCCTCATAATCCCAAACATAACATTAGCAGTGCCACATTAATATTGAGCAATGTTAGAATTATCCAGTTGTACCTTTCTGAGCGAGATGTCAGCTCAGGTGAGGAAAACAAAGAAGGGCGGCAGGGATCGTGTGCTGTGCCTGTTGTACATTGTTTGAACATCACAAATATGATCTTTTTGGAAAGAAATGTTTTCTTCTGCTCACAGTTAGCAACAGTTTGAATAAATACATACTCAGAAACACAATGTTTGCTTAATGTTCTTTATATATGTCCTCTATAATCAGAAAAATGCTATAAAACATGTTAAAAACACTGAATACACAATGTTCATTGGAGTGGGTCTTTAGAAAAACTATTGGATTCCAGGAAATCCCATCCAGACTGAAGGCGAAAATTTTAAAACCAGTCCAAGCACGGGAGGGGGGGGGGTTTAAAAGGGAAATTAATGCCATGTCATGGAGTCCCCATGTTGCATGTCAAAATGGGGACTCCATGACATGGCATTCATTTCTCTCATTTCTCTACTACAGTCACATTTAGGAGCTCAAGCAGCAATGAGCATCCAAAGGCCTGCTGGTAGCTGCACGGATTAAAGACAAAAGGCACTGCTGGTGCCTTGCGAATGGCATATTGCTTTCAGCACAATGCCTTCACTGACTCACAGGCATAATAAATCAACTGCTGGAGGAGATGCTGAGAAACCCAAGGGTTGGGGGGGGGGGGGGCTGATGCAAGATTTTCGCACAGGACTCAGGTGGAATGGAAAAGTAGATGTGTAGACAGATCTGGATGCACTTAAAGCCATTTCCAAATATAAATCTGGCTTGTCCCTACCAGGAGGACACAGCTATATTTGGGCTGGTAAACAGCAAGCACAACAATTAACATTTTAAAAGGTTAGCACTTCTGCTACGACACATGCATGTTGTTCCCAACACAGAACATATGGCGTAGAATTTCACTTTGAGGTCTCATGCAGGCATTGTTTACTTCATAACTCAGGAGTTTGACACAGTTGGAATGAAACCCATTCAGAAGACTCAGGCATAATCCTTCAAAGAAAGAAAAAGCTAGTAAGATTATGAGAAAATGATGAAAAAGTGAGCAACACGCTGCAGGAAGGCAGCGTTTCGGCTGAGTTTCAACATTATAAAGCCAAAAAAAAAAAACTTCAGTCAAGACATGTCTAGAGGTTGTCCAATAATAGGAGAAAAAGCCCGCTCAGTGCTTGATTTGATGCAGATTGCATGTAATTGCCCCAGGACAACAACAACAAAAAACTGCCAAAGTGGCAACCAAATTATGCTCAAACAATTTTCGTTGCTAGATCCAAAATCATTAACTTCTGCTACACGGTGTCACAATACAAAAGCCGAGAAGAAAGCAGAGGTGGACTGAAAATGAGTGCTGTCTCTTGTGTGTGAGAATGAGACGATGGGGTTTGATCAAACATGAGTTCTCTTCCAAGCAGCTAGCCATCTATTCCCAGAGGATACCACCTCTTATCTCTGCAGATATTGCAGAACCTGCTCAGATGGTTGCACAGACCGCTTTTCCCTCGGTGACTTGTCTTTGATTTAAGTCTGTATTGAGACGTGTGAACTAAAAGGACTCCTAAACATGTCCAGGGGTCAAAATAAATCACAGCTCTTACCTGAGCCATGCATATATTTACAAGATTTGTCACATTGGCTGAATTACGATTGATGTGAATGAAGCATAAACAGACTTAGCCATGAAATACCACAAGTGCCTCCAGGGCAACATAAAGCAGCAGTTAGTTCACGGATATCAGTGCATATGCGCTCACACTTGCATTTAGCAGAGTAGCGCAAACATAAATTGTCACAAGAGTGCTTTGGTCATGGTTAAATACACTCACCTGATCTCAGTCCCAGTTACTCGCTGCAAACGCTAAAATGGGTTTCAATGTTTAAAATGATGTTTTCGTTTATGAGCTGGCCAAGAGATGTCATTGTCCTATCAGTATCAATTGGACCCCTCATGTTGTCCCCATTGTGGCTCGGTCTATTGTAGCACCACTGGCAACACTGGAGCATGGAGCAATTACCTTCGTCTCTGGCTGTTGAAACCATCAAGACCAGAGCGGGACATAAAAGTATATGCCAGCAGCTACGTTTCATTTTTCCAGGGGAAGGTGTGCAGCAGATGGCTGATGCTGTGCAGAATCTCAATTTCAGCCAGGTAATTGATGAGTGAAACACCGCAGATACAAACTGTAGAAAAAAAAGAAAAAGCAATTCTCTGTTACACAGCATTTGAATACGTTTCTTTATTTTGATTTAGGATTGGATTACCTCTTTGCTAGCCATTGTGTTAATTGTATTATTTTAGAAATAAATGTATTTTTTCTCAAGTACTTAGCAGATCAACTTTTTTTACATAGTCAAGAGCCTTTTTTTTGTAAAAAGCAAAATCAAATGCTAATTAGCGCAAAACAAACCTAATTAGTTTAGTGGGATACCAAGTTTGGCTACACTTATTAGCTATGTGTGTTTGTCTTTTGGATAAATAAAGTTAATGAACTAAAGAACTGGCACCAACAGGGTGATGTTTTGCTTTACAGTTTATCTCCATCGGTTCTGAATTGAGTTCCAACACTTGAAAGAATCCCAAGTTTGGCTACGCTAATTGGCTATGTGTGATGCTAAGCTAATTAGTCCAGACCAAACAACAAGTCAACACTTTGAGTTTTGGGTAAAATGAAGTTCATTTTAAGTTGCAAAGTGGACTTTTTCACTTTGAAATGTGAAATAAAGTCACCTTCAACAGATACTTACTTACTTGCAGCCATATTTTTTTCTGTTGCTGAAGAAACATTTAACCCTTTAATAGCAGAGCTTTAGCTCCAGTGTTAGCATTTACCGTAACTCTTCAACCATTTATGTAATTAATGTAATTCCAGTGTTCGGCAGCAGAGCTGCCATCAGTGTTTGACGCCTATTTTGGGGCAACGACTATAATGGAGTCAAGTGAAAAACTGTCTTTGCACTGAAAATGACACAAACCAGTGAATCACTCAAGCCACTTCACTGACCATCTCCCTTCCAGTCTTTGTCTGTGATGCATTTCAAATTCTCACCTATCTATCAAAAATGTCTAAACTGAAAGCTTAAGCAACAATGTAAGCCTTTTTCCATTGTATTTGTTTTTTGATCGATCCATCTTTACCTCACCTATCCCGCGTTAGCTGCATTTCCAGTGACTAGGAATCTGCGCAAATTGGATTTGCTTGAATACATTTGCCTGATGGAAACATGACAAATAATCTCAAATTCATCAGGAAAAAAGGAGGTGGTTTTCCTGACCTATAAAAATTGACATAATTTACAAAACTGCAATGGAAACCATTTTAAGATTTCTTGGTAGGAACTGGCTGCTTTGGCAATGCACAGCGGGCGCCACAAGAGGTCCCACAGCATCACACAGTTCTTCAAAAGTTGAGCATGTCACGCAGAATTATTGGATCCACAGCTCCTCTGTAAAATCACAAACCACGATTTCCCAAAATCGCTTTATCCAGAACTGCTCCCACGTGTAGGGAGCTTGTCGCTCCGTGGCCTGAATAAGACGCCGACGTCTCCTTTGATAGATGATGAGTGCAGTGGCAGAAATGTGAATGTATCAAAACGTTGCTCATATATGTCACCATGTTTTTGACCGACTTATCGCGTGAGTTGGTTGGTGTGTATTCACATCATTATGATTGAAGGGAAACAGTGCAATTGCCAAACTGTTTTCTTTTAGACATTTCTGGAATTTTGATGAAGTTTGGCGCATATGTGCAAACGGAAACACAGCTACTTATGATTTCAATGATACATTTGTAAGAACTTCACTCATAAAAGCTTGTTTAGCATAAAAAAAGCTTGTGCTTTTTTTGTGAATATAAAGAAAATGTGAAGAGACGTGAAAATGTCCCCAAATATAAAAGAAAAACTAATTATAGAGCTCCTAGGACAAAATTACAGCCTCTATCTTTCATTGGAGCCATGGCAACAGTGATAATGGCCAAGATGACAGCTGCAATTATTTTGCATCTCTAAATTGACTCAACCTTATGGAGGCAAACAGAAGCGGGACTTAGAAAGAAATCTCCGACAGTCTAGACAAACAAATGGTAAACTACAGTAGTTCATCACACCAGAAAGCGTTCGCCCGTTCTGACAGCTTCATGAGCGGATGGGTATGACTGACATAAAGGAACATTCAGCACAGGCTGAGAGGGGGGGGGCATGAATTAAATAACTATTATCAGAGAGCAGAACCAAACCATGAGAGAAAATGCTAAATCTGGGCTCTAGAATCTACACGGTCCTCCGATCTCACTGGGAAGTTTGCTGTACTGTAAATATGTCCCTCTTGGTGGGACTCAGTGTAAAAGGCAGCTAGCAGCTGGTGCTTAGCGGGGTCCTGCTGGTCTAAGCCAACAGCCACCTCGGCTCACTGATGAAGACAGATGGATCGGGGCGCAGCCCCTATGCGTGAAACACGCCCCAGAGTTGACAGATTAGAGCCAAGCTTTAGATGAAGCCCTGATAGTCCACTGAGGGAGACACAGCAGAGTGGGCAGGGAGCTAATGCCTCCTTCGCCATCACATCTTCACATGAACTCTTGAACTGGGACTCAAATAGGATAAGGTCAGTTGAGCGTTAATGACCAAGTGAAATGATGCGTGTCTAATGCGTGTGTAGCATGTGGTGTTCACACTGAACTGTCGCTACCTGATACTAGCGCACTCACCTCCAGCTGGAACAGGCTAGATGTCGAAGCGGTGCAAATCCAGCAAATCTGGCTCCAAACCGTAATTATATAATTGTCCTCCATTGTCAATTTTCAAACGGTTGACACTTCCGTGACTTTAAAAGTGAGGTCATCCATTCGTCACCCCACCAAAGTCCTGATTGGTCACAGTTCAACCAACTTTCAAAACGCACTCAATGGCAGTGCGCTTTGTATGTATAGCCCAAAAACACACTTAAAAAATTGCGTAGCGACATGTGGACGCCAGAGTTTGAAACATGGAAGCCCAAAATGTGCATTTACATGCGTTTACACAGACTTTTCATAGAAAGTGGTGGCTTACATGCTTTGCAATGTTATTTCTAATTCTAACAAGAAACAACAAAATCAACAAACTAGGTTACACTTCCAAAGCTGTATTCTAGGTGGGATTTTATATGAACACACCACCTATCAAGGCAATGCGTGTTGCCTTAAATATTCCATTCTCTCAACAATTATACCCACATAAAGCTCAGGAAGGAAAGGACATGCTGCATTCTGTGGCATCCAAAGAGGTGAGATGAATATATGTCCAAGTATACGAATAGAAAAACCTTTTCAAACTTGTTTTTGTAACTGTACTGCCTCTCTTGGCACCTTCTGTTTCCAGAAAGTTTCATAAAAAGCTGTTGTTTCCTTCCTGATCTTGTATCCTGGCAACCAACAAAGTGGGAGAAGTTTGTGGCCAACTTTGATGCAGAATTGACTAGTAAACAAGTAAAAGTGTAAAGAATTGAATGTCCGCGTTAGCACCTTCCACTGGTCTTCAACGATTAGTCTTGCATCAACATTGACTCAGTTGCTCTCGTCTATGCACAAAAATAACATCTTTTAATTTACTACATCAAAGTGCCGACAAAAAATGTTGAAAGAAAAGTGGCTTTTTTTCTTTCTCTTTTTAATCAGCGTTCAGTTGTCTTGGAGGTATATGGATCAAGTGGCTGACATGATGACTTTGCACACGGTGTTCACGTCCATTTTCAGTGCAACTCCCATGTTTACCTGCCTGTGTTTGGCTTTGCTCCTTCCAAGTGGAATCAAAAAGTTAATAGAGCAGGGGCACCTGAGAGAGCGGATGAGAAAACAGTGGTCACGATTCAAACCACATACAATTCGATGACATGACCAGGGAAATCAATAGGAATTTGTTGTGAGAAGCCTCCTCAAAGCTTCACAAAGAGAACAAAAGAGCAGTGGTGCTGTCGAGCCGAAGCGGTAATGGCCCAGTGAAGTCATTCTCCGGGAGGAAGCAAGCCATGCGTACTCAAGCGGTGCATTCTCCATCCCATGTTTATCCTCGACCAGCAGAACCCCTTAATCACATCCAGGCAGGACATTTTAACAGCTGTCTTTTGATGCGCCATTTACAACCGGGGCAGCTGAAAACCAGCCGGAGAGACAAAAAACCAAAATCTCTGCTTTTGTTTTGAAGGAAAACATGTCTTTTGATCTATGATTGCCTCTGTTCTTGAGTTTGAGTTTAGTAAACAGGAAAAAAAAACGATAAAAGGAAGAAGCCAGAGTGCTTATTTGTATCTCATCACCAAACTATGTGGATAGAGCTTCAGAATCTCATCTAAGCTCATGTTTTATTCACATGTGCAGCAGAGGCAGCATCGCCAGCCAGGTAGAACTAAGGCGATCACCCTAGAGATGCCAGACAGACAGTAATGATACAAACCCAACAGTGACTGAGAACGAGGGACAGCAAGAGGTTAAGCAAGGCCAAGTGAGCTCATTTGAACACAAACACTCGGATGCGGCGGCCCTCAGTGAACCACTGAACCACAAGGGCTGAAATGGAAGAAGCAAGGATCAACAGCCACACGATGACCTTTGGAAACGGGACTCCATGGAAACTGCCGGTGGCATATGATAAACAGAGATCTGCTGCAGCGTAGCTTTTCGTTTTGGATGAAAAGGTCTCAACAGGAAGTGAGCATGGAAACACAAAGAATTCATGACAAAAAAAAACAGTCAGTTAAACAAAAAATGTGCACAGTTCAGTTTTCATGAAAGTTTCTTTAAAGCTGATCTTCTCCATAAATCTCTGTATTTATGACAAGCTCTCATCACATTTTATGGACTCTTTCATTTGAACATGTAAACTCTTCTAATAGCTCTAGGATTAGAAGTTAAAGCCCCACTCTCATGAAAATGGAGGACATATATTAATAAAAAGAAATACTTTGACATTTTGTATCCTTCTGACCATTTATGCAATGGACCTAAATCAGCTGATTCTGACCTGTAGAAAACGTTACGCAACACTTTCACGTAAACTGTTGCTAATCGATGTTGAGACACTTTTATATCCAAAAGAATCCGATGATTTACACTGATTGCACCAATGGTTTCAAAATGTTTTTTTTCAGAACTGTTATTCGGGGAAGTGATTTGGCTCCAGTTTCTTTAGTTGTCAAATTGACTTGATAGTTTTGCTCTTTGGAAACGAACCCCTTTAGACCGCTTTAGTCACGCTTCTTGTTGTATGATATATCCAATTGATTTGCTTGATTTCAAAGTTTTAAGAAAAGACTTTTTTTTTTTGAGAAAATAGAAACAATTCAGTTTGTTTTTAGAAGTATTGGAGAATTGAACACTCCATTGTGAAGTGTGTGTCAAGCCCCTCCCACGCTTAGGTGAAAAGCTCAGTTTCTTGCAGGTCAATAAAAACTAAAAATTTTAACAAAACATGTTGTAAAAAAGACTAAGTTGTTTTTTTTCTTTTCCTTTTAAATTAAGGTTTCAGCTTTTTTGGAACTGGAAGGCCGTATTTAAAGGTTATAAAAGAATATTAGAATATGAACCTTTGATCAATACCATTAGGGGTTTTTGCCTGTTTGGTTTGATAAAAAAAAAAGACAAAGTCTTCTGTAGATGTAAACGGCAAAGAGAAAGCTAGCTTTAAATTTTGCGTCAATAAAAGTTTCAGGACTCCAAATAAAAGGTTTTTTTTTTTAAAGAAGTTCTTATCAGGGGCTGCACGGTGGCGCAGTGGTTAGCGCTCTTGCCTCACAGCAAGAAGGTTCCCGGTTCAAGTCCTGGCTGGTGGACCTTTCTGTGTGGAGTTTGCATGTTCTCTCCGTGCATGCGTGGGTTTTCTCCGGGTACTCCGGCTTCCTCCCACCGTCCAAAAACATGCTTCATAGGTTAATTGGTTACTCTAAATTGTCCCTAGGTGTGCATGTGAGTGTGTATGGGTGTGTGATTGTGGCCCCTGCGACAGACTGGCGACCAGTCCAGGGGTGTACCCTGCCTTCGCCCATGAGTAGCCGGGTTAGGCTCCGGCAACCCCGTGACCCCGAAAGGGATAAAGCGGATTGGAAAATGAATGAATGAATGAATGAAGTTCTTATCATATTGATCTGTATATTTATCGACTAAACATTAGTTTGTAAATCACTTCATTGCCATGTTTGCAAGAGGGTCATGTGCTGTTTCCAGCTAATGTTCTTTAGTCTTTTGATCTAACTTAGTTGAAATTCTAGTGTAAACTCTTGACCTCGTTTCCCTTTACATTACTGCTGAGCCATTCAGAGCCTCATTGCAGAAGACATGCCAACACAATCACACGCACAACTGCATTGCTCTGATCTCCTTTTGTCTTGCTCTCCTGTTTAACATCAAAAGCTTCCCAAAACCCGCCGTCAGCTCCCCGTCAAGCAGCGGCAAACGTCCTATGAGGACAACGCAAATCAAAAAAATTTAACTTCACTCATCTCACCATTAAAAACATCCATAAGTATTTGAAGCTGCAAGCTGAAAAAAAAAATTCCTTCTAAGTAGCAGAACACAACAGAGCAGACACAGGAGTGCGGCGCAGAGATAAAACATCTATTCTGGCAGGTTTCTGTTTGAAACTTCCCTCGGATGTGCCTCTTTGCTCCCTGCAGAGCTACTCCAGCTTCCTCCCTCCCCAGAGAGATCGTAGAGCGAGACAAACACCTTGAGTTTCTCTGCGGCTGTGTGCTCCTCTAAATTTGTTGCAGGCAACTTTAAATTGATACCTCGCACTGCCTCCCCACTTAGTAATTATGCAACATCACCAATGAATGCTATAAACTCCAAATGTTGCTGCTTGTTTATTAAAGTGTTGTAAAAGAGTCCAGTCAGAACAATGTTTGGAATGAAATAAATATTTCTGCAGCAATTTACAACCATCTCTGAAAAAAAGTTGAGTCTTTAAATCCAAAACGCTGCAGTGATTTTGTGATTCGCTGGAAACTCAGAACCCACACATGAAGTGTTGTCAAATTAAAGCCAGCCACCATCATTTATGATGGGTGCTGGTGGGTAAGGCGTGCCCCCCCCCACATACACACACACACACACACACGTGTGCAGTAACCATTCGCTTTCCGAAAGCGCAGGAGACACTCGCGATTGTTCAAGGTCCCTCGGTCAAGCAGCGCGGTTTCATCAACAGATGACGGTTGTGCTGATTATTCTGCACCAGTCATGGCGGCGGGATAATTAAATGCTCTGTGAAGAACACAGCTCGCTTGTGAGGAAATGCAGTTGACATCAGCAACTCCTCTGCAGCCTCCTAAACCAAATGTGGCGGCTTGAACACACAGCTTGACTGCAGACTCTTGAGTAGAAATTTGCGTAAATGAAAGTAAATTAGATTTGTTTCTAATTAAACATCACAGTTAAGAGATCTCAAACTTCCAGGTTTATTTCACTGTACGAGCATTTCTGTTAAGAAGGGAATCGCGGATAGTTATATCCACCTTATGTTGCATCATCTGTTCTGTTTTTCAGGATTTTTAATGCTGCTTCTAATTCCCCGCTAAATTAAGTCAAACGTAAAGCTCGTTGCATTAGATTAACTCAGTTTAGCCACAGAACCAATAAAAATGTACATGTTTTTTTATGTATTATTTTATTCAGTTGTTGGACCATAGGGATTTGGAGCTCCGAACAGAAACATTTCTCTTTTTTGTTCTTTATTTAAGCAAAAGATCGTTCTAAAAAAGGTGTGCAAATTTTTCAATTGCTAACTGTTAACATTTCTTTTTACATTTTTATCCTTATTCTTTTTTGCACTGTAACTCATAAGCAATAACTATTTATTTGTTCAGGAATGAAGCTAATGGCCAACGAATCATGGGCTTTTTCCCCAATGATTTTTTTCTGCTGGACTTGAAACTCTTTTTATTGTCTTCTGTGTTTAAAGCGCTTTTAGTAATTTTGCTTCTTTATGTCAGAAAAAATTCCCACATTTTTCTTCAGTCGCTTTTGTATTTTTTGTAAACATCCTATCTCACATTTTGACCTTACAGTGGTAAAGATCTGCTACATTTTAGTGTAAACCACCCAAAAAAAAAACTCTGGAAGGAGATATATTTTTTTGAAGAGAGTTGGTGGAGCTTCTCCATTGACTTCCATTATAAACTACATTTAAATGACTTCAAAGGTTGGTTAAAAGCACCAAACAAATGTGTTTAAATTATTTTCGTTGATGAAAATAAACTGAAAGTTATTGAAGCCGAAGTTTAAAGCTGCTGAAGAGCGGTCCCCATTCATTTCAATGGGAAAAAAAAAGTTTGCTGAAATACCAAAAAACCTATAACAAAGCGAAGAAAATGCAAAGCAATGATGAGCCGAACAGTTTGATATTAGAGCTACTGAAATGGGCTGATGTTTGTCGAAGATTTGAACCGACAAATAAAGATGCAGAAATAAGGAAGAAGAAAAAGTCAGATGAATCTTTGCTCAATTTAACGTTTCTTTCATTTTCAAACATGATCGCAATTTGTAACCACAACTTAGAGTACTGTACGATAGTCTGAGCTACATTCTAAAAATAAATTCTACAAAATATCATAGAATGAAAACAAAGATCAGATGGCGATCGAAGACTGATATAAATGTGGCAAACTGAACGCATTCCGTACAGCAGACACGGCATGGAGGAGATTGATAACGTCTACAGCCAATCAGGATGCAGAACACAATGTGCTGAAATTGCTCCAAATAATCCACGAAACAGTGAGTCCGCAAAAGATGAACCGCCGTAGACTGATGGAACCCTGTCTTTCTATCTTTGTCAAATTCCTCAGGGGATCTTTGATAGGTGTCACATTAAATATTTCTAGTTTTGATTGATAAAATAACAAAAAAGAAGTTGCAAACTGTCCAAATGGAAGTACACATTGGTGTATTTTTATCCAGAGTATTCATTTCTATTCCGATCACCCTGTCCGGGAGTAAGATGAGTAGTCACTTTTGAATTCTTTTGTTTTCTTTTCCTTTTTTTGCTCTTACCCAGTTGTGCCCGGCTGGGTAAAAACCTCTGATCCATTCGACAGCAACAAACGGTTGAAAAGCAAAAGAAGCCAGAAAAGATTACAAAAGTAGCTGCTGTCACCAGCTTTCCTGCTTCCTTGTCTCTCCAGAGAATTACCTGCCGAATTCACACACGGGTTTATTGTAAGACTTTTTTTTTCTTTCCCCTCCAAACGCAGAATGGAGCAGTGCAAACAGTCTTTGTCACAGCTCTGAAACTGAACTAAGCGGATGACAGAAACCTGCATATAGGTAAAAAGCGTTTTGTACATAAATAAATCCTGTTTTGCGTTCACTGATATTTTTATGTACGACTGCTGGGGTTTGAAGTGGAAAAAGCTTGATGTTCAGAGTATGTGCTGTGTGTTAAATGAAAGACGGACTTTGAGGCTTCCCCCTTTTTCCGCTGAGAGAAACGTAGGGTCTTAGCACATGGCCTGTAAGCATGCATTTGCAGAGCTGTGATGGGTGGTGCTGGAGTCTGAATGCGCCAGAGGCATGAAGGCCTCAGGTCATTTAGAAATGTTCTTCAAGGTTGCAGCACCGCCTCAAATCTCAGGTTTTATAGGTGTTTGTCTTTCAGTCAGAAGCCTCCATCAGTGAAGACAGTGGTGCATGGTTTACATTGTAAAAATAACCCGCAAGAGGTGGAATCCTGGAAGTCGTCACCTTTATTTTTTACAATTATTCTAGATGTTTATCAAGGCTTTCGTAGAGCTCTTCAAAATAGATGAAACTGATCTCTCAGCAACAACGTGTCTTCCACGCATCGTAAATGAGATATACTCTACAGTCAAAGCTCCACGTAGCGATGAGACTAGAAACTTATTGTTAGCTCTTCTACGCGCAACGGGGGCATCTAGTTTATGAACATACCGGTTGTTCTGGAAATCTAGCATGCGTCAAAAGAAAAAAATGCGTGAATCGCATTTGGTGTTCACGCAGCATTACTGTGGGCTTGGTGAGTCATTTTCCGGTGCAACTTCTATGATTTTTTTTTCTTTATAAGGCTTTTTTTTGTTTGTTATGCTTTGCTGCTGTGACTCATTTGCCGGAGCAACTTATAGTCCGAAATATACAGTAAGACCGTAAGACTCTTCTCTACACACGTTATACACTTTTCTCAGACAAATGTTACATTTTTAAACACTTTTCTTTTAAACTCTCAAAGTTTAAACTTTCAAAGAAAAAGAAGTCCATTATAATAGAATTAAAACAGACATCTGCTTACCTTTGAAGATCTATGTACAGTAGATATGGCAAACTATTGTCAACGGTACTCAGGCAAGCAGGACGCATAACACAACGCTCTTTAAAAACAAAAACATGCAAAACTGCACAAGAAAATCCTGAGAAACAGTGAAACCTCAAAAAGTGAACCGTGATACAGACCGATACAGACAGTGATAAGACCAGAAAAAAGCAGCTTTTTATGGCTAACTAGGATGCTCTCATCACCACAGTCTCATTGACAAGACAAACAATGATCCAGCGCTAAGAACACAAGAAGACACTTGACACCAAAACAGAGAACTCTTTGTTAAAGCAAGGCATGTCCAAAGTCCGGTCCATGGGCCAAATGCAGAAACCAAACTTCTACTGGCATATTGGCCTCCAGCACTTTTCAGGAACTGTGTCCCATTTCTTGTTAATGATTGGCTGAATTACGTTATAATCAAAATTCATAGTTATTTTTGCTAAAATGTATTTAAATTGATTTTTGTTCTATGTAAAGAAATAAAAAGCACTCCAATTTAAAAAAAATCACTAAATAGCTCATTTAATATTAGAGCTGCACGGTGGTGCGGTGTTTGGCGCTCTTGCCTCACAAGAAGGTCCCCGGTTCAAGTCCCTGAAACGTGTCACCAATGGGGACCTCTCTGTGTGGAGTTTGCATGTTCTCCCCGTGCATGCGCGGGCCTTCACCAGGGACTCCAGCTTCCTCCCACCGTCCAACAACATGCTTCATAGGTTAATTGGTCACTCTAAAATTGTCCCTAGGTGTTCATGGGTGCATGATTGTGTCTCTGCGACAGACTGGTGACCTGTCCAGGGGTGTCCCCCGCCCCCTCGCTCGTGAGTGGGGCTCCAGCAGCCCTGTGACCCCAAAGGGGACCAAACGGGTTTAGAAAATGGATGGACGTTATTTTTAGGATTCAAAGAAAGCAGGGCGAATGGTTGGCCGTCATACATTTTCACCTCACCATATGTGGTGTATATGCAATAAGTTTGGACACCCCTCCTTGGTGTAAGCCTACTCAACTGCTCACACCAGGAACCCAAACATTCCATCAGTAGTACAATCTCACACTCTCGTCTCCTTTTCTTGTATCCTTGGGTTCTGTATAATTCCTCTTTAATATTGAACCCAGATAGAAAACACCCACAGTAGCAATTGTTCGGCAAACATTTTTCCTCTTCCGACATTTTTTGGACCCTACATTGGTCACCAGTTGCACATAGGATGGACTTTGAACCGTTGCTGCTTGCTTACAAATCAGTTATAGGGGGTCTTGAACCCAAATACCTGTCTAATCGACTTGTGGTTCTGATATCCTGCAGAATTGTGAGATCTGCAGGCAGCAGCTGGAAGAAGCTAAATCCAAACCCAACAGATTGTAGCTGCTTTCAGCTTGTATGCTGGACACAGATGGAACCAGCTTTCTGATGAACTCAGATGTTCACCGTTTCTATATTTAGGTCCAAACTTTACACTTTTCTGCTGCCTTTATTTTAAATGATGCTCTTTCACAGTTTATTGAATACTTTCTTAGTTTTAGCTTTAAAAAAAATCTGTGTGCGCCACATTTTTTGCATCTTTGTAAGGTGCTTTGAAGTGCCTCTGTGTATGCAAGGCAGTTTTGAAATAAAACTGCCTTCCCTTAAGAATCAGATTTTCTGCCATGCTTTATGGCGCTCTTGACTCATGATGTCAGCTTTAATAATCACATTCATTAAACCAAAAACACAGGGAGTTCCTTGTCTGTGGGAAAAACAAAGAACTGTTCACCTGCACCGCACTCATTATTAAAGAAGAAGGAATGTAGACCTGAAAGCACCACGGATTTAAGGATTCCTTTGTCATTTAAAGCAAGGCCAATGCCTGAGAACGACATTCGACAAGATCATAAAGCCTTCAATTATGAAAGCGACAGTAGATTTTAGATGATCGATCCTTTTAAGACAATCACCCCACATTGAAATGTAGAAGTACACAGTGTCATTCTCTGTTGGCATTCTTTGGTATAAAAGTATAAACGAACAGTTTAAGTAGCGCTACATGTGTCAATTGGCAGAAAAGAAAAAACAATTTCTTATCTGACACTAAAGCAATCCTGATAGTAAACTCAAGAGGGAGCTATGGAAAAAAATAGACACCGTATCTTGCTTTTCCTTTGCTCCCCCTAGTGGTAAAATTGCACATTTCGGTTATTTCTTTTAAAAACCATAACTCGCCACAGAGATGGGCTACAAACTTACTTTTTTTTCCTCCAACATCTTTATTTTTTTTTCTCTTCACAAGTGGGCTAGTTTAAACCATCTGGCGGGCCGGCTATGGCCCGTGGGCCGTTTGTTTGACACACCTGTTTTAACCCTTTAACCCCTAAGCTGTAGCATCAATGTTGGCGTGCTTTGAATTACCATAACTCCTCAACCATTTGCGCAATTAATGTAGTTCCAACGGATTCTGAATCTGAGAATAGTGACTGTACCCTGATATGAATCACTTTACGGTAGGAAAGTGTCTACGCAATTAATGAATACAGGAACTGTTGGCGACACCTAATAAACCCTCTCTTTGAACTACTGTCACTTCTTAAATTACTTAATTTAATAACTCAAATACTTGAATTACGTAAGTTGGGGCTGCCATGGTGCAGTGGTAGGGGGGTCGATCTCTTATAAGAAGATTGGAGGTTCAATTCCTGCCTTGCCTGTGTCTTAATATGGGCAGGAGAATGAAGCCCACGTTGCCTCTGATGGTTATAGGTTTGTGCCAGTGTTCATTTACCATTAAATGTAATTCAAATGGATACTGACACGGAAAAAAGTGGTTCTGCGCCAATTTACAACATTTTAAAATCCCACCCCAACCATATTTTTATCTTTTGTAAAATTGCTCCCAGTAGTCTTATTGACGACTGTGCAGTTTTTAGCCAAAAACAAAAAAACTTTGTCATTTGTAAGACATATTTTATGCACAGCGGCAATAGCTCATTAGATTTATAATTCTGGTTTGTGGGCGGAACTGGTGGCTCGAAGCAACCCCACCTCGAAGGCTCTGTTTGCGAATTTATAAACGAGCTCATAGTCAAAAGCTAGCATTAGTGACGCTAAAATAATAGCGATCAATCCAGCTGTAGAGTTTTGAGCCAGATTGAACCAGCATTGTGATTTCCTGCCGTTGAACAGTCATCGTTTTTCACACTCCTAAGCATGAGCGGTTTGAGCTGAGCGCAGGGGGGAGAGGAGACATGGCACATCCATTTCACTAACCGCGTCATTAGCCTGAACTTTTTGAAGCATAAGGTTTTCTGATCCAACGCAATATGAGTAAAAAAAAAATACTCTGACACGGAGTTTTAATCATAAATTATTTTATATAGGTCCTCTACTATGAGAAAAATGCTACAAGAACATGTTAAAAACACAAAACAGATCATCTTCACTGGGGTGGGTCTGTAAAGTGTTGCATTTAGGCGCAAAGTCACTTTCCTTTACTTTGGAATACATTGGAATTATGCTAACTGCGTTAACCGTAAAATGGACACGATTCCTGTCACTGGAAACAGCTCTGGTGTTAAAGTGTTAAGGAAGAAGATGGGTGAATTGAGACAGTTTCAGAACCGCCTAAAGCAGTGTATTCAGCGATGATTTGAAATACCTCAAAACTTCATTCTTTTAGGTAATTCTCACAACATAAATCCTCAACATTAAGGGCATTAAAGGAAAAACCCAACGATTAGTTTGGCTAGAATATCAATGTGGAGCTTTCAAAGTCTGGAAGGCAAGCTGTCAGTCAGTTCTTTTCCAAATGCATCATAGCAGCCTATCGATCTTACCTGATCAATGGTTTGGTCTCTGCAGTAACAAGGGAGCCTTCAATACAAGTCCATTAAAGCTGAGCAGTCAGCAGTAGTTTTGTTTTTCATTTTAAATAAAGCCAAAGTACGTTTTTGTCAAACTGAATAAAAAAAACCCAACTCTGACATTCATGACCGATTAAGTGTTGATGGGGTTATTTGGAGGTCTGGTACCTGCACAGACGGTTTCAGTTGGAAACATAATTAGGAATACTACTCTAGAAGAAATCAATGTCTCTACTGCAAGAAACATCTTTCAGAAATATGTTTGTTTACCTGGTTTAGAGGGTAAACACAATACAGAAAATACAAAACTAACACTGAATATGGCTGACCTTCATATTTCTTACAGATTTAACTAAATGTCTGTACACATGTCGCTGCCGCTTCGCAAATTAAGAATTCAACTATAAATCAACAAGACTCTTCAATTTAAAAACATATTTGATTATAGACACATTTATAAAAGGAAGGTTTAATTTAAAATGTTTTTAATTAAGATGAATACGTTGTTGAAAGTTTTAAACCCTTCACTCAGTAGCAAACCAAATCAAGCTTTTTTTTTCTTTTTAATAAAAAGCGCTTTTTATACAGCCCAATGCAATTAAAAACAGACAACAAAAAACAGCCTTTGCCCCCCTCCTCCCCTCCATTCACACATACACCCCATCACCCCACACACACAATGCATACACGGGCACACACCTTAGAACTCCAAATATACCTGTCTTGGCTCTGCTGCGAGGGAACAATATATCAGGAATCTCTGATACAAGGAGCCAGGGTGAGGCTGCGGTGCTAAAACCCAGCTGCCCCAGCAAGGGCGAGCACCACGGCAACAACTACCAACCAAACCGAACAGCTGTGGTACAAAGAAAAATTGACATAAGAGTTCTTGTAAGTTTGTCTAGTTCCCTCAAACCATATTATGAGCATCACCAGCTGCTTTTTTTTAATGTGTTAACTTTAAGACTAAAGGCAGAAACGTAGAGACCACAGTGTTTCATTTGCACTTACGGATTTTCCGGTCTCAAGAAATCAATTTTTTTTGTAAAAAAAAAAAAAAAAAGTACCAACAAGCACATACTAAACATATCTTCTGCAGTGAAGCACGACAGAAACCCGCCATGAACTCCGTTTGTGTTTCATCACGCAGTTTATTGAACTTGTAAATGAGTCATTTGGCATGACTTGAGTTCTTCTACACTCACAAAACAATAGAAGTTTAAACATTTATAATAATCATTTTGCTGCTTTAACATTACATTCAAAGCTGTAAATTGTTATAGCTACATTTTGTTAAAAACACCATATTTACATGAATTGAAATACACAAATGTTTATATTTGGCGTACTTACATTAATCTCATCATATAATTTACACGCTCTTTAAGTACTGATTAATAGGAATATTTAATCTCCAAAAAGTTCACCAAAAAAATTAAGAAAACATACAAATAATCCCACCGACTTTTGTTCCTTGTAAAATGTGTCAAATATTTGAATTATCTCATATTTTTAGCTAAAAATTCAACTTTTTCGTTAAAAAAAAATGCTGAAATTTACGCACCACAAAAATCTATTTCACTGCTGCAATGCATCACTTGGGTGAAATCAACAACTGTTTGTAGTACAGTCCATACACATCCTTCTTTTTAAACAAATAATCTTGCAGATTTTTTGACAAGAATCTGGAAAAAAATTGTGTTGACATTCACGTCTAGTTTTTCGTCTAATAATGAAACTTCCAGTTTAAAAAATAGACAAAAAAGAGGTAATTAAAAGTACTGGTTTTAACAAATGAGAAAACCATATTTGTGCTTTTCTAAATACAAAACAATTGTGAATCATTTGGATTTTGAAGTTAAAGTTACTTCAAAATGTTTTTTCAAGTCTAAAAAAATGGATTTTTGAGTCTCCTTTGAGGAAAAGAAGATTGTTTTTTTTTTTAAAGGGGAAGCAAAACAACATTTACTTAGCTTTGGCACAAAATTATGATGGCGCCAACTCACTGAACCAGTCAGAAAACTCCCCACAAAAGATCTCTGTTGGGTTTTTACGCCATGCGGGAGATGTACAATGTTCACATAAACAGCAACTGACATTGCCAGAGCAAAGTCTAGTTTGTGTGCATGCGTTTGGTCCAAACTAGTGACTTAGTAAATGAGACACTTTTTTTGTTGACTTTTACGGGTGCTTTCACACTGGGCTGTTCGGTCCAGGCCACAGTTGGATTCCTTACTTTAGTTTGGGAGATGTATAAGTACAACTGAACTCTGATTCAGACCAAACGATGGAACGCTGGTCTGAATCCTGAAGACAGGAGTTTGGGTTAAAAAATTAAAAGGGAATCCTGGTGTGGTTCACCACAAGACAAATGTAGTCAAACTATTCAGTGGACCAAAAACTCATTTTATGGACCACAATGCGCACCGAAGATCCTTTAATATTCTCAAAAATCAATGGCACACCTTGTAGTCTAGTACATCTTCTTTATAAATTCTGGTCGTGTTAACCTGGACAGGATTTTCTGTGGTACACTGCACTCAAAATCTATCCAAATGTTTTAGTGCGTCTTTGGTAGTCTATAAAGCCACACCGCTTAATAGACTGTTGGAGAATTATGGGTAATGTAGTATGGATTCTGGTGAACTGATGCATACTGTGCTATTTTTTTGTATTTTATTTTTTACAGTGTTGAGTTATTGTCAATAAAGTTCTTAATCTGTCATCTTCAAGTCCCTGTAAAAGCTGATTATAGCAGATAAAAGAGGCAAGGCAGTCCACAAGAAAAACTTCCTATCGACACCTCTGACCAATAACCACGGTTACACATCCCAAAATGCCTCAACGCAGCGACCTAAATGCCAGTTTTTGCCAGCCCAAAATGAAATCAGGCGGCGCCATGAAATCCTAAAGATTCTGCCGATGCCTCCCCATCGCACAGTGGCAGTTGAATTTGTGAGCGCAGTATTCATCTGGTGCACTCTATGTATGAAAATAAAACCCTTCCTTTTCGGTATAGTAATATTGTGCCTTTTATTCTGGTGCGTCTTATGGTACGAAGAATGTGGTCAGTGGTGCAAGTGAAATGCAATAATAATGTGGAGAAAAAAGAAACGGCACACAGCGCTGCTGACATGGCATCGTTGGCTGGTAAAGGCGAACATAGAGAGAGCCTAAAGGTTACAGAGACGAGCTGGTTTTTCAGTTTCTTGCTTCATAGTCAGTGCTCGTTTTCTCAATACTGCCCCCGAAAGAGTCGATGTTGTAACTACATGACTTTTATAAATGAAAATTGCATTTGATTGTTTTGGCTCCTCGCTCATTCAAACAGTTTAATAACTCAGTGTGAAAGCCCCCAAAAAGTGTGAAGCAGAGAACTCAAGAGTTCAAACCACTTCCAAGCTTTACATTTAACTGCTTTTGTGCCAAAAACAGTTAAACATCTTCTAAGACTGCATTAAAATGACCAAACATGGTCATAAATACAGTCTGAATGTGTCCGATTAGGCGCAAATCCACAACTCATCTTCCTCACTTGACTGAAATGCATACTTGAGGCCCTTAGCACCTTTTTTTGCTGTACAATATACAAATACAGAGTTGTTAAAAAAAAAAAACGTGCAAGACTCACAGATAAAAGACTTTGTTTCCAATACTTAAGGCAAAAACAATTCTCATTTATACCAATATACATATATCTGAGATTAGTACTCATATCAAAGCTGTTTCTTTTGTCTGGAGTGTTCCGTTAACAGACCTAATGACTGACCCTGCTGTCCTATCGCATCATCTAGAGCTGAAAAGTGCAGAACGGCTGGGATCAAAATGGGATTCCTTCTAGAAAACAAGAACAAGGGAATTTTCTGCTTCTGCTAGTTTGATCAGGTTCTGACTGACAGGTCTTTCAGGGCATTGGGAATGAAGATCACAAAAAAGAATGAATGCCGAGTAGAAAAGTGCAAAATATGCCAGTATGTGTGTGGTTTTCTTTCCCCCAAAAGCCCCTGAACTAGCACCTATAGCTGGGACACCTTCCTGGGCAGAGGTCTGGATTTGTGGACTCGCGGGTCAGCCGTTCCGTCCAGTTTCATGCTGCCTGTGCGGAGCTGGTGGGGTTTGGGCGGCAGAGCTGGGGGATCAGTCTGCGGCGGGATAGAGAGGCTGTGTGGCAGCGGCACAGGCCTGCGGGGGTTGTTCCTCTCGTACACGCTGTATGGAGGAGGGGTCTTGTTCTCTCTGCGGATCGGCTCGTCCGAGCCGCTGGAAGTGGAGTTTGGCAAGGGGACCGGCGGTGGGAGAGGGTACGGCGGGTGGTCGACTGAGGGCAGCTCGGTGCCCGAAGCCTCCGACACGCTGCAGCGGCTCAGGGAGGAGATGCCGCTGCTATAGCTGCCGGACAGGACGGGCGAGTTGGACACCAAGCTGGCGGACTGGCACTCAGTGGGTGACGGTGTGAACGGCGGCACCGTGGCCTAAGGAGACAGAATAGAGGGCAGGAAAATCAAACTTTTCTGAAAATGATTTTTCCATACAAGCCTATAGTGTAGAGCTATTCTGAATTTGTACACAAAACAATTTTCAGACTGAATTAACTCTAAAATAGCAACTCAATGAGCCTTCAGTTCTCCTTTTTTGCTGAGTTGCAATAAACTTCATGATGGGACCTTGTCACTGCAAGTTGGAAGTTGGAGTGACTAAGGAAGGAAAACTCACCAAATGGGAAAACTTTTAACACATAAATAGATTCAAAAAAAGGTTTTGAAGATACTCAGTTTGAAAGGCATCTCCTTTTCTTCTGCTGTTAAATACAAAGTAAAAAACTGTAGCAGAGGGCTCGAGCGCTTTCATCTTTTGCTTCTTTTTTACATAATTCCACAAGCAACAGGGAACATTATGAAAAGATCATTAATGAAAACAACCTTCAGTTGGATCCCTCTAGCATTTTTTTGGTTTTCCGTTTTGAAGATTGAAATCTATTTTTTTTATTGCTACACAAAGCAAAGCGTTTTTGTTTAAATGGCTAAAATGGCAGGTTCTTTTTCCTGCCTGTAACTACATCTGCCTTTCTTTCTGTAGCTGTTAGAACAAACATCAAGTTCACCTTTTTTTTCTGAACTCAAGTAAGAAAAAACAACAAATTTTAAAAGAATATCTAAAGTGGGGCCATATCATTTAACGTTGTTTTGTAAACGTAGTCTTTGACTTCCTTTAGGTTAAAAATGATACTTTATAATGCCTTCATAATGACGGTTTATTCCTATTGTTCGTTAGGTGTAATACCATGGTCTGGGTGAATACTCGATTCTGATTGGCTGCGAGGGGTCCATTAGAAAGTGATAATGGTGCACAAACCTGAAAAAAAGCTTCGCTGACACAGCCTGAATAATCTATATTTTTGTGTTGGCTTTAACGCCAGTTGGTTACCAGGGCAACAGAAACTTAGAATATAGGTTGGCATACAGTACAATATTTCACAGTTTTTCTTTTTTAATAAATCTGCAAAAATGTCAAAAATTTTGTGTTTTTTGTCAATATGGGTGCTGTGTGTACATTAATGAGGAAAATAAGGAACTTAAGTTATTTTAGCAAATGGCTGCAATATAACAAAGTGAAATGTTTATATATATTTATATAACCTTATATATATTTATATAAACTTATATATATATATATATATATATATATTTTTTTTTTTTGGGTGACGTTTTTGTTTAAAAACACTATGTTGCTCCCAACAAAAATTAGAAGATTCAGCATATATTGTAGCCTAAAGTATGAAAGACAGGATGAGGTGCTTTTCTCTTTCTTATCTCGATGAATGGTTGTTGTTCACTGAGTCAAGAAAACACATTATGCCACACTTTCTTCATCAAAAAGCCTAATCACTCCTCAAACTGTTTTTCTAAACAATTACACTGCGCTGGCACTGTATCTGCTGAAGCTTAATTGGATGTAGTGGAGTATGGAGCTGATCTGTAAGGTTGCTTGGTTCATTAAAGGTTTGGCGCATTGGAGTGGAGCAGCCTTATCAAGGGAAATGAAAATCTATACGTTTAGTGTAGCGCTGATAAGGAATTTTAACTTCTGACTGGCTTCCCTCCATCGAGTATCCACTCTGCTGTCCTGATGAGTCGGTGCGGGACTGTCAGACGGGCTGTATATATGTCAGCTGCTGGTAACGGGCCCCCGGCTGCACTGAGTGATGTGTGTGTTTGGCATGTCTGCGTTCACGCGGCAGATAATGGGGCCCCGCTGGAGGCCCGTGGAGGATAAGTCCCCGGCTGTGAGCTGATGGGCAGCTCGGTGCTTCCCTCCCAGGTCTCTTTTGCTGTGACAGCAGCACACACTTACACACAAGCTCAGCAACAAGCGCACACGTCGCCATGCGCTAATCTGACTGATGGAGCATGCTGAGCGCCGAGCTGTCACTCACACTCTGGTATCTCCTTTTCATTCCACATGATGACCACACATGCAGATATGTTCTCGCACATACATGAGAAGACTTTACACCTGCAGGAAAGCTCACACGTTTTCCGGGGTTGTTTGTAGAAAAAAAAAAAAACTCACAAAAAAGTGACTTCAGCTCAGAGATACAGAGCCTCAGTTCTAACCCTCATTAAGAGCTCTCTCAGCGCTTACTTAACCTTTTCCCGTTCCTCCTCTGCTTCGGCCGCCTGCCTTTTACTAATAAGAGGCTCATTAACCATGAATCAGAGCTGAGAGACAAAGCGAGAATAATCAGTTTATCTGTAGAAAGATGTAAAAAAAAATCATTTTGAGGTCAAAGACATTAAAAACTTATTTGGATGTCTCTGTTGATAGATCCTAAAGGAGCTGTTCTCGGGATAACAGAGGTTCTTATACATTTAGACAAAAAACAAATAAGGTTCAATCTTTTTTAAAGAAAAAGCTTAAACGCTTAAGAAATCCACCAAAGTGGTGACACGATCTCTAAAATACAGTTGATGCCCTCCAGGCAGTCCTGTGTCAGGCCTCTTAGGGACAGTCGTGACATAAAAAGTACTAAATCGTCTGCTTCACTGAGCAGTAATGCGCTGCTTCTCATTCTCGTGGAACCGGAGAAAAGCTCAGGAGCTGCTCAGAAACCCAATCCAGGTAAAAAACAAACGTGTGTTACAGTGAAACCTGTGGTCTACGAGTTGAAGACCGGGCTTGTTTGAACTGAACTGAGAGACAAATTTAGTTTGAAAAAAAGATTTCAACTGAAATTCAATAGGTAGAAGAACAGTGGTTTCTCCATTTAATAACTTTATAAAAAATAACCCGCAATAGATTAAATCTGCTAAATAGTCAGCTTTATTTTTAGAATTATTCTCGATGTTTTAACACTTTTTTAGTCGGATTTTTACACTTTTCTCAGTTTAAACTTTGGTAGAAAAACAGCTACAGTATTAGAGAATAAAAAAGAAAGATCTGATCGCAATCCAAGATTTTTATAGATTTGAAAAACTGAACACGTTCTGTACGGGAGACACGGCAGATTGATTAACCATTGAACAGCCAATCAGGTTGCAGAACACAATGCGTTGCAAAAAAACCAAAAAAAAACCACAAAAATTTGAACTAATAATGTTCTTCAAAACTGCGAGGCTGTGGCAGGTAAACCACGATATAGTGAGGGGTTGCTGTTAAAGTATTTTACCCCTGATATGTTTTGTAGCTAGCAGACAGGTCTACCAACATCTCGTGAGGGTGTGGTCCCACATTTGTTTGCATTTTTTCCTGGTACTGTCGGTTCTGTGGTTGATGTTAGTCAACTCAAACTTTCAGCGCCTTGCTCAGACTTTCAGTGGGAAACGAGTCTGAGAACTGCCAAGACCCCTAAAGTGCTTCTCCTCGAGCCAATCCTTTGCATTCGTGTGTTTCAGGTTATTGTCATTTGCGCTAGCTGCTGTCATCTTCTCCCTAAACTGCTTGACGATGGTCTTACAGTCCGTCTGGTGCACAGTTGTGACGTCCTCAAACAGCTCTTTGGTCTTTGTGGAGCATTTTGAATCTGATTGACCACTTCTGTCCACAGGTGTTTCTGATGAAGGCAATGAGCTGTAACAAGGAGCCTCCCCCTTGAATTTCAGCTCATTTGATTCATGACAAACAGCTGGGAGCCAGAACCCTTGCTGACTGATGTGGTATCAAAAGCAAATACTTTTAAATTACCATTTTATAATATGTTTATAATATTTTTAGGTAAACCCACTATTTGAATGTCATTAAAGTCAACGTTTGACTATTTCAGATCATTCTTGCCCTCACTGTTCGAATTGACTGGACATTAAAGCGTCTACTTATGGCGTTTACCAACCTTCTGTGGAGATCTGGACGTGAGAACCGGGGATTGGGACCTCATATTTTTAGCTGAGGATCCTAAGAACAACAGAAAAGAACAAATTCAAATTAAAGAAGTGGTTTTTTTTCTCTTGAATGACACAGCAAGAGCCATCCAAACATAAACACACAGAGCAGAAAGGGCCAGTGGCTCCAAGCATGGATGAATCCAGCGAGTGCTGATGTTCTGCAGGTCCAGCAGACCGCCCTAAGCTGTTCCCGCATCCAACAGCTGCTTCAAAACAATACAAGCTAAGAAAACCGGGAAGAAAAAAAGGGGGCCAGCTGCTGGATTTGCCAGTGGGCAGTGCACTAAAACCACAGGGAATAAGTCAAGTCTGCTGCATCTGTAAATGGTAAACAACTAAAACACAGTTTAAGTCAATGGCAGACAAATGTAATAACATGCATCTCTCTGGGGGATTGAAGAGGGAAAAAGCCCTGGCATGGAGTGGAATTTTAAATTGGGATCGACTCAAGCCCTCCCCCGAGAGTCTGGAAAGATTTCCGGACTCAGCTGAAACGGCACGTTTCATAACGAGACGTTATCAAAATTCCGGGTCAGTTAGTATTGGAAAAAGCTGCCATATGGCACCAGGATTAAAAGCTGACAGCCAGAAAGACTCAGATGGAAAATACGCTCCAGCAGAAGGAGTTGGTTAGAGCACCAGGTGTCAAAAGTCAGGAAGGAAAATTAGTACCATTCTTCAGCGGAGGATCTGCTGGTTTTACCTGAATATGGCGGCCTAGGGGGAACAGGAGGGCATTGCAATTTGTAGACAGAGTCAGAGAAGGATGGCGTGACCTCCTTGACACTGTCTAGGCTCCAGCTACTGGGAGTGGGTCTCACTTTATGGTACACAGAAACACCACAAGTCACACATTAGAACATAACATGATGGCAGACAACACGACAACAGGGGTTTAAAATGAAAGAGGAAACGTAATGCAATGCTGTTTGACAATAAAACATGTTTTTTTGACAAAACAAACAAAATATCATAATGACTTAGAGTTAAATGCACAAATACCAGAAGAGAGGAAAACATTTGAAACAACCAAGAGTACTTCACACAAGTGGACTTACTGTGTTTATCAAAGTTTGGTCAGCGCTGCGACTTATAGTCAGGAATGATTTACTTGTGATTTTTAAAAAATACAATTTTGGCTTATATATTTGTTATTTTCCCACGACTAACCAATTTCCCTTTAGCAACCAGTTGTTACACTTTCCTCCAAAAAGTGTGACCGCTGTGTTCACACCGGGCTCAGAAACGCACGCTCCAGCAAACACGTTCAATAAAAAAAGTCCATATAAACCCAATCAAAACTCTAGCGTTCACATGTCACTACACAAGTTTAAGTCCATTCTTGGGCGTAGAAAATGCACATCAATTGAGCGTGCATGAAAAATGAGACCAATATGAATAATGGTCAGAGTCCTTGTGAAGTATGGTAGCGTCCTTTTTAAAACATGGAAATGCCAACTGGTTGAAAATCGACCATGAAGGTGAAATGAATAATAAGCATTATACTCCAGAGCGACTTCATGTATGTTTTTTTCTTCTTTATTATGCATTTTTTAGCTTCTGCAACTTCTACTACGGAAAATATAGTATTTTGTTGAGGCAGAACAATTTCCATTATTGTTTGAATTGGTCCACTTTCACACTGCACTTTTGAGAGGGGTCGAAGTAACAAGAAAAGTCACCGAGTCACAACAGCTGCGTTCAGCAATTGAATTAGTTAATCAGTGTGGATCTATCTTAGCTTAAAAATGCAAACACGGTTGCATAAACGCTTTAACACTGGATGTATAACTCTTTCACCGTTTACGCAATTAACGTAATTTCCGCGGATTCTGAAGTGGAGAAATGCGGCTTTCCACCATTATGCAAAACTTTGGGTTACTACGTTTACGTAATTGCGTAAGCAGTTGAAGAGTCATGGTAGTTCAAAGAGCGTGCGTTATTTAGGTGTCGCTGATCTTGAAGGTTTAGGAACATGAGTAATCTTTTAGTTTTCTTTCTTTTAAGGAGATAAAAAAGTGAAAAACTGAACCATGTTTTATCAGAAATCAAATGAAAAAAATACAGCAGTTAAGGGATTTATGTGTCGGGTGTCGCCATTGACATCCAAATACCGCACACTCTTTACTGTTCCATAACGGCGCAAAGCTCTCTTGTTGTGGTAGCTGCTCATTTAAGGACAGCAGTTTTCCAAAATGGAAGAAAAAAACAAAAAGAAGAAAACTACTTCATTCTATTTTTTTGCTATTTCTTTTTTAAATATTCTGCCTCATTGGTGCTGTCAAGACTAGGACAAAGACTAAGTCAAAACACTATTCCTCTGATTCCATCATATTTTTTCCAGGGCTTTTATTCTATCCACTGCATGATTCAAAAAAGAAAAATCAGAAAAGGTGAGTCTATGTGACTGCATGACCACTGAGTAAATCACAATAGTGTGAAGAAGCAGAAAACCCTGTGTAAGCTGAAAGCTAGAAAAAAAAAATCAAGATTTCTTGGTGTTTCATCACTTTTAACCATCTAATAAATCACATCTAGGGACGTTTTTCCCACAGTTGAGGCATTGTGATTGGCATTACAGGAAAACTAATAATACATTTTCAAAAAATAACTCATTTAACAAATTTATTTTTGACCAGAAAAAGATGCAGAAAATTCAGATGGTGGAGGGCATTTTTCAACTTTTTCTGCATACACTTTTGCACATTTATCTAAGACTTTAGGCTTTCTAGAACCTGGCTCCAGTCCCACAGATACTTCAGGTGCAGACGCACTTGTAGAACTAAAAACTGAATCAAACACAATAACTAGAGTCCCACTCTATGTACAGACTTGGGGCGTGCGATGTGCGTTCAAGAATAGGTTGATTACGGGTTCTTGAATGCTTTTTAAGCATATTGTGTTCACAATGGACTGTCACTACCAGATACAAAAGCATCATACTCACAGTTGGAAGAGGCTTGGTGAAAAATGTCAAAATCTCGCTTATCTTGCTGGTTTTTCTTTCACAGCTTTTTTCCGATATATGAAAGACTTGGTCTCAAAGGATTCTGGCCGGGCACAAACCGCAATTAATTCCTCCTATTTGATCATATTTTCGAACAATGGTACTTTTGTAAATTAAAAAGGATGCTATCCAAATCTGAGTCCCTGGTTGATTAAAGTTGAACTGGTTTAACTTACAACACGTGTTCAATGGCTGCAAGTTTTGTAAGTAAAGCCTGAAAATGGACCATAAAAACCTGCGTAGCTTCACGTGCCTGTGAGAGTTTTGAACGCAGAAGCCCCATTTACGCACGTTTACATAGACATCATTGGTAATGTTCACTTGAACGAGTGTTTCCGAGCCAGGTGTGAACGTAGCATAAGTGACTGTTGAAGATCTGTTTTTGTAACCGATTCCGGATTAATTGCAGCAATGTTGTCAGTATGATATCAGAACACTTTCTGAGGAAAAATAATTTGTGACTCGTGAAAAAAAAGCATACAGGAACAAGTTTGGTGTAAATTTTCACACCTTTTCCAATTGTCATGTGCATAGTGGGGCCACATCACCATATTGTGGCAGATTTTCCTGTGTTCATCTCTCACTTCATTATTCAAACATCACACTTGAGTCACGCTGAGAGGTGTGTGTGTATTTGTGTGTGAAAAGCAAGGATGCCATTACATCCACACTTTGCACTTTCCAAGGAAGGTGTGTTTTCTCTCATCCAGACTAATTATTTCCTATCAAGCAGTGAAACTACACTGCTGGTTGTTTGGTCTGTTTACCTTCAGAATCCTGGTTCTTAGTGGGAAGGTAGTTTTTTTTTTTTTTTTTTTCTAACAGTACACCTTGGCTTGGATGTGGAAGATATTCTTTGAAATGGCAAAAGTGCTCTGGCCTTGAGCTGATAAGGGGGATGCACTTACACCCTTCCGAGGTGAAAATCTCACTGAAAGATGTTGCAAATGACAGCAGAAAATCATGTTTGGAGTTAACCAGTTCAAGGTGGTGCTACCGTTACTATTCACTAGCTCTGTGGAGAGGGTTTCTGCTCTTTTATTACCACATTTGGGAGATGCAAACAATAAAAATAAAAATAAAAATGAATGTTGGAATGGGTTTGTGTTGTCGTTTGCATCCCACAGTGCATCAGACTGCGTCGTTGTGAAATGGTGTGCTTCCAATCAACATTTGGCTCACCGCGCAAAACGTCTAGACAGATAAACACCACTGTAGACGGCAAACAAGGTCTGGCAAAACCCCCAGCTGTCTATCACTGCTGCAACCTGCATGGCTGTGCAAACAAGCTGTAAACAAATATTGTAAACAAAATTGTATTTACCTTTATCCGGTGCCGAGAGGTTAGGGTCACTTCTTGGTAAAGTGGTATCAGCTATCTGATGAACAGAAGTTCTCTGCACAAAGAAGAAATTATAGATAAACAGAAGCTGGGAACCTTTAAATTACAACATGTAAGAGGTTAGATAAGCAATAACTTGAAACACATACTGTAAATTATATATGGAAATTGGGCTCTTGTGTTGGACATGATTTTTTTAAACTAGGCTTTTAAGAAGCCAACTGCAGAGGAAGCTGCAGAGGCATGTTGGCTGAAACCAAACCTGTATTCAAATCTGACAATTGCACTATGCTAACTGCTAAATTTAAAACCCATAATTGTGGTTGTGCCTTTTTTATTTTATTATTATTATTTTTGTGTATGTATTTATTGTTTTTATTTTATTTATTTATTTATTCGTTTGTTGTTTTTATTTATTTTATTGTTGTTTTGCTTTATTGTGGCTATGCCTTAATATAGTTTTAACTGTAAACTAACGTAGCTTACTTAATTTTATTTTATTTATTTATTTTTTTAACTTTCTGCATTTTAGTACTAAAAGTAAAAACCAACAGAATGTGAACTTCAAAAGGGTTAAAGTTAGCATAAATTATATGCTAGCAATTAGCTAGCTTCTTTGCTGTTTCTTTTTTAAAACAGACTCCATAAACACAGTTAGGTTTCTTTATTTTCTCTTTCATTTTTTTATTTTTTTGAAGCAATAGTCCATTCGCTTTTGAAAGACTTGCAATTTATCTTTTTCTTTATAAGAGGCATACCGTTCTCAGTACAGTATAAAAGGCTGTTTCTTACAAGGACACCTTTTGTCCTGTGAATTTTCCATTTTCTGTTTGTTCTTACAAAATGTAATAAATAATGTTAAAGCAAATACCTCAAAAACGACTAATGTTTCAACAAATGCCATTATAGAAAAGGATTTACGTTTGACAAAACAGTAAATCATGAAAATACACCAACATTTGAGTTTTGGGTTTACAAATTCTAAAACAGTAAGTGCTTGAAATACTTTTAATGTATTTTTTTATTAAATATAAACTAGTTTATTATCCTGTAATAAGAAAAACAAACCCTTGCTGCCCACTTTAGACTGTATGAACTGGATACAAACTTTTACTGTACTGTTTAAAATAATCTTTGGTTTTCTAAAAGGAAAAAGTGGAGCATCTCAAGGTGTTTAAACTCTCAAGTAACTTTCAGGGTCTCGAACCCTGATTAATTGCTGTTTGTCTGGAAGTGATGAGGAGGAGGAATGGCTGGGTCTTTCAAAGATGGAACCAGCAACCCTAATACCAAACTGTAAAATATTTCATGCCTGAAGACGTCTTCATAAGACATCCTAAAGTTGCCTTTGGTAACATAATCAATGAACAGTGGTAGTGATCAATATTAGAAGATAAAATAACTAATGAACATACAAAAACACTGTGCATAAATATGGATGAAGAATTTTGAGGGTTAAATTATACAAGTGTGGGGAGTATTTTTGGAATAAGTTTCACTAAGGCAGAGTCAAAAGCACCAACTCCACAGATACAAAATAAGGTGAGAGATGGTCCTCTAAGCTTACGGTGGATTTTAGTGGAAACTACTCATTCACCAGGCTTAAAAATCCTGTTTCATTCACCACTAACAGTGCGCAAAAGCCAAGGATTACACTTGTAGAGGAAAATTGATCTAAAAAGCCTCAGCTTAAGATACTTTGCTTTGAAATTCTGAAAAATGTTTTAAAAGCTTAAATGTTTTTATTTGTCAGTTCCGACATTCAACACAGCGTGTTCCAAATTATTATGCAAATGAATTTTTTAAGGATTTTTCTAAATACTTAATGCAAATGACAGCCGGCATAATTTTCAAATCACTAACTTTTTGTGCGATTAATTAATAGTGACCTGTAATTAATTAATTTGATTCATACATTTTAAAAGCAATGACTTTCAGCCTTATAATTGCTGTGAAAAGCTTCATTTTTAGGTATTTTATTTAAATTTGTGACATTATGGTGCAGTAAAAAATCTAAATACAATTAAAAAGCTGACTTTATGAAGTTTTTATGATAAAAGACTTTCAACCTTTACTTTGACACTACAGAGGGGTCATTTTTTTCTGTCTTGGAACAATTAAAACAAAAAAATACAACTAAAGAAATATTGAAAAGGAACTTCTTATTAATACAATAATTCAGATGTTGATACCTTATTCTACAGTTTACCACAACAGCAAGACAGTAGAAAAGACATAAGAAGGATTTGATAGTTTCCTTGAACCTGTTTGGGTGAATCTGATCATTTTGAAGACTGAGATGAAACAGAAAAGAGAATCTAAGAAGGAACAAATGAAAAACTAACAATTGAACTTTTTACTGTTTAGGCCCTCTGCAGCCTTTTCTGCTTGTGATTGTTGTTTAGGGGGGGGGCCCAATAGAAGGTTTACGTAGAACTGCAAGCCTCTGGAGGATCCTACACCTCGATGTTGGTGGGACTCCAGAGACACCAGCAGCTTCAAACATTATTATTTTTTTGTTCTTCACCTTTTGGCTTATCCATTTGGCAGAAAGCTTTTTTTTTATGTCCACTCTGTATTTAAGGCGCAGGAAGACCCAGTTATGCAGCAGCGTGAGGGTCTTGCCTAAAGACCCACACTGGGCTTTGGATTCACAGTTTTTTGTTTTTTTTATCACTCTGTACTTTTTATGTGTTGCAAGCATGG
Source organism: Adrianichthys oophorus (assembly GCA_036245035.1). NCBI lineage: Eukaryota > Metazoa > Chordata > Actinopteri > Beloniformes > Adrianichthyidae > Adrianichthys > Adrianichthys oophorus. Next base: position 774,159 of record BSAI01000030.1, read on the forward strand.
TTTGGAGGTACAGGTGCTACGAATATGTTAACTTAATGGCTCTTATAGTTTGGTTTTGCCTTATGTATGACATAATTTCAAAAATAGACCCTTCATTGATGGTGTGCCTTATAATCCGGTAGTGGGTTTAAAATTGCAGAGGTGGTTTCATGCTGAAGGGCTGCTTTGTTACAGGACGTCACTAAAAAAAGATGTGAAATTGTATTGTACAACATTATATCAAAGAGTGTCTTGTGTGTTCACGTGTGGGTGCCAACCTGTGTGGCGTCGTGAGGGTTGGGGAATATGGCACTGACCGGTCTCTCCCGCGGAGACAAACACGCGTTTTCTCTGGCATGCTTGTGTTTCTCTGCCATTTGAGGTGAACCTGGAACAAACGGAACGGGATGTTAAAGCTGTGGACTCACACACACACACACAGCATGTCCAAGAACATAAAGGACCAAACAGGAGCAAGGCGCTATTACCCACAAATACTGGCAATCAGGAAAGGCCAATCTCTCTTCTACCTCCCCACCCAAAAGCCTTTCCACCATTTTTTCAGTCTCACTAGCTACACAAGATGATAAATTGCCCAGCCCCGAACACCCCCACCCCATCCCTCTCCCTCTAACCACATTCCCTCACCTCCCCTCTTCTACAGTGGACAATCACAGTCGGGACTCGGGCTGCGTCTCGGCAGGCTGGCACATGCAGCACAAGAGCAGAAACACCGCTTTTCCAGAACGGCCCTTCTCCAGCTGAACCTATACTGTGTGCATCTTCATCCATTTACAAATAGGCTATCATACAGCTATGAGATACCAATCTCTGGCTACTGTTCAGATAACGCCCCTTTAGCAATAACTCTAAACAGGCGACAGGGGCAGTTTTATAAGGGTGCCACCAGCTGTCATCCAAAGCGGGAGAGTGTATGTGGTCATTACTGTCTTCATATATCCTTAGCGGCGATGATAGGGATCGGACAGAAACACACGGGGAACGTTCCCTGTCTACAGGGACCTTTAGGATAGCTGTTATAGTTTTTTTTTTTTTTTTTTTCCCATCGTTATATCAGTTTTGCTCGTTTCTTTTCAGCCTGTTCCTTTCTTTCTCCTCTTTTATCTCATGCACATCCTCGCTAACCTCATCAGACAAGCGGTCGTCCCGGCGTTTAGAGAGAACATTGTATCTCAGTGAGGTTACAGGTTACCGGCTGTCTTGCCGGACCTCTCGGTTCGCTTCCTCCGGATGAGTCACTTGGGATCAAAAAGGCGAGCTGCAAGCCTGCAGCGTGCAACCGTATGAAGGAAAAAGTCACGTTACCTCTGGCACTGGACGGTGCCGAGCTGGTGACGTTGGGCGAAGCAGAATGGTTGGAGCTGAGGCTTGAGGTAGACGGACTGGGCTGCATTTTTAGAAAAAAAACAACATTTGTGGCCACACAACCAGCAAAATATAGCTACTAACAGGTATTTCTTTGAACTGTTGCCTAAGCAACCATTTTTCAATTAGTTGTGATTGTTTTGGCTGCATCTATTTGGGCTTTGACCTTCTGATGGGAAGCACAGAACAGCCTTTGTGTTGCAGGACAACAAAACAAAACAAATACATTTTCAGCTTGGCTGTTTTTCACAGTCATTGTTCAATGCATATGTTCCACCTTCACTTCCCACATGTCAGTTCACACGGCTCTCGTTTATTCCCGTCCTTGTGTGCACTTTCACACAGCCTTCTGGAACCAAAAGAGGTGAAAACACTGATTTGGAAGGGAAAAAAAATTCTGTAAGAAGAATGAGAATCAAGGAGACTTCGCCCACCCTTTATGTTTGATGTACTCATCTACTTTACACTTCACACACATGCAAACCTGCAGTGTGTCTTCCTTTGTTATGAAAATGAGTTTTCACATCACTAGTGGTTTAAAGTCAACAAAGGAAGAACTTGATTTAATTACTGTGAATACATACAATAAAAACTCTCAGTTTTCTATCACAGAAATGGTTATTGGCATAAGCTTTTTTTGGGCCTTTCTGCTCTGGGCAGCCACGGTGCAGATGTAGAGATGCGCTTAACTGGCATTCTTGAACGCACTCTTTGGCATGTGAAGTTCAAACGGGACTGTCGCTACCGGATACCAACGTAAATACTCACAGTTGAAAGAAGGTTGGTGCAAAATGTCACAGCGGTGAGTTTTTTTTTTATCACAGCAACTACGCTGGTACAGCTAAGGCTGAAACTTATCCGGTAACATGGTTACTTACAAAAGAGATAAATATTCAAACAATTTTTAGCACTTTATTCTTGTTTTTTTTTTTAGGTTTAGATTGCTTTTTCATAAAAGACGGACTATTTGATACTTAATGCGGCCTGTTGTCATTGTGACATGACAATGCTTCACTGAGCCGGCAGCGACCTTAAACTGCAGCGGCAAAGGAAATATATATGCTGATCATCTCAACAGGTTCAATAAAGCATCAGTTCAGAGAGAAAGTTCCCCTCTTGTCATGAAGGAAAAGTTTGTTTTGAAGGAGCTTGCACATTTAGAACATTGTAACCGGAACTTCTTTTTTAGGCGTGTAGCCACACCCAGCAGCCAATCAGATTTGAGTATTCACCTGGTCCATTTAAAGTGCAGAAACACAATGTTTGTTTCTTAACGCTGTATATCAGCATCTTTGTTTTCTTGGAGTATTACTGTAGACATTAAAGTCTTTACAGTTCTGCAGATCTGACTCTTGATGTGTTTTGTGTACACAAATTAAACTTCTGAGTTAACACTTAATAAATGTAAACATTTCAGACAATGAAAATGAAGAACACAATTTCTCTCTGGGCTGCTTTTGTTCAAAAGCTGCATATTGTCTTATAAAATCTACCTCGTAAAACATTGTGATTCATCGTCATTAATCACAGCCCAAAAGCGTGATTAATCTGCTTCATTGTTTTAATCGATTAAAAGCACTACTTTAAAATGAAAATGAATGGCAGTAAAACTGCATTGAATGTCTATTTTTAACATTAACATGATATTTTATTTTACGGCATAGTTCCACTTATGTGCATTGTAATGACCTCTTGAGACAAAATTAGTTACCAGCTTTCACCTGGCTAGTTGAAAGAAAACTAAGCAGTTGAAAAACATCGTTATATTTAACTTTTTTTTTTTTAGTTAGGAGAGCCTTGCTATCCCTGCAGTTCGCCACCAGATTTCACTGTCCTTAGCTAGTTTGAAGATTTGAAGTAATTAATATTTTTTGAAGCAAACAGCAGAAAGGCTTCAATACTTCATGAGGCTTTGTCTCTTTAATCTCTTGTTTTTGTTTTGTTTTTTTACTCTTTAAAGTCAGCTATTCCAGTTTCCTGTCCTCTTTGCAGCTTTTTCTTAAATTCATTTTTCTTCATTATTGTGGTTTAAATATATGTAAATGTTACAGGAAGAACCAAAAAGCAGTTGGAAAGCAGGTTTATAATTTAACTTTTTTTTTAGCTACGAGAGCTTGGTCTGGCTGCAGTCGATCACCAGATGTCACTGTCTTTGGCTGGTTTGAGGCATTGAAGTTAATATTTTTCAAAACAAAGTGAAGCAAGGCTTCAGTGGTTCATGAGGCTTCATCACTCTTCACACTTCATCACACTTGATCAGTTTTTGTGTTTTTTCATTCTTTAGTGCTCGTTATTCTGCTGTCCTCACTGTAGCTAAATATCCTTCAAATTGCTTCTTCCTTTTTTAGTACTGCATAGAATTTTGCAAAGTACACTTTCATGCTCCTAATGAGGTTAGCTCTTAATAGAAAAAAATCAACATGATTTTACTCAAAAACTCCCCACGATTGGTTTCAACAGTCATTACAGTTGTACAGTTTTTCAGATTTTCTTCTAAATAGCTTAATAATAATAGGGAAAAAAATTATTAACATCTATATGATGCTAGAAAAATGTCTATAACCAAATGCATTTAGCTAATTTCATCTTAATATACTTTTTTTTTTCAACTACTTCAGTGTAAATTGTTTGTGAAAGCAAAGGCGTTCAATACTAATTCCATAAATGGCACAGTCAGTTTCCTGACAACAGCCTTTTTCCTTTGGGCTTCTCTCCTTTCTCTGTTCCTCAAGACTTTCCAGGTGCGGCAGACTGCTTGCCAGAAGTTGTCGGCAGCTCTGTGAATTGCCCAAATCTAGTTTAGATTAGATTCAGGCTCCCTGAACGGCCCCGACAAAGAAGCGTGTCTTTATTTGATATAATCGTGACAATTTGCCAGAGAGGACGGAGCTCCAAACACGGAGCAAGTGAGGATGAAAGGTCGGGTGAGAGGGAGAAAAAGGCTAAAAAAACAGTGTTTTAGGTCAAACCTATAGAGAGTACAAGAGAAATTTCTGGAGAAACAACTACCTAAAGAGTTTTTACAAAAAGTGTTTAGAGTAAAAGAGGCCTACCTGCATGTTGAAGACTTCATCCGAGCTCTCCGACTGCCCCGTGATATTACTGACCTCATTGGAGGCTTGTGACGACAGAGAGGACGAGGAATAGCGGTTGACGGCAGGGTAGCTGCTCCAACTTCAAAGACAGAGAGAGATGGTTATGGTGGTTTTCATAAAACCTAACAGGGTTACGTTATTTTTCATTTGCTTCGAGAGATTTCACTCACCGAGAATCGAGAATGAAGAACGGCAAGGCCGATTAAAAAAAGAAAGTCATAAAGCAAAGGGAGATAAAACACAAACAGAAGACAGGAGATGTCAGATTAGGAAAAAAATATTGATGCGGCAGTTTGCTAGAAGGCAAAGAAAAGAGGGAAAAAAAGACATCCTCTAGTTTTCAGATCATAGTTTAAAAAAGGAAGGATTTAAAATTCTGGTGGATACGTGAAATGTCACTGGGAGATTGAAGTAATGTGTGTGTCCCCAACTTTCTGTGCCCCGTGGGATCAGACGGTGCAGGGAGAATGTCGCAGGTAGAGGGAGTGGAGGGGTCATTGAACACATCAAAACACACACACACACAGAGACACACAGTCTGCCTGTTGGCCTCACAGCAGCCGCACAGAGGTATCCCTCTGGGTGCCAGCCAACCAGACGCCCCCGCCTATTATATGCCAACATCGAACCATGTCAGTAAAAGACTGCAGAAGGAGGAGAAAAAGGGCGCAGAGTGTGGCCTTCAAAGCACCGCTGAGACACATGAGGTAAAACTCCAAAAAGGTAAGATGGAGGCAAAGTTCAGCAGTAAAGGGCAGCCCGTAGAAAGACAGTGATGGATGGGGATGGGGGAGGAGCTTCAATCACTGAAACCATTTATGCTTTACAATTTAAAAATTTGAAGGACCCACTCCGATCATCTTTTAATCTATTGTAAAAGCGTTCCCCATGGCCTTTTAATTATGATTAAGGTCTTTCTAGCTAAAAAAAAAAACCTGTGGTTTTCTTGGGCCCTATCACTTCTCCCTTCCCCTAAGCTTAGTCCTCCAAACTGAGAGTTATGGAAAAATAGTGTCTCTGATTTCTGATGTCACTACCACTCGATGACGTCATCACTCACTGGTTACTCACTGGTTAGCTACGTTGGCGCATAGCTTCCAGCGCTTGAATATACATAACAACAGCGGTTTTATAACTTTAAAAAGGTCATGCTGAAACAAAAAGTCATTGCTTACAGTTAAATGTAAACTACTGTGCTTTAGAGCGCACCCACGTGAAGAAAAGCACTTCTCCTCGCTCGCTATGGAGGGTTTTGTGTCCCTCAAAAAAAAAAATTTTTGGACACCACTTTCACGACAAATGCCCCTACAAATGGAGTGGTAGGGAGAAGGGAAGAATTCGGATTGGGCCTTAGACAGAAATTCTGCAGAGCGGCAGGAGTTCATTAAAAGTTCACCTCTAAGTTGTGGGCGGGACTGTTGGCACAAAGCAACCCCGCCCCTGCTTACCCTCCCAGTTGCTGGGAGGTCTCTGTTTACATGCTCTCCCACTACCTTACAGCCCCATACACCCCCAACGTAACATTAGGGGTGCAACAAAAAATTGTAAGCAATACTGGACCAATGGCATATTATGTCTGCTCCTGATTCACGATTTGAATGAAAAAATACTCAGAATTTGTAATTATGAGCTTAAGAGCATGTTAAAAACACCAAATGTTCATCAGAGTGGGTCTTTAAAGTATTTGACATTAGTTGGGTTCACGGTACATCTTGAGTGAAGGATGCTCAGTTGTGGAAAACAATTCTTACCTTCGCCTAGCAACACCTCTGCTGGCTTCCGTGCTAACGATGCTGGGAACTGAGTTCCTGCAGGATCGAGGGCTGCCGTTCGTGAAGGGCACTGGGCTTGCTCGTACATAAGCCGGAAACTCCTAGGGTTTTTTAAATTGGGTGTGGTTAAAAAAAATTGATTAAATGCTTCTTGAAGCTAGTGTGAATTATTTAAATAAAACACCCTGTATGCAGACGATGGAATGATGTTTAATAAAGGGTGAATTTCCCCTTTGGAAGACTGTAGGGATCATTTACTCTGAGCTCTAAACACAGCCGTCTTTTTCTGCTGTCAAATTTGAGAATAAGCTGAAAACTTCCAGTTGCATACAAAAAGCTGTTTTTCTAAGAAAATATGAGTCCTTCTTTTCTTTTCAAATTTGAATTCAAGAGTTTGAAACATTTTCTAAATGTGAAACATGTCTGCAGCCTACCTGTATGCCTAGACTGGATTTCATCAGATGAAACTGATCCACTAGCTTCTTGTGGAGAGGTCTCATGTCTTGTGGAACAAACTTCTCATGCACAGCGAGGCCGTACTCCAAAATGTGTGCCTGGAGTACCAAAATCCAAACAGAAAGGGGCTTTTTATTGCTTTTATCTTTTAGGGGGGTTATTTGCACATTTGTCCCTGTGCATCTCTCGTTCCTGACCTGCTCAAACATGAGTTCTCGCAGGCGTCCAATCTTATCACCATCCTCCGGGTGATTCATGATGTAGTCCTTGGCAAAAAAGGCCTGCGTGGGGGACAAAACGCAGAACGTCAGTGGAGGGTGCAAACTGCGAGCTTTCCAGTTGCAGTGTTACTTGAATCCAGCAGGAACTGACTCAGGAAATATGTGTGCTTTTGTGAAGTTCTTCAAAACTTAAAGGAAAACAGAGCAAACGTACTGAACTGACATGCCGACTGGGTTTTGTATTGTGTTAAAATAAAGGTCAAAGACAAAAGGAAAGACCTACAAAGCAAAAATAAAGATATAAAAATACACAAAAATGTAGTGGACTTAAAAATGTGATTTTGATTTGAAAAGGTTTTTTTTGACAGGAAGTTTCTAAAAGCTTGTTCACTTTTACTTGCGTCTTTGCTTTTCACTTTAGTTCTTTAACTAAAGTAAACTACTTCTGTTCTTGAACTGAAAGTCCCCCCCCCCCCGAGAGTGCTGCATCTTTACTGTCCATGGCATGATGACAAGAATCCAAAACATTAGAATGCTTTTATGCTGTTTTTTGTTATGATTTCATGTAAAAATGAATCAACTGGAGGCAGAATAGGGAAAAGAGAATTTTCTGTCAATCTGCTCCCGTTTTCTCAGCATGTTTTAATTTGAGTTTACATTTGGATCACATTAAATATGTGTTCATACTATTTATATAGATGCTATTTAATTTTCCTAAAAATATATGAAAATAATTTTCATTCTCTCTATATATATGCCAATGGTTCAGACTACAGTTGACTGACAGCTCTCTTCATAGGGGTACTGGGGGCTTTTTAGCTGTGCTAAAGGGAAGAATCAACTCATTTGTGATAGAAAATAAAACATTTCATAGACATTGTGAAAATGCCAGAATCAGAGAACAAAGACTGATTAAAAATCTGATTCACTTAAAACAGTTATTATTTTATGTTGTCATTATGTTGCGTCTCTTCATTCAATATAACATTTTTTTTAAATAACATATTTAGTTGTTCTTTGTAAAATAATGTCAAAATTGTTCTGGTAAAAAATATGCCGGTAGATTTTTTCATCTACTGGCTAACTAAAAAATGAAATGTTGACCAGTGTTATAACTTCAAACTTGGAGAATCAATCCACACACAGCAAAACCTGTTTGAAGGCTGAAGCAGACAAAAGTGGAAGTAAAACCAATTTGTTTCAACAGCTGAAACTGACAACAAGTGTTTCTATTTATGAGATGCTTCAGCTAGCTGTGGTTCACAAAACATCTGCTGCATTCATCTACCAACATTTTCACAGCTTGTATTTAGTTGAGCTTTGTGTTTGAGCATATTTCCAGAAGATATATGAAAATAAAATAGTCTTTGCTAAATATATTCTATCCTTTGTAATTTTTTTGAAGGAAATAAAAGTAAACCTCAATCGAAAATTGAATTTGGTGTGAAAAAAATCTGAGAGTTTATTTTTTGACAATAACACCCAGTTCTAACCTCTTAGCGCTTGTTTTTATCCAGATGTTGAAGCAAAAGTTTGTTTAAAAATAATTTTAAAAAGTCCAAAGTCTGAATAGTTCAATTGTTAGTTTTTCATTTGTTCCTTCTTAGATTCTCTTTTCTGTTTCATCTCAGTCTTCAAAATGATCAGATTCACCCAAACAGGTTCAAGGAAACTATCAAATCCCTCTTATGTCTTTTCTACTGTCTTGCTGTTGTGGTAAACTGTAGAATAAGGTATCAACATCTGAATTATTATATTAATAAGAAGTTCCTTTTCAATATTTTTTGGTTTGCTCAGAAAAGTGTTTCTACTATTTTCTGATGCCGTAACTTGAAGCATTTTAAACCTGATGTATTTTTTGTTTTGTTAATTATTCAAGATAGAAAAAAATTACTCCTGTGCAGGGTCAAAGTAGAGGTTGAAAATCTTTTATCATAAAAACTTCATCAAGTCAGATTTTTAATTGTATTTTGATTTTTTACTGCACCACATTTGTCACAAATTTAAATAAAATACCTCAAAATGAAGCTTTTCACAGCAATTATAAGGCTAAAAGTCATTGCTTTTAAATGTATTAATCCAATTAATTAATTACAGGTCACTATTAATTAATCGCACAAAAAAAAATACAGCACTAGAAATAACATTTATTTTAGTTGATAAGTTGAACTATTTCATATTAGTAAACAAACCTGACTGAATAATGTAATAGCTGGGGAATGTATAAACTGTGTCTGGACTTTATTTTGGTTTCAATCGTAAAGTGGTTTCAAATTGGAATGGGTTCGTCTATTGTAAAAAAAAACATCTTCCATATTGGTTATGGTTCACAGGCTTAGTAAATTCTCTTGGTCCAACATTTGCCTTCAAGACAACTCAAAAGCGAAACAAATTTGATGAAATAAAAAGATGCTCTATCTCATGTAAATGGTTATCACATCTTTTTTTTGTCATCTCAATATATTAAATGCCAGATTCGCGTTGTTTACACTGGCATCAATGCTTGTGAAGTGTCTTTGGATTATAGTAAATCCTTTTCAGTCGGCATCAGAGCACACAAAGGAGGAGAGAGGATAAGCTGATGAAAGGACCGGCTTGCAATCTGCTGTCAAATCTGCCCTTGAGGGAAACATGGGTGGAAAAAATGTTTAAAAAAAAGGACGGGAGACACCGAAAGGTAAAAAATTGTGTTCACAAAAAAGTCCTGTACAGTAAACCCTCTCAAGGACAGAGCTGTCATTTATCCAAAAACAAAACAAAAAAAATGGCAGAGAGAAACAATACTCAAGGTTCAATCAGAAAAGTTTATCTCTATCAAATGGCTTACAGACCGAGAATCCTGAAGGTGTTTTATTATTCCAAACCTTAGACGACAATCGTTATCAAGGAAGCACATTTGTATGCACTCTACATGATTGCGTCCTCCTCTCTTATTAAACCATGCTGCAAAGATAATCATTTTTCAAATATTTTACAGCGTCAACATTACGCCAATCTTCTCAGACAAAAAAAAAAAAAAAAAGAAAAAGAGAGAAATTTTGATGTGGTGCATTTCATCAGGAACTTTTTCTCTCCTGAGGCCTTCGGAAATGGAAGTAATAAAAAAATAAATAAATAAAATAAAAAGAAAAAAAGAAAAATATTCCTTTACAAATCATAACATTTTTTAGTCCGACTGCGTCGAGTGAGACCCCGCCATGGAGTGGCTCAGTTAATCATTAGCAGAGTCCAATTGGAAAGAGAACGCTGATGGCAGAGGAAAAATAAATCAGACAGCATTCCCCCCTCAAGGGTTTCGACTCAAACTAGAGCAATAAATCTGAATATTAATAATGACAATTTCTCCCTCATTTGTAGCCAAGCCTCCACAGCTGTCAATCGGCATTACAAGATTAATTAAAAGATTTATCGGTGTGGCTTAGAGGGTGCTGTCTGATGTGTCCTGTAGTGAAAAATTAGTGTTGATGTCAGCTGTGGATTGTTTGGAAAAAAAAAAAAAAACAGCTCAAATATGTCCAGCTTGCAGAAAACATTCTATGTGCATGTCATGTCATGGTGTACTTTGGAGTTGAAGCAGCTAGTGGTGAACTTTTCTCATAAATTACCAAATGGGATATAATCCAGTTTAGCCTGCAAATAATCAGAAAGACTCTAGAAATCCTTGTTACCTTATTCTCTTAAATAAAAAAGGAATAATTACTGTATATAAAGTGGAAACCACAGCTTATTGTGTTCCTGTGCAGTAAAAAAGCCAATTATTTTTTTACATATTAAAAGAATGTCTCATCTGTAAACTGATGTCTTTAGAAGATTTTTCAACCTTTCCTTGGGTTCTTTATGTTAAAATATAACATTTTACTTGGGTTGCCCAAACTTTCGATCCACACTGTATACAGCCATAAGAAACCAACATTGTGTTTCTGCACTTTAAATGGTCTGGGAGAATACTCAAATCTGATTGGCTGCTGGGTGTTGATGCACATTTAAAAAAGAAGCCCCGGTCACATAGCACAAATGTTTTATATCACTGCGAAGGCTTCTTTAAAACAAACTTTTGTTTCATTTTATGGACAAAAACAAGTGGTAAGAGGTGAACTTCCTCCCTGAACTGAGGCTTTATTGAACCTATCGTGACGATCAGCACATATATTGCTTTCCTATTTTCCTATATTGCTTTCCTTTGTCGCTGCACCAACACAAAGCAGAATATTTTCGTTTCTGATGTGTGATTAATCTGTTAGTAAATATTAATGCTTTATTTTTTGGTTGATTATCATGTGCGCCAACGCGTTAACGTTGACAGCCCTACTAAAAACCATTTTACTGTACTTTTAAACCCTTAGACCCTGTAGTCTTTGTCCGTCTACATCCTATAACACATCTTACTCTATACACTTAATACATGTGTACTTTTAAAGCTCTTTTGAAGTTTACATTTACAACATCTGTACCCAAGAAATACTGTTACCCTCTACCCTTATTCACCCTTGTACTTTCTAAACCCTATTATTCTTACTTTTTCTATGTTATGTATTATCCTGCACTCTTACTAAATGTATACTCTACACACCTTCATCATATCGGGGTGAAGAACTCCAGACCTCAATGACCGGTGTGTCTGCATGTTTTCCAGATGTCATTGCCCTACTCACGGCTGATTATCTGGATCAGGTGTGTCACTTTAGACATGCCAGAGCAGGGACATGCTGGGAAAACAAACTGCAATGTGGCCTTTGGTCCCCCACTGCTGCTGTACACGCACATCACCTGTAACCTATAAAACCAATTACCCTTTAGCCTTTTTTCTAGATCTGTACCTCCTAAACCACGGCTGCCAAACCCTGGTCCTCAAGATCAACCACCCTGCTTGTTTCACAGTTCTCTCTCTAAACCTGCTTTCTGCTATTTTTGTGACTCAATTGTGTCCTCATTCTGACTGACGGAACACGCCTAATCCAGGTAATCTACAACTATTAGTGTGGGGCGAGCTAGAAACCAGGCAGGGTGGAACCATCTTACTGAGTATACTAACTTACAACTGTACCCTATAAACACCACTAGCCTGTACTCTTTTCTAGATATACACCTTATAAACCTTAGTATATGTGCTGAGTGATAGGGACAATACAGTACAACTGTAATATGTGATTATGGCATAGACATCCTTTCTATTGTCTGTACTCCTGAAAGCCTTTTTCTGAAGAGAAGCTTTTGCTTTTAAAAATTATAGAGTATATGCACCTCCAAGAAAAGCACACAACTTAAACACACACCACTCACATGCACACCCACAGCAGTTGCTATGCAACCCAGAGCCGAGTCCACTCTGTTTTCTCAAGATAAAAATAATATCCTCGAATAGATTGAAAGTTGTTTTTTCCCTTCAGTTGGGAAAATCTGAATGTAAACATTATCTGGCAGTCTTTCAAGAATCATTTGAAGATGATGCAAATGTTTTCTCAACCTGTACCTTTTTATTCATTTACTTTATGCTATAGCAGCTGCCTCATCAACACTCCAACTCCAAAGTAGTATTAGCCATCCTTTTCTCCACATAAAAAAGAAGAGGCCTCTGTTTTTCCACGTTTTAACCAAATGTTAAACAGTCAAAAATTAGACTGTTCAGATTTTTATACGTATTTTTGTTTTATTTAAAGATTTATTGTATACTCTTATTATTTTATACTCTTTACCTTCCATTTTTCTTTTTTATTTGATCCTTTCTCCTCTTCTCCCCATCACCCATCCATCTAATCTTCCTGCTTCCATCCCCTCGCTCTCGATCCATCTATAAACCCGATCAAACCTTCACCCAGCTGTTCATGCGTCCATCCATCCAGCTGTTCATCTGCTCCTCCCTCCACCCAAAACTCGGTGCCTCTACACTTCAAGTATTCCGCCTTCATACTTCATTAGGCAATACATGTCATTGCTTCTCACTCCCTCTTCTCTGCATCATCCTCCATTGAGCCTTTCGTACCTCTTGATAGCGGGCCAGACCCCCGTTGACGGCGGCATCGATGACGCCATTGAGGCACATGGTGAGGGGGTTGATGTTCTGCATCTGCCGGCTCTGACACTGCGTGATCAGCGTGCGCAGCTGCAAGTTCTTGTTTTCAATCACCTCAATGGCGTTTTCCAGCGGGCTCACCTCCACCTGCGAAGGAAGGTTGTGGAAACATTTTTTTCCCTGAGCTGATGGTTTTTCTTTTCTACATGTGGCTCTGAAAGGAGAGCCATAAAGTGTAAAAGATATCCCAGCTTGAGCCTGGAGGCGACACATACGGGGGGAAAAGCATCTGTTCAAAGTACTATAATAAAGACGCCATTAGAGCTCTAATGGTTTCGTCAAAGAGTCAGTAGTTTGAGCCCAGATAGATTCTACAAATCAGAATATTTCAACTGGTAGTGCTCTCTGCAATTCTTAAAAGTGACTTAAACAGGCTTTACAACTTTGTCAAAAAGAAATAACTGTCTCAGGGAATAAGGCTTTACATGCAAACCATCATATTACCTGTCAGCTTTTAAACGATGCAGTGAACTTTTTGGCAGCAGCTCATTTAAACATTCAGCTGACATGAAGGGAGAAAAGGCTTCCGTTTGGAATTATGTCTCTGCCACACATCCAACGGCTATGTTTTTCTGACATCTAGCAACACTTTTTTCTGTAAGTTAAAACCATTGACTGTAAATGAGAGCTGGACTGAATGAGAAACTCAAAGAAGCCAAAATTCTATGGAGGAATAAACAGCTATTACTCAGTAATTCTATTTGTCAGAGTAACCATAATTGCTCTACTGCCTTATTTTAACATGTTCGTGATAAACCTAATTTTTTCATGATTTTTTTTTCTTCAGTGCAATTGAATAAAACTATGAACAGGCCAATCAGATGCCTCGATAAAAGCGTGTGGGGTCTGAACGTTCAGAAACGTTCGATTGACAAATCCTACTGCTTTCTAATGGTAGGGGTGTGGATTTCCAACAGACTCACTCTTGATTGGCAAGAGTGGTTGCCATAGAAACAATGACTCAAACCAATCAGTACTTACTGACAATGTTCCATGTGCTCGCACTTACCAGCTCTCTTTTCTCCACTTCAAACCAACGAGATATGCCAGGAAGACTCTGGACCAGAGTCAGGGTCGTCCTCTCCACCCACAGGCTCTGCAGACAGGACAAGCCCAACATCTCAAAAGAAGCCCCACCAAATCCATATCTGCTTCAATCAAATGCAAGCGCGTGCTCCATCTCTTGGTGGGGCGGCACATGATTTAATTACTGACACACAGTTTCAGGGAAACATGATATCAGCACAGAAACTGCCAAAGACCCACTGGTTGCACGTCGCACACTATATCTTACATCATCATTCATGTTCGAGCACTTATGCTATCAGCCAGAATGGCTGTCAGGATGCCAGCATCTCACAAGGTCGCTCCGACGTGTCTTGAACTATGGAAATCGGAGTATTTACTGAATGCTATCAACATAATCGATTGGAAAACACAGTATATTCAGTATGTTATACTAAAACTTACAAATTTGAAGCAAAATACAAAAATATTTGCTCTTAGATAAGTAGAGCCTTCATCCACAGTAGGCTTTTCACACAAAGGGTGGCGTGTGAATGCCTTTTCCAGTGAAGGACTTTGTCCTGACAATCTAAAATGTTGTAGATTATCAGAAGGTGGTTTCCCTGCTGGGATCTGCAGATAGAAGCGAGGATCAAGGTGCAGATCCAGGACAGCTTAATTTAATTTAAGTCTAGATTAGGACCCAGTGTCTTGCTCTAGGACACTCCAACAAAGCAGATGGGAGCTGATATGCAATATTGATCTGGTGTCCTCTCGCCGAAGAAGGGTCTTCCGAGTCACTACACAACCCCTGCTACCTTTTATTGATTTTGTGCTTTTAAAGGCCAAGAAACCCACCTGAACACAACTTGGTGTCACAAAAATGGTTGAATTAGCAGGAAAGGAAAATTGGAAAAAAAGAACCCTAACAAAAGATTTTTGTTTTTTGATCGAACATATCTGATGGAAGAATTTCCTGCATTTATTCTCAAACGAGGGACAGAGATATCAAGCCCTGACAGAATTACCGCATCCTGATTAAATTTGCCCAAATAACCTTGATGGAAGCGCGATGAGAAGAACGCCATGAAGTGTGTGTGTGGAGGTGGGGTGTAATAAAGCTGAATATTTATGAGAATATATTGGGCTCTGTGTAATGGGGTGTGTGCGCTCTAAAAGTGCGTGCAGCTGTGCGACTCCATCAGGTTGTAAAGACTTCATTCCCGCTAAGCTTACGCGGCTCTGACTACAGCTGGAGTTTCTCAGTATAATTGCTGATACCGGAGTCACGATGAATAAAACATTCACTATACACAGACTAATACCTGACCAGTGATGCAAACTATCCCGACCTACAAAGAACGCCTGACAAGAAGAAGAAAGAAGCGCTAAACTGGCTTGTTTGGGTGTTGCTAAAGAAAAACCCCAACAACTAAAAGAGCCACTCAATAAAAATTGTGTTTTTAACATGTTCTCGTAGCATTTTTCTAAAAAAGGGAGGCCATATACAAAGAAAATTAGGCTTCAAATTGCATTTCTGAATATTTCTTTAATAAAATTGTTATGAATCAAGAGCAGACAAAAATGCTGTTTGAAAAAGAGCGTATTGGTGATGTAAATACACTGGGCGGGCCTACTCCAAACTCCTACAAACAGGGACAGGAAGAAAGGCGGGGTTTCATAACTCAGAGGCAACTATCTAATGAACTCCTGCCGCTCTACAGAAACTATGTCCTAGAAAACGACACAGAATATTTGATTTTGTCTAAAAACAGCAAAATCCTAATTCAAAACCACTAGCAACACTTTGAAAATAAATCAAAAGATGATCAAAGTGGGTCCTTCCAATGTTTGTTTGTTTTTTTGTATTGTTATACTGGACTTAAACGTGGCTATAATGCTTCGTTTACCATCGCCGATAAAATCCTTCCTACATTTACCTTAAACTCGTTCTCCTTGTCTTTGGTGCCCTTGTGGAAGGGCCGGTCGTATCTGAACCTCCAAATGTGATTAAACTTGTAGAAGCTCTTGATGTTGTCGGGCACTCCGTCTCGCTGGAGCACATCCTGACTTTCCGGGATGGGAGTCACCGCGTAGATCTGCAGGTCTGAGAGCATTGCGGGTCAGGAAAAAGAGCAAGAAGGTGGCAGGGGACAGACGTGGATGATCTTTTCCGTGACCTAGAGGAACATGAAGAACCAGGAGCTTGTCCCTGAGGACATGACAGGGGACACATCTGATTTGAAAGGGTGGCTGAATTTGTTCCCTGCGCGCATGTAAAGGACAGGCTTCTGCCTTTGACAGGAATGCCAGGCGTTTCAATGTGTGCAGTGAAGAAACACAGAGGTTTATTGTGAAAAACCTCGCTTTTATGAGCTGCTTCACCTGCTGAAAAAAAGGGGGTTTGGAAGAAATCCGTTGGTGTGCATGGAAGTTTGTAAAAAGGATTTATGATTGGGCGAGCAATGTGAGAGTCTATTGATTAGTGTTATGTGAGATAAACAGCAGCATGCTTTTAGACCGTTATTGTGAAGAGCAACACGTGTGTCCAAAGCAGGACCGGTAATGCTGTTAATGTCAACAAAATATCTATTAAACTGAAGATAAATGATTGAATTTTAGCACCGACGAATCAATCGGCATTAAAAGTAGAGACATTATTAGAGACATCAACATTACAGCTGACGGGATGATTCAATGCAACCAAATATGTTCAATAAGAGACACTGAAGTGGAAATTTAGTGTTGATATTCACACATTAACAGGCGACAAAGGTCCAATTGCAACTGTTATTTGACAAAACAGCCGCTAAACATTAATGTGGAATTTCTGGAATTGATTAAATTAACCGTAAAAATCATCAGACTTTTTGGTGTTTCAAGTTTTCTTTCAAAAAGACAATGGAAAAAAAAATATACGAATTTGTTTATTTAAATTTTCTTTTTAATGCAAACATTTGAAAGAAAAGTCATTTTTTAAAAATGGGCTTTTTACTTAATTTGTCTGAACTGCAAGTTGCTCGCAACCATGGTGACCAACTCATGTAACATCGCCAACAGCACTGGTCCTTAGTTTTGGATGGATTGTCACAAGCGCTTTAGAAGAAGACGAGAACAAGATTTTACAGATGATAAAGTTACTGACATCTTGAATGCAGTTCATACGCCGCAACTCAGAAAAACATAAAATTTAGGTTTCAAGTTGTATTTTTTTTCTCAGATCAATTTTCTTTAAAAAAAAAAACCTTAATATTTTTGTTTACATAAAGACTGCTAGAACAAAGGGTTGAAAAACTTGATTTTTACAAGCTTTGTTTTTACCTAAAAAAAATCAAACTTTCCTTTTATTTTTAATTTGTTTGTTTCTGTTTCTAAAAAGAAACTTGTAACACCAAAAAGTACTTTGATCATTTTGGTTTTAGTTTGTTTGTCTTTTATTGGTCAAAACATCACCAATATAAAATCAATTCATTTTGATGATGAATTTTGTATTAACTAATAAAATTCATCAACAGAATTTGAAAATTAACATTTTCATCTTTTGACATCACCAAAAAAACCCACTGCAGTTAAATTGTAGCAATGTTATGACATGCATATATCATTTTATGTTATTTATTGGAATGACACTGAAAATATATTATCCAAAATGTTTGCATTATTTTTTTTTTTTTGGTAATTGGAGGGTTATGATGTCGTTAGGATCATCCAACATGGACATTTAGCATCAACATTTTCATCTGTTTAATTTAGCCCTTATGCCCTATTAAATGCCCTTGTGTTCGGGTCAATTTGACCCGAACACAAGATAAGAGGTAATTCAATCTACTTTTTTTTGTTTTACTTCTAACAATGGTTTCATCCTTTTAAATTACAAATGGATTCAGATCAAAAATGCAGACATCAAAAAACGTTTTTGAAATGCAACAATTTTCAAAATAATAGTCAACAATTTAGCAGATTTCAAAAAAAGAAAACTCATAAATGTGTTTCTACAGACTCTAATTGGCTGCAGCTCCTCTCAGTTTTTCTGTCATTGTGTGTGTGTGTGTGTGTGTGTGTTTTTATTTCTATGTAGGCCAACAGTTGCACCATATATTGGTGTGAATAATTAACTAGCAGCACATCTTCTATGAATGAAGCTGTGCAGATATGAAGACAGCTTCCTAATGCAAGTTTGATTTATGTACGGCACTGATCCAGGAAATGCTAAACGCCGGAATGCCGTTCCATAGATCTTCATGCTGGATCCTCCAGGTACAGAAGTTCTCTCGACAGCGATTTGCTGCCTATATGTCAACCTACATTCACAACACATGAATAACTGCGGGAATGCTACAAATAAAAGTAAAAAAATGTTTGACAAATTTAGATATTTTTTAAAAACTGTATTTTTGCTTCAAAGGTGTTGCTTCTTCGTCCCTGAGAGTTTTTTTTTTGTTTAATTTTTGTGCAGATTAATTATGGCTCACATGTCTTTCTGCATCCAGTGCATAGAATGCAGTGCTACATGTTTGTGTGCTCCTGAACGATCCGCTGATTTTTGACGAGCAGTTATAGGGAAAAAAGGCGCGACGTGCCGTGGATTGGGCCTCATTACAGCGATGTGCACGTATTGGGAGGGAAATCAAGAGAAAAAGGAGCACACATATGCACATCTGCTGTGCTGTCGCCTGTCTTTTGTGTGACAAAAACCTCGACAAGGATACACTGTGCATCTGCCTGGTATATGGTCTGGTCGGGCTGGTTGACGTGCTGCATGGCGATGGCGTGGGGGAACTCGTTGAGCATCCGCTGCTGGAAAGCCTCCAACCTCTCATAATCGTGGCCGCGGCACACAAACTCCTTATTCTGCAGGGGGAGCATCAGAAACCAGCAAGCGGTTGGTGGGGTGAGTTTGACCTCTTGTGGTGGCACAACGCAACTGCAGCTGCAAAATTGTGTTACATCACGACACAAAGGGAGAAGCTGAATGTCACTTCCACCAGAGGGGAGTTACATAAGGGAAGTCCGCTCTTCCTCCAGGTGGAGAGGACAGTTTTAGTTACCCGCAGGAAGAAAGGGAACTTCTTTCCGTAGAATCCGACTCTGAAGAACTCAGGTTCCAATCTCTGCTGGTCCATGATCTTGTCATAAAGAGAAGCCTCCATCATCTGTCAAAAAAAAGATCAGAGTTTAGTTGTTGAAAGAGAAAATAAACCTGCTAACATTCAGAAAAAGACAGAAATCTTTGTTTCATTACAAGAAATTAAAGATTTGTTTACTTTCATAATGAAAGTAAACAGTGGCAACAGAGCAAATTCAGCTTGATCTTTATCTGATAAAAAATGGCTAACTTTGGCAGCCGCCATATTTTAAGTTCTTTATTTTTATTTTTTGTCTCTTATCCTGAAAATTATTGTATTTCTACTTGTTTGGTCCACCTAGCATCTAGTGTCTTATACCTCTGTACCAACCAGCTGGAAGGGAGGATCTTTTTGCTTATTGGAGTTTAAATGGTAAAAATATTCAATTTTTAAATAAGACCTTTCGTCTCATTTTTTTTTTATTTTTAAATGCTGTTTTTGATACAGATACATGATAAAATTGGCACAATGCAATCATCAGATACATGAAATGAAAAACATAAATATTATAATTGGGCTGCACGGTGGCGCAGTGGTTAGCGCTCTTGCTTCACAGCAAGAAGGTTCCCAGTTTAAGTCCTGGCTGGGGGACTTAAAACACTGTCACCAATGGGGGACCTTTCTGCGTGGGTTTTCTACAGGTACTCCTGCTTCACAGGTTAATTGGTCACTCTAAATTGTCCCTAGGTGTGGATGTGAGTGCGCATGGGTGTGTGATTGTGGCCCCTGCAAAAGACTGGCAACCAGTCCAGGGGTGTCTCCATGAGTAGCTAGGTAAGGCTACAGCAACCCTGTGACTCCGAAAGGGATAAAGGGCATCATGTAAATCAACCGAGTTGCAAAGCAGTTGAATGTGTTACAAAATTAGCTAAGTTATTTACATATGTTAATAATGCTAAATTCACTCTAAATAAGGAGAGACTTTAATTTAAATAAAGTAATTAAATAAATACTGGTTTTTGAAAAGGAGAACAGAAAGAACCAACAAACACTTTTTATCACCATTTTAGGCGCCTTCTATAGTTAAGAAATGTACTTTTTAATGCTATTGAAAGTCTTAACCTTAAAAATGGTGGCTTTTAAGACCTATAATCACTGTTTGAAAAACAAATATTGTTAAAACAACATAAAGAGAGCAATAAATGGCATTGAAATATGCGTGTTACGATAAGAAATCTTTCACATAGTCCCTATAACAGACAGACAGCAAATGACATTAAGTCTTTTTTAATTTTAATTAGTTAAAAACAAAAAAAAGCTTTAAAAGAAAGTATTTACAACAAATCACATAATATAAACCAGTTTCTTTCTTTCTTTCTTTCTCATGTTCACAACGTCGATTTTTTTTCTTACCCTCATTTTGCTTAAGTTCCTATAGTCATAGTAAGACTCGTACTGATCGGCGAGCTCCCTGCAGAGGATGATGCCGTTCTCCCAACACTGCATACAAAAAGCACAAACTTTACAAACACAAGGTCACATGAAACATAAGAGGTTGAAACTTCAGAAATGCTATGCCACATGTCCTCCACTAGATGGCTCTATTGAGTCAGAAATATCAATCGTAAATATGGTGTCTTTTAATGGAAGAAGTATGTGAAACTACCAGCTCAACGAATTAAAAATTGTTGCTACAGCACTATTAAATTGTTGCTATATTAAACTTTAACATTCTAACTACTATTCTGTAATACTATATTGTTTCCACTATAATCTATTTTGTAAATACTTATAAAATAAAAACGGAATTCAAGACAGCATTTGAGGCTAAAAGTTTTGGGGTTTTTTTTCTGTTTATTTCTTTTTAAATGTGTTCAAAATAAAAATGTATCAAGCTGAGTTGAATGGCAAAGAATCCCTTTACGAAACTGATCAAACTTTGACCTCAATTTTAACCATAGGAATGGTTAGCTCCATCTATCGCTTTAACAGTTAGCAAAAAAAACACTTTTCTTTCAAAATCCATGATAATTATTTTAAAAACATAAAAAATAAAAACATTACAAACTTGTTTAGCCTTTACTTTTGGAAAAAAAAAAATCTGAATCAAGTTTTTAAATGGTTCGAACATTTGTTAACTTATCGTTAGTGTGCATTGCTTCAAAAAAAACAACACAAAACAAAAAACAAACAAACAAAAGGAACACGGCTTCCCACAATCCTTCTATGTCATTGGTTTACCATTTCTGTTTACCTTTTGGGAAGATGTTTTACATGTCCCCAAAAGAACAATTTCTTGGTTTTCTTGTTGGCTAACATTAGCATTCTTACTAGCTAATAGCTGAGTAGCAAATTGTTTTTTTTTTTTCATTTCTGAAGGTAAAACATACATGCAACCAACTTGCTTTAAAAATAAATAACTTATTTTTGTACTAGTTTTATTTTCTTTAAATCAATGTGTTAGTTTCCTGGAATATATGTTAGCATAAAAAAGATAATTAGCTATCTCTAAATTGATTTAAATACAGAGATTTAATGCCATTTGTAGTCATGTATCATGTAAATTCATACAAACAATGATCTTTGTCTCTTAGGGAAAGGCAGGAACAGGATAATCCAACTGCACTTTTTTTCTGGTCAAGCCTTACATGAATTACATTTTTGCAACTCTAAAGTTCTGAATGGCTTACCTTTCCCCTGTCAAAGTTTTGGATTATAGTAATATGCAAATACTCTTTTCTCTGCCATTCGCTCTGCATGGGGTAGCTCAGAAACTCTCTGAGTGGCCTGTCTGACCACTCCAGCAGCTCATCATACAGCAGCAGTGTGTACGATGCCTCTGTGAAGCACAGAAACAACAAATGATAATTTGGAAAAACAGTTGCTTTTTCAAAAATTTCCATGATCTTTTTATAATTACATAACTAGTCTAAAAGTTTGCCATGTTCCTGAGTACTGAGACCATTCCTCTTCCCCAAACAACCATAAACGACACAGTTTTGATTTGGGACCTTCCTTCAGGAGGGCTTTATACACTTCTTTATATCAGAAAAATCTGACCGGTACTAAATAAAAGCAGAGTTTCTTCATTCAGGATTTACTTGGTGAAATTTGTAATTGGATTTGCTGTGCTGCCTAGAAAAGCAACACCACAACTTGGGTTTACTGACACACTCAAAAGCAGCAGTTATTTATTGTTCCCAAAAGTCATTTAAAACATGCAACAGTAGATGCACTTTATTTTCCCAAACAGCTATCTAGCCTTTTAGTTTTCTTCTTTTTCTTTCTTTATCTTCTTTGTTTGTTTTGTTGAATGCAGGATAGTTTAATGAACAAAATTTGGTTGTAAGTGAGATTTTGGCACAATTCAACTTCCTGAAGTAAACTACAAAGGCACTCCGCTAGTTGGATTGTTGGAGAATTGTGGGCACTGTAGTCAAGAGCCTGGTGGAAAGATGTCAATAAAGTTTGACTTACTTGCCAAGTTGAACTCCCTGCAAAGGCTGATTATTGCAGATAAAAGAGGTAAACACGAAGAACAACACAGTTCTCAAGAAAAACTTCCCATCAATTCCTCTGACCAATCACTTGTTTCTTGGCCACATTTGGCACTCTGGGAAGTGTAGTCATGCTATTCTCTCACTCTTTAGTTTTGGTATATATATATATATATATATATATATAGTAATTATAGTGAGACAGCAATAATGCATACCTGTGTAATTCTGAGCTTTCAAGTGCAGGTCGTACAGTTTATGTATGTAACGGATGTACATCTCCTCTTTGTTCAGCTCTGTTTTGTAGAAGTTCTGGGAGCAGAAGAATTTCCGTAAAATTAAAGAACAAAGACACATACATAGGAAGAATTTGATGTTTAACCGGCACTTACCAACAAGCTGACAGTGCACCCGATCTTTTTGCCATCGACTTCTCCCAGCTTCATGCAGTCCCTGCAGCAGAAACCATGAAGATGCTTGAACTCGTACAGGACTTGGCAGACGAACCGGGCGTGCACTTTGTGAATAACACACATCCACCCACACTCACCTGTAGTCCAACAACCTCTCCATCAGGCGAGTGACGGTGGCGATAAGAGAGATCCCGCTCTCCCTCCAGGTCTCTCTCTCAATCTTCTTCAGCAAACTGTGGGACAAATAAAGAGACGGAACAAGACGAAGAAGGTTGTAAAGACCAGAAGATTGAGGAGACGCAAGAGAAGACTGTGAAAGGGATGGCGATGGAAGGTTTTTTTAAAAGAAAGGTGGCAAAAACCAAAGAAATTCCAGTGTCACCTATGCTTAAAAACCTGCCTGCTGGAGTTCAAGTGAAACCAAAGCAGCTAAAAGATTTTATGTTTTTTAGGGAATTTTGTGGAAGGTATTGTTGAGTTACTTTTTTAATGATTTCCTGCACACAGACGACACAGAAAACACAAAAAAGGGGAGCATCTTACCTAGGGTACGGACCAAACAGAGGAATTCTATTCCAGGTGGGAAGCATAGGCAGAATAAATTAATAATAACAGAATTAAAATCAGCACTCACTCACACCAGTTAGTTTAGGGGGAGAGAAGAACAACTTAGGCAAACAAAATATCATAAAAAAATAAAATCAATAAACCTGCAGGTGGAACATAAAAAATTAATTGCCTTACAGATTGTAATAAATTAAACATGGACATTTTAATGCACAAAACAGATTACATTTTATAAATGTGATTTTACCAGAAAATAGATTAGAAGCAAAAACCTATAAAACTAGGATTCACATCTGCAACTGATCAGGTCACATACATGATGGTAAATGCAGTATAAATGTAACCATGATTTTATTTTGTTAGTTATCCACGACGAGGGCAACAAAGCAGATGACTGAACACAAAAAGAACAAAATCACAGACACACACACAGACACACTGATAAAGTAACAAGAATGTATACATGTTGAACATGTGGCAACACAAAGACAGAATGAAGATGTGATTGATGCTCTTTAACTTACCTTTTGTTATAACACCATTAAAAACCAATCAGCATACAGTAAAAGTGAAATTCTTAAAAATAAGTAGCTTTGCATGGGTCAAACTGTTTTTAATGACAACCACACAAAGTGCATCTGCAGCTGATTCGATCTCTATTCTCATTAAATATAAACTAATATGTTTGGTGAAATAATTTCTTCAGGAAGACACTCCTTGATCTTTTTATTTTTCTTTAAATTTCCTCCCTGAACTCACATGCTGTTGAAGAGCTCCCTGTATGTCTCGTCTCCTTTGCCGTCCGACATCAGGCTGTCCAGCTTGTCGATCAATTTGGCCTCAACCTGTAAGAAATAAAAAGAAGTTCCAAACTTACAAATGAGGCTGCCGGTTTGACAAAAATAAAAGCATTTACAAATATCCACCTTTTGATTCAAACTGTACACAAAAAGCAAATCATTTTTTAAGTTGCTTTTGAATAAGTATGGCTTCTAACAAGCAGCCAAGATATCAACAATGACAGTTATTTACCTAGTTTATTAGGTTCTCTCTTTTAAGGTTTAAATCCCAAAGTCAACTTCTTGTACCACTAGGGGCCTGTGGTCTCCAACCCCATTCCTCCTGAGCTACTGCCCTGTTTGTTTTGCAGCTAATCCTGCTTCAGTAATTACCATGTGTTCAGTCAATCAGAAACTGGGCTCACTCAATCAGCTAATCAACAATTACTTAAGCGGCGTTAGCTGCAAAACAAGTAGGGTAGAAGCTCATGAGAAGCGTGGAGACGACTGGAAAAGAAAATTCCCTGCTTACCCCAATCTGAATAGCCAAGCTAAGTTACCATAACCCTTTAACACTAGGGATGTCTCTAGCGACACCGAAATAACACATCCTGTTTGACATAGCGTAACTCTTTAACTGTTTATGCAATCAACGTGAATCAGCTGATTCTGATACAGCGAAAATCTGTTGCTTCTCTGCTATGGACCAAAATGCAACGGATTATGTTAGTAAGGTGTTGGATATTGGCTTTGGACCTTTATACAACACTGTGTTGTTATGCCACATACCGTATATATTCACATATTAATTTAAAACCTGCGTGCCACACATGAATTTTCCAGTGACCGTGGCATCTTTTTTTTTGTTTCCAGCTTACTAATCTAATTATGTCTTTAATTTATTGATCACTGGGGAAAATCAGTTTCAGCAGATGGTTTAAAAATCGCATACCTGCTTGAAATTTCCGCTGCGTCTTTGCTCCCAGTCCATCATATCATGGAAAATAGGGATCATGACATTCCGTAGATCAGGCTGAGGAACAAGGGTCACCTCTAGAAATGGTCCAATCATAGCTGGAATGAAGTTTAACTTGTGTTCTCCTAGAAAAAAAAGACATTTTTGACAGAGGTCAGGATTTTCACTTTATCATCAAGTATGTTCATTTTCTTGTTACTTTGGCTTTCATAGCCTCTGCCAAAATACACCTATTTTTATTAAAGACACCAAAGACTGCTCTAATTTCGCTCAAGTTCAGTGCAATGTTAAATTTAAAAAGAAATTAAAAACTGTGTTTTTTTTTTTTTTTTATGTTGGAGATTGATATCAACAAGCTACAACAAAAAGCGAGCAAAACTGCTTTAAAGGTGTTATATTTATAATTAAAAACATTATTCTAGGACCGTTATATTCTGGGATTAAAATAAATCATTTTTTAAAATTCTGTTGGAAAAAATACACATAATTATATAAATAGTAATATATAATAGTTTATAATAATTAAAAATAAAACATTGTTTAATCTTAGAGATTAGACTAAAAGAAAAAGCATCTGAAACAAAAAAAATTACAATTATTTCTTCAAAAACCATAAAATACAAAAAAAGATGTGATACTTAGACAAAAAAACTGCAGTTTTTAATTTACATTAAGGTAAACGGTTTGCTGATCACCTCACCTAAGTTCTGCCACATACTGAAGATCTCACAGCCCATCATTACCCTCATGTCTCCATACCTGCATAACACAAATGAAGTAGTAGTTAGGCTTTGATACAACAGCCAAGACAAAAACTGTTTCAGTTCCCTTAAAATGTTCAGAAAGTAAAAGCCCAGCTGTTACTTTTCCAGAATCTTCTTCTTTTTGGGAGGAGAAAAAGACTCCAGCTGAAGGCAGGGCTGGTTGATAAACATTACAGATAAATAGAAGTAGGAGTCCCACACCTAGAACACAAAACAAACGTCAAAAACCTTCAAGAAGAAAAGTAAAGATGAAAAAATTATCTTTTGCTCCTACCAGTTTCAAAAAAACAGAATGTTTTATGCCAATATACATTAAAAAAGACACTATATGAATAGATGTGTTAACAGATGTTGCTAGCAACAAGGCTAACAGGATTAGCTCGGCTGCTAGGATACGTGCAACAGGCAGTTCCAATATGGGAGAAGGAATAAAAACAGAAGAAAGACATTTCCGGGACAGAATTGGCTGATTTATGTTGATTACGCAGACACTTCACAAGTGTTCAACTTTGCACATCAGTGCAAGACTACTCGTATCCACTACAGTGTTTGCTGAAATTACATTAGTTGCATTAACAAAGAGTTACAGTTGCTTAAAAAATGTCAACAATGAAGCTAAAGCTCCAAAACATTGACACAGTTTAAATCCAAATCAGGACAGTCATTAAAATCTGCTGATGCTTTCATCCTTCTATGCCACTAAAAAAAAAAAACCTTAACAGAAAAGCGAATTAATATTTTTTGCTTTAATATGCAGTCCTATTTGCATGCTTGAACAGATGGCCACTTACTTTGTAGTCAAACTTGTCATTGAGGAAGTTTTTCCTCAGAGCGTCGGAAAGGTAGAGGACAGTTGTGATGATGACACTAAGAGAAACACAACAAAGAGAGCAAAGTGAGTCACCGCACCACCTGGGAGATAAGTTTGCACTTTTCACATCATTTTATAAAAGGCTCTGTGAATTTAAAAAAGCCATATATGCCCAAGATAAAAATAACCCCCCCCTTAAAACCAGAAAAGTTGTTTTTATCATCATCTCTAGGAATAATTTGCATCAAGTGCGGTCATACTTGTTTGTTACAAGCCGCATGACAGTCCAGTCTTTAGGAAACATCTCTGGTCTAATCAAGATCCTGAAGACAGTGAAGATGTGAAGAAGGAAGTCCTGCAACAAAAACATCAAGCATCACAAATGTGAACTGCTTATTTACTCTAAATCCAAGATAGGTTCTGCATTTATTCTTTGTTTCTTTCCACATGTAATTAAAACTTGATTATTCGAATGTAAATGCTGTCTACTTGATTACCAAAGAAGTGCAAAATGAAATGCAGACTTGAAGTGCATAACTCAAAATTGTCTTATTACTGCATGAATAATGTGTGCAACTGTACTCTTTGCACATTTTTTTAGTATCACAAATACCAGACTTTTTAAGATTTTTCTTTTTTTTTAATCATTTTGCAACTTCTTTTCAGCTACTTTTGATCTCAGTAAAAACCTGAATCGTGCCAACCAGCACTCATTTACTTTTATCATTTAAAAAAAAAGAGTATTCAAAACAAAATTAAAACATGTAAAATAGTCTGAAATAGAGTACAGTTCTAAATTGTTATTTCACAGATTGTGAGCTTTGTAGAAAAAGTAAAATGTCATCTGCATAAAGGCTAATTTAATGATGGTTTGTTTTGTTTGATTTCCTTTAATGGACTCATGCTTTCTTAATAATATTTTTAAGAATCTTTTTAGGCCTACAAAGATACAGAGTTTTGATCTAATTTGGCCCCATTATTTTTGTAACGTCTATAATGATTCTAGCTGAGTATTTACCTGGAGGAACATTTATTCTGAAATTCTTGCGGTACCGTCAAAAATAGGTCAGATGTGTTATTTTACTGACATTGTTTACATTCTCTGCAATGGGATATCAGCTTAATGTGGCATTTTTCACATAAAGGAAAGCAAAACACTATATTTATATAGTCAACAAAAATACACTTTTTATATACAGTGTTTGTGGATTTTTTTTTTATTCCACGTTGTGAACATAAAGTTTAGTTTTAAACAAATTATGTTTATAACATTACAAAAATGAAGGGTCAATAACAACAGTTTTATTTATTTTTTTGGTTTGTTTTTTT
Organism: Adrianichthys oophorus; assembly: GCA_036245035.1. Classification (NCBI taxonomy): domain Eukaryota; kingdom Metazoa; phylum Chordata; class Actinopteri; order Beloniformes; family Adrianichthyidae; genus Adrianichthys; species Adrianichthys oophorus. Next base: position 802,345 of record BSAI01000030.1, read on the forward strand.
TAAATCTCCTTTGTAGTTTTTTTTTTTTAATTGAAAATGCACATGCTGATGAACACTTCTGGTTAAAATAATTCCAACATTTATGTCGATTCTTTTTCAAATCAAAACAAAAGTAGAAGCAGAGAAGCTTTGATGTCGGAGGCTCACCCTCAAGTCATCCTTGCTGCTAAAAGCCTGCAGCAGCTTCTGGTAGTGTCTGTCAGTCATCTGTCGTAGTAGTGCCAACAAACAAGCCACAAATTCTCCCTAAAGGAAAACCAAAGAAGGTTTTAAAGGTTTTCCCCAAATTTCTTTAAAGAATCACAAACAATGCAATTGTCATGCAGCACATTCTGTTTGCAGTCAGAACATTTGGAAACTTAAGATTTAGCAGAGGGATTGAGAGATAACATTAGCAGTAAAGAAACCCAAAGATTGTCATTAAGCTTTTATCATCAAACAGTGATAATGATTCATTTTCAAATCTGTCCTGTGCTCTGTGAAAATAATAGGGGATATCAATAATGCACAGGGTGCATCACTTACAGTGACATCCTGGAACTGCAGCCTCATGGCAGGTCCTGCAGATTGAGGCCGGTTGCTGATTTCCAGGATGGTCCTCATTAAAACCCCCAGTAGACTTTCTACTATTAGCTCCACTTCCTCAGACACTGTTGGCTCCTACACAGCAAAATGAAACAGACTTCATAACAGTGACAAAGTATGTTTTCCTTTAATTACACACACATTACTTACACAAGTATTATACATTATAATTACACAAGTTATAATTACACAAGTATTACATATTGTATTATATAACTACTAAATATGGAAAAATGTATAATATTATTTATTTATAATATTATTTATAATATATTTATACAGTAAAAAATATTTCTTTAATGAGTATACATATTTCCCCAGATTTATTTTCATTAGTATTACTTGCATTTTTCTTTTAGAGCATCCTTGGACTACAATCATAAGCTGTCTTCAATCAATCTAAGCCTTCAGATATGCAGTTTAAACCCCTTATTTTTATTTCATCTATTTTTTTTTTTACTAGTGTTGAATCCAAAAAAATAGCTATTTCAAGGTTGTTCTAAAAATATAAACCCTCACATTTAATTTAAAAAAAAAAAGATGAAGATGATCTCCATTTGTGTGTGTGTTGGTTTATGTATAGTTGTGAGGACCGACCACTAGCATACACACCATTTTAAGGCTCTGGGGACATTTTTCTTGTCCTTTCACCTTAAGAAATAATGACGTGAGAAGATGAAGGCTTGTGAAGCATTTTATCAATTTATCAAAGCTTTTATCAAATGTATTCACTGCAGAGCTAAGCTTTATTTAATGACTCTACTATGTCATCTAGTGGGCAAAATAAAATTAAACAGCATAATCTATTTTATTTAAAATATAATTTCCCTTTTAAAAAAACACTTGAATTTGAAGCTTGAACTTAAAAAAAGGGTAAGAAAAAAACAGTTTCTTACCCTTTTAGTTGCTGTTTTGTAACAGTGTTGGTTTGTTTCACACTGTAAATAATAAACAATGTTGTGCCCCTACTGGATGATTTTTTACCTTTGTAAAAGTTTGTGATAGTACAGCATTTATTTGTAATTATCGAAAACAGGACTTGGCTCATATTTGACCAAGAACTTTAGATTTAACCCTTTAACACCAGAGCTTTAGCTCGTGTTAACATTCTTTCAAGTACAGTAACACCTAAACTGTTCATGCTATGATGTTTTTCCAGGAGATTCTGAAGTTGAGAAAAGAAGTCTTGCGCTGATATGCAACACTTTACAGTAGTGAGGTGCTTTCACAATCAACTTGAATCACCCGGCAACAATTCAGGTACTAAAGATCCACTCCAAACACCTTTTAATCTAGACCCAGTGGTCTATTTATTATGATTGTGCCATTTTTAGCCGAAATTTAAAAAAAAAACTGTTGTTTTCTAGGACAAACAAAGCGGCAGTAGTTCATTGGAAATGAACCTCTGACTGAGGAACAAAGCAATCACACCCTCCCCATCACCCATTCCTGAGCATTCTCTTTGCCTGCTCTCTTGCTAGCTTACAGCTCCTTCACACCTCTAACCTAACCCAACCAAACACAACAGCATAAAAAAGTTTGTGTGCAATGTTGTGGCTGAAGTGCAACAAAAATGGCAAGCAATAGTGAAGCAATCCAGCAGTACAGTTTGGAGCCACATGCCAGCTTGGATAATGAAAATGAAGATCTACACGGATCTAGTTGTTTACAAGTGGATGAATCAGATTGGGGCAGAGCAGGGAGCTTGTGGCCCACCCATTGTGCATGCGACACCACAAATGCAATCTTTTTCAAACAACGTTTTCTTTGTCTGCTTCTTATTTGCAATGATTTGAATAAAAAAATATTCAGAAACGCAGTTTCAATCTTAATTTTCTTTACATCAGCCCCCAGCATCAGAAAAATGCCACATGGACATGTTAAAAACATGCCATTAGAGTGGGGTTTTAAAGGGTTAACTGGCAAAATGTGACTTCTGAGCACCTCTGGAGTTTGCCTAAAATAAAGTCCCCCTCCGTCTTTGACATATAAACAGAGGATGCATGTTTGTTGCTGCTCAAGTCTCTTCCCCTCTGATTACACATATAGGTCTTGGAAAGAAAACGATAATGAGAAAAGGTCTCACTGGCACAACAGTCACCGCTGCTGTCACCTTGCTTAAAATATGGTGCCAATCCATGCTGAGTGTGTACGTGTGCTCCTCTCAGAGCCTTTACTTCTATCTGTCACTCATGCACAGCAAACACCACATCCCAGCTGTGACACTCGCATATAAATCAGGCGGACATAAGGACAAAGTATCATTTGTGAAGTGTACATCTGCCAATGTGCTTGTTACAAAGACTAATTGAGTGTTTACAGAAAACAAAGTGTTCTGTGGCTGCAGTGTTTGGCAGAAGGAAGTTGAACTTTTAAAAAATAATTCTCTTGGACTGTCTCAGAAAATAAAAGGGTGAAAATGCTGCAGCTAAACCGAATCTTAGACAGTAAATTATAACTTTAAGTCAAAAACAGGAAAAACCAGAAGATGAATAGTTACATTTACTCCATTGTAAAATATCCTGACCCTACCACACAGGTTAATACCCACCACAGTGCCATTCTCCTCCTTCTTGATGAGAGACAGCATGCTGGTGAGAATGCGGGCACACATGACCAGGTCTCTTTGTTCCTGCATGTGGGTCTGGAGAACCCGAAGCACCACAGGCAGCAGGATGCAACGTGATTCTGCAACACAAAGAATCATTCATGCTTTGTTTGTCAATTAGCAGCTAATTAGCCTTTTAAAATGTTGTGACACAAGCAAGTTTAAACCTGTTTGGCAAGACAGAGATGGATTAAGAATAAAAGACGAAACTGTCATTTTGTTTTAGTAAGAAAAATGGACAGCATATAATTAAAACCACTGGAAAGTGTGGCGACAAATGGAAGACTCTAACAAGCCAATACCATAGCATCTTTTTGAATGCCATTTTTTATTTTATTTTTCTTGCATTTGTTTTCCTGAGCCTTTACATCTTTTAATTGTGTTACTTATGTTGACCTCAACAACTCCACACCAATATCACATCTGATATTGTATTTGAACTCCTGCCTGGGTTTATGTAAAGCTGGGTCTCCACTGTCTTGGCAATGCACTGCAGTTTGACGGCCTCCAGCGGACTTTCAGGGTGGACACAGCTCGGCAGGCTGGCCAGGGTCTCCCTGACAAAACTCGCCACTTCTCGCACTGTGAAGATCTTCAGCAGTTCATTGTAGATAGCGTGGAATGTTTTCAGGAACACTGCCTGGGAGGGGAGAGGGAACATTATACAGAAGTTTGAATCTAAGAGGAACATTAAACAAGTAGAAGTCACCACAATACCATTCATAAGACCATGTGAACTAGTCTGTTGAGTCTCCTAAATGGTTTGTACGGTCTTTGTAAAGAACACCAGCATGGATTCATGTTAGGAGAAAACAAAACAATATAAACAGTCCTGCCTCGTTGAAACTACATTGACTCCAATATCATGTGATATGTGCCAGAAAGATTGCTGGTGTTAATTTGTGCGACTAGATTGGAGAGACAGCATTTATCCAATAACGTCCTTTTTTTTTTAGAAAACTTCTGCTCTCAATAGTTAAATGTTTGTGGAACCCAAGCTTACAAATTTCAAAGTTATTTTTAACCGTCTATTACCAGAAATGTCAACAGAACAGCACATGCTCCTAAAACTACTGACTCTTCGACTATTTACACAATAATTCCACGGATTCTAACACAGAGAAAAAGCAGGATTGCACCAACATGCAAAGCTGCAACCGGTTCATGTTCATTGCGTTAACACTTTCCCACTGTAAAGAATCAACTTGTTTACATTGATTGTGTAACATTTTACTTCTGTTAAATATTGACTGGTTCACGTAAATTCCGTACAAACCTTACTACTATATAGAATCATCTGCTTTACATTAGTTGTGTTAAAACAGAAGAGAGTTGCATGTCAGCGCTAAGCTGCCTTTCTTAGGTCAGAATTAGTTAGAATTACTTTCATTGCGTAGAGTTACGATAATTCAAAGAGCGTCAATACTGGAGCTAATGTTTCTGAGTTTAAGGGTTAAAGTATAAAAACAACATTTTAGTTTAATTTAAACATGTTATCAGAATCTGAAGTTTAGACACATTCTTGACTTTTGACATTCTGCGTCAACAAAGAAACAAGGATTCAAGAGCAGCCAAAACAAAAATCATTTTAAATGACTGTGATTGCTGCTTATAACTACTATTTGTTTAAGATAACATTTCGTACAATAAACTTTTCTTTCTGTTGTGACATAAACAATTGTTATATCATCTTTTTACATGAACAACCTGACCCTTAATCCAAATTCTTAGCTAACATAATCAGTTCTCAGCCTTGCTGCTGTGCGATTCTGAAAATGCCAGTTTGACCAGTGAGAGTGGAACATGTACTGGATTACCCAGGATTAACTGCAGCCTGACCTGCAGCCTCCCACAGCTATCGTGTTGTGAATACAGATGAAGGCAGATCTGAAAGCAGCGGAGGAATGAAAACAAAACTGTTTGGACTGCATGGAGTTACTGCAGTATCTCCTGCTGAGGACTGATGTGTTTCCAGTGATTTAACTGTACAATGACTGTAACATAGAATCTGGGAAGTATAGTTTTATTAACTTATTTAAACTATTAAATGATTTAACTGAATGGAAAAAGCACAACGTTTCTAAAACATGCACGTCTGTTCTGGGGAGTACTTAGGATCATTTTTAGCTAATTTCCCTCAGTATTGGTTGAAACTTAATGAAGGCAGGAGCCATGCTGTGCAGACCTCCCATTACAAAAAAGGGATGAGAGCCTGAGAATTTCATACTCCAACTCCAGACCTTTGAACAGCATGACATTCAGTTACAGGCAGTTTTTTTTCCACTCACATCAAAACTGAATTAGAGGGAGCTTCAGCGAGGAAAACATTGATTTGGGCAAAATTACCAGGGGAAACATGGGCTTTTGATGAGGCACAGGAGATTTCACAAGTGTCTGAGCAACTGATGACTTGCGTACAAGAACAGACTCGTATACAAAACCTGTGTTTGTGCGACCGGACTGATGCCTTTGTTCTCCTGGGAGAGGAAGAAACGGATGGACATAAAAAGCTCGTGGATGCACATTCTGAACTCCTCCTCGTTTTGGCCCCCCGTGGCCAGCGAGAAGAGCCGTCGAGACTGGATAATGTACTTGAAGATGTACTCGCTGGCCTAAGGAAAAACAAGGAACAATTGCATTTCATTTAACATATTCTATAATGTTCTTACGTTTTAATCCAAAAAGATGTTTATGCTTTGTGCAAGTGTGTGCATATTTGAGTTTTGTATATAGCAAATGAAGAACTTGTCCCCCAGTGCAAATTTTATGCAACAAGGATTCATACCAGTAAAAGTATAAAAAATATTGTATTTTGAATGTAGATTTGTTGTAATTTTAATTACCACAGTGAAATAAAGCAAACAAAAATACCATTAAATTTTATTTGAAAAAAAAAGATCAAAATAATCATCTAATTGTTTCCTACACTTTCAGTTTGTGTGTCATGTTGTTCTTTTTTGACTTAAAACATGAAACTTTAATGTAAAAAATCTATAAAGGTGGACCGATAACTCATGTGTGATTGACTTTATGAATACCTTTATATTAATACAATATGTAAATAATGATATGAAGTCAGGTTTGGCAGTGCTTTAACTAAACTCTCTAGATAAATATAATGAAATAAAAGTGGTCAAATAAAGTCAGTAAAATAACAAGGTTTAAACTTTTTTATATGAAATTTCTTTACTCTGCAAACTTCTTTAAACAATAAGAAAACATATATATTTTTGCATGGTTGCATGGATTGTACCATTGTTTTCCACAGCATATCTCCATTAAAACCTTAGTTAAACATAATGATGACATTGCTATTATTGATAAGTAAAACATTTTCGCTAAATTGCAAAAAAAAACCCAGCAATAATCTGCAGCAACTGCATGGGTAAGAGTTAGCTTACGTTAGCTTACTTTCAAACTGAGGTTGAAATACTTTTGAAACTAAAATGAAATAAAGACGACTTCTCAGGAAACATTCTCATGTAGTAGGTTTACCTTTAAATATAAATAAAGTTAGAAACAAATGTTATTACAAAAAATAAGTAACCAGTAGAAAATTCATCAATTGTAAACCAAACTTGATTTTAAATTAAATGTTGTCGTTTGTTCTCATTTTCTTAAGTAAAAAATTGCATTATGTTAACAAAAGGTCCAGTTTAAAGTTAATGAAAAGAACTAAAAGATCTATATGGTTTTTTATCCAGTATCTAGCTTGCTTCACCTTTGGCGTTTTGTCCGAAGCTCCACCCACCCTCACTGCCTTACCCATTCTTTCACGAGCCCACCCACAATCACTGGAAAGGTAAAACGGTTGGCTAGAATTGTACTGCAAAACTGAATAGAAAACAGTTGATATGTTCAGAACTAAGCATCAAAATAAAGCTTTGAAAACCTAAAACAGTAATGATAGTACCATATACGTTGGTGTCACTACCAACTCGGCATGTGTGTGTTCTGTACCTTGAGGACCTGCTGTATGTGATCCTGGTGTTCTGCATCAACGATGCGGTCCACGTACCACTTCAGGACTTTGATCAGATCTCTGCAGAAGAACCATGAAAACACCAGGTGAGCTGCTTTTCTGTACAGCAATGTTACAGTGTGGAAGTCAGGTCTCACTACATTTTCCACATTTCATCAACAAAGCTTCGATAAATGGCGCTCATCAACACATATAGCTAAGAGGACTAATAACTGACTAGCAAGCTTAAAATAAAAATGTTTTTTACTGTATTTGTTTTCAGACTGTTGGCAAATACGTTTCTATACATTAAATCTGAGATGAAAAATAGAAGCAAGAAGTTCTCTTTTTTAAGAAAGCATCCATAATGTCATTAAATATGTCTACCTGTGTTTGATACCAGAAATTGAAATAAAAGAATTTAGCTGAAGAATGCACTTCTCTGTTCGTCCTCCAGAGGGCAACATAAGATTTTTCTTCACTCTTGTGGTTAACTCGAAGCAAAGCACCTCTTAGCACTGCTTTAAACTGCCCTCACCTAACCTGCTTCTGTAAAGTGTTATTAAAATACATTATGCAGGCAGAAGCTGCAGAATTCAATCTTGAAGGTGCGATTGCGTTCTGAAGCAGCAGCATGTGGGAGAAAAAAACATGCCTGTAAGACAGGGCTCCAGCAAAGTGGCTCTCGATGTAGGTGTCCATGACCGGTTTGAAGTGTTGGAATTTGCTGTCCTGAAGCAGATTGATGATATGGACCTGAAACGCAAAATCACTTGTCAAGGCCATTTTTCCAAGATGCACTTCTGTAGTGTAGATTATTTTCTTTACTGTTCTGCATGTTGAGAAAACCAAGACTAGAAAAAAACTCTTGCAGTTTGCTTCTAAAGTTCCACCACTAACATATGGACAAAATTAAAAGTGCTTTATTATTCATTCATTCATTTTCCAATCCGCTTTATCCCTTTCGGGGTCACGGGGTTGCCGGAGCCTAACCCGGCTACTCATGGGCGAAGGCAGGGTACACCCCTGGACTGGTCGCCAGTCTGTCGCAGGGGCCACAACCACACACCCATGCACACTCACATTCACACCTAGGGACAATTTAGAGTAACCAATTAACCTGTGAAGCATGTTTTTGGACGGTGGGAGGAAGCCGGAGTACCCGGAGAAAACCCACGCATGTACAGGGAGAACATGCAAACTCCACACAGAAAGGTCCTCCAGCCAGGACTTGAACCGGGAACCTTCTTGCTGTGAGGCAGGAGCGCTAACCACTGCGCCACCATGCAGCCCAGTGCTTTATTATGAAAGAGATTTTAAACCACGTAAGGACCAATGTCCTTCTAAAAAGAAGAAATGGAAACTGAAAAAAGGTTTTTTTAAAATGGGATGAAAAGAAAAATTCCAGTTCTTGTTAACAAGTGAATTGTGGGAGTTCCGACTTATTTTTTATTTACCACCATATAGGATGGGCCTGGTCATACTGCATACTGTTGTATAAATTTACCTCATTAAACATTGTGACTAATAATGATTTTTCAATCCCAAAAGTGGGATTAATCTGATTAATCAATTAACAGCAATACTAAAACGACTTATGTCTACAAATTATCCAGTTTAGTTTTTCATTGCCTCTAACAGAGTGTTAAACAGCTAAATTGCCATCACCTTAAATTTAATTGTTTTCTTTTTTGACTTCTTATAACTTCTCTTTGAAATTTCAAGGGCAAATGAAGTTGTAAATAAAAAGTACAAATAGCAGAAAGATGTAAAAGACAATTAATTAAAAAAGGAATTAAATTTTATTTTGTTTGGAGATAACAAATTCAAAGGTTTTGATTTTCCATTCGTTCAAATTTCATTAAACCTTTTTGGCAAAGTGTTTTTTTTTATTGCTGTCAATCAATTAAAACAATTAATAACATTAATTGCACTCTTAGGTTCTGATTTATCACAATTAATAAATGTTTTACAAGGTAAATTTTTTTAAATATGCAGCCTTTAAACAAAAGAAAAGGCTAGAGAGAAAATTTTTCCTTCATTTTTATTGTCTGAGATGTTTCAATTTGTCAAGTGTTAGCTCAAATGTCCCAGAAATGTAATTTGGGAGCACAAAACACATCAACAGTAAGATAAGCAGAACTCTAAAATACTGTAACGACTTCTATGTCTGCAGTATTACTCTAAGAAAACAAAGATGCTGATATGCAGCCATAAGAAACATTGTGTTTCAGCACTTTACATTGTCCGGGTAAATACTCAAATCTGATTGGCGGCTGGGTGTTGATGCGCACCTTAAAAAAAAGTTCCAGTAAAATAGGCTAAATGTTCTGTCACTGTGCAGGCTTTTTTAAAACAAACTTTTTGCTTCATCTTCTGGACAATAACAGGAAGTAAGAGGTGATCTTTCTCTCTGAACTGCATATTTATTGGCATATATATATATATATATTGTGAGAAAGCGATCTAAAACAAAAACAGGAATAAAGTACTAATAATTGATTGAATATTTTTTTTGCTTTGTACATGATCATCTTATTAGTGGGATAGTGCCTGACGAAGTCTGTATTTTTGTCAGAAATTGTCGCACTGAACATAAATCTTGAACCTGAAGCCTCAACCGCCCGATGCAAGCGGAAGATGGTCGCTTCTGACGTGTGACTAATCTGCGTTAATAAATAATAACGAGTTATTTTTTTTTATTAATTGGTGCGTTAACATGTTAACGTTGACTTCGTTTTTTTATAGGCCAGTAAAATGGTTATTATTTATTTTTTAGTAGGAAATATTTATAGACATGAAATGACTTTATTGTTACATAAAAATATCAGAGAAGTGTTCTGTGGTCTATTTGGTTTGTGGTACATTCCACGTCATTTTATATGTAAGGACAAATGGGTCTGGGTCTTTATAGGTTAAAATAAAGTTATACAGAACATATTATAAGCTGCAGCACTTTGACAGCAGATACACATGCATATCGTGTGTTGTTGTGGGTCATTCCAGTTTGTTGGTTTGAAAGCCACAAAAAGCAAAGATAAGAGCAGCTCTTCAGACCTTTTTTACCACTGATAAGACCACACTGTTGTGTGTCAACAAGAAACTGCATGGAGAGGAAACAGAAGTACAGATGGCGAGATGAAGCAGAAAAGAGATCGATCTCCTGCTTCAGCCGAGTGCTGCATGACTGGAGTGGGATTGGCTGGGTGGGCTCTGAAAGCGCAATGTCATAACAAGCTTGTCTTCCACTGCTGAACCGACCAGATGGTGGTTCTATAGAAGGAAAAGAAAATGTGGAGAAATGTTCTTACCAGTGAATCGAACACCTTTAGTCCATATCTCTGGGAGTTTTCATCCAAAATCCCAAAGAGCGTATCAAGGGTGTCCTGCAGAAACTAAAGGAGCAGAAAACCAAACTTAAACAATCACTGAATGCATATGACGCAGATTTAATGCATTAAATGTCAGAAGAGCAGGAGGAAGAAGGGTGTACTTTGACAATCTCAGAGCCATCAATCTCCTTTAGCTTTGATAGGCTATCGATGATTCTTTCAGGATGTGCTCGCCACTTCAGCAAGTCCAACATCTCACCTGGACAAAGAAAAAATAGGTAGACTCACAAGAGTACTGGTGCAATCACAAACAGTCGAGAAAGGAAGCATTTTACTTGTTTTTCTAGGTCTCTGACCTCAAAACTCTGGTAAAAGGTTAAAGAATTTTCATAATTAGCATCATCATATTATTTTGGCAAACATTATCCATTTTAAAGATCAGTTTAGTCATCCAGGAATAAAGGGAGTAGAATCACTGCATTTCTTTTGACATTTTTTTAGTTGATAACTATTTGTTTTTGTTTTTCTGTAAGCATGTACTATCTATTTATCTTTCATGAGACTAAACCTCTCCAAAAAATATACAACTACAAGTATACCACTAGAACAAAAAACAACTACACTAGAATACACCTCTAAATGAAAGTCTACCACTACAACATAATGCAACTCTAAACCACAATACACCTCTAAAAAGATACAAACTGAACCTCTATAAAACTAAAAAAGCGTTGGTAATGTAAATAAGAACATGTTCTTAATAGCTTACGTGGATAAATAAAAAAATAAAAAAACTACACCCTGAACACAACACCACAAGACATGTCAACGCCAAAATATACATCTACAAAAGAATTAACCTCTTTAACAAATCACATCTACACCAAAAACCACAACTCTAAACTAAATTAATTACACCTCTAAACCTCTACACATCTATGATACACCTCCACATTAAAACACATCCATATACCAAATAACACCTCTACACTGAAACACACCTCTACACTGAAACACACGTCTACACTGAAACACACGTCTACACTGAAACACACGTTTACACTGAAACACACGTTTACACTGAAACACACACCTACACTGAAACACACGTTTACACTGAAACACACGTTTACACTGAAACACACGTCTACACTGAAACACACGTCTACACTGAAACACACGTTTACACTGAAACACACGTTTACACTGAAACACACATCTACACTGAAACACACATCTACACTGAAACACAAACCTACACTGAAACACACATCTACACTGAAATACACATCTACACTGAAACACACCTCTACACTGAAACACACATCTACACTGAAACTGAAACACACATACTTTTATTTGTTTTAACTTCACAGGTGTAGAAAAAGGTTCAACCATTTGACCTTCAACTTGTGTTATTTTTAAACAAGGTTCCAACCAGCTTGGTTCCTTAGTGGTCAAATGTATGCCAATGGTTGTGGGTCAAATCCACTATGAGGTCATACCAAAGATCTATGAATGGGACTTCCTGCTAGATTACTCAGGACTAAGAGGTATGAATGTGTGCCTAAGCCACCAAATGGTTCCTGAGCATAGCTATATCTGGCAGCTGATGGAACTTTAAACTTTATTCTTATTTATGTATTTATTTTACATTAACTTATTATGAACATCAAACTATATTACCAGAGGCAAATGTTACAAATGGGGCCAGGTGCAGTTCCTCGACGAACCAGAAGGTGATGGTTGTATTGACTAGTCATTCCAATTTTAAATATCTATCTGAATCGATTAAGTCTCCATATAAACTATGAAAATCTTATTACTTCCATTTACTCCTAACCTCAAATCAGCTTTCAGAAGGGGGTGTGGTCTTTGAATTAAAGGGCATCATTAAATGCTCAGCTCTACAGGACCTTTATGCCATGAGGAATTTTTGGAAGCAACTTTTAAGCTTATTTGTCACAAATTTGACATTTTTAGAGCGACCATGGTTTGTTTATGTACAGCCAAAATGATAACGATCGTGTAAACAGCTAGCATGTAGTATCAATGCTACAAAAACCAGTAAGTTAAATGCTTAATTCCACTATGAAATCATTTTCAGCTTTTGTTTTAAACAAATGGCAGTATAGAGAATCTCTTTAAAAGTCTGCTGATTTACATTTTTAATGAAAGATACTGATTTCACATTATGCACAGTAGCAAAAAAACCAAAACAAAATACTTTCAAATACACATTGGGAAACCACTTACTAAGTATAGTTCAATGTCTAGAATACACAACACATCAATTCTTTGGAAATGTAGTTTACCATTTTGGGTAAGTTTGGTTGAACAGAGGAAGCTGGTGATCCAGAAAGACTCTTTGGTGCTTTTCAGCGTCTGATTGTTGGACGGAAGGTTGGTCTTGGAGCACGGCAGTTTCAGGTAGCGCGAGCAGTCAGCCAAGTTGGTGTTCTCCTCACACTGGACAAAACAAAAACAAACAGTGTTTCTAAACAGCACTGAATACATTTGGAAAAGACAGAAGTAACCCATTAAAAATATTGATGATATTGTGTTGATGGTTATTGTGGACATCTGCAGTAATCTAGTGTTTCTTAGTATGAGCAAAATTGGTTGGAGATCTAAAACAAAATTAGTTTAAATTGCTTTTAATGTTTCAGACCAATATTCAGCCTCATGATCAAACTGCAGAAGGCAATGATGAAACCCTGGCAGGGAGCAAATGTGCAGCCTTGATGTACTGTACAGCTGAGAGGGTTTGAGATCCAAAGTACCACACAGTTTGGACTGATTCTTCCGAGTCTATTTTGAGTCTGAGAAGAAACTAGGCCATGCCAGCTTCATTGAGCTTTTCCGCAACCCCTCCATCTGGCATTACAATGGGCCTTCACCCCCTTGATGATGGGAACACACAGCGCTAAGAAAGTTGTCCTCTAAAACTGGCAGGCACAGGTTTGGGAATTGGTAAGACTAAATCTTACATTCCAACAGGGAACAAGGAGAACAACAAATCTTTTTGTTCTCTTTGGCTTCTGAAATACCGCTTTGCTAATTAGTTGCCTGAGTGTTCTGCACAATTTTAAGACTTCCAGACGGCTGGAGGTTTGTGCACACACCCTCTGCCTGCAAACAAGGAAAAAAAGTACTCTATAATTACACTTTCTTTGGAGTTACTTTCTTTTTAGAGTATTGGTGAGTCTGCTGCTTTCGTCTTATGAAAAATGTGAGGTACAGGGGGTTGATATAACAGTCAGACAGGAGTCATCCTTGCCTCATTCCCAGGAAAACAGGCATCAGCTCTTAGTCTTGGATGAATTCATTTTAATTATGTTGCATAAGTAGGCCTTACTTATTAGCACTGCCAGTCTGAAATAAAGTGAGCCAATTGTCAGTCAGTGGGAGCAGATTTTATAAGGGGAAAGATTAGGCCATTTGGAGTAAAATGACTTACATTTTCCATCAACATCTGTGCAGAATGTATACAATCCTTTTGAATTCAATTCTACGCTGCTCAGTCTACGTCTCAGGAGTGAGGCCATACAATTATTACCTTGTGGATAATGAGCTCGTGGGTGCCATCTGGCAGAGTCCTGCCATCTTCTTGCATCAGAGGAACAAAAGAGTATCCAAACAGTTTCTTCTCTCCTTTGTCTTTTGCTGGTGAACAATGACACATAGGCATGATGGTGAGCCTGGCACACAGGCATAAAGAAACGGAAAAAACAAAAAACAAAACAGCCCCTTTTTCTTTTATTACATAGTATTATATGAATAATGCAGCTGATATGTAAATAATGTCAAGATTATGGCTCTAATGCGATGTCAACTTAAAGCAGCCACATCAATCCACAAGTTCAACCATGGATGAAAAGCATGAAAAGCATGTGAGCTTTCTGAAGCTCCGGGCATAACTTACACTATAAACACATGTAATCTGATTTATCTGCTTCTTTGGCACTAAACTTCTAATGTGCGCACAGCAGGAAGTGAATCCCAAATGGCTAGAGAGTTTCGCTTTGCTTCCAATGCAATGCCAGCAATTAATTTAGTTTTGTGCGTCTGCAAGTTTGTGTGTACCTCCTCTCCGAGGAATAGCAGGTTTGACTGGAACTAAATTGCAAATCAATGCACTTTTGCCTTAACAGTCACAGACAATCATGACTGTATAGAAAGTAGAGCTTTAATGACAGTTGTTCAAAATCTACAGGCATTACAACCTCAGGCAACAAGTAATACAAACTCTGTGTGTGCAAAATGCACAGTTTATGTTGATTTATTGCAATGAGAATACGATAAAGATATAAAAAAAATATGTAGGTATAATATACTGACAAATAGCTAAAAACATGGAAATTGGAAAGCAGATAGACTGTAAATCTTTCTGTTGTCGTGTATCTTTGTCATGTATTTTGTTGCCCTTTGATAAAGACAAGAAAGCATTACCGTTGTGAAACCATTTGACAAAGTTAACAAATCTGTAAATAACATACAACTACAGTCAGGTTAGGATCTTTTCTACTGCTATTTCAATCATTTGTGTGCTACGATCAATGTAATTTATGCTAGACTTTGCTGCTGTGGTAACTAGCGATAGCGATCTGTGTTGTGTTGCTTTAAGCTAACATACAGGAATCCACTGTTTCATTATGTTTAGTGATAGTGTAGTAAAAAGCTGTTTTGTATTGGCACTAACTGATAAACTGAATTGCAATTGGGGTTGTCAGATATAAGTGTTTAATAATGGGCTCAAGGGAGAACAGCTGAAGTCATGCTAATATTTAGAGCAACAAAACATTATTTTTCCCCTCTATATTGAGCATTAAAATTGTGTTTTTGAACATGCCTGATAGATACAATTTACAGAAATTCATCTGAAATGAGCAAAAAAACAGCACACACAGTCACCAATGGATGCTGTTGCCTGTCAGACAGAGGTCATCATTGTAGTGTGGATTAGTATGTGATTTTGAAGTTTGCGTGCTTATCGCTTAACAACTTAATTAGTACATTTAGCTAATTTTGCTTCAAGTATAATAGGAGCACAGGCAAAAGCATCAGCATTAGCTAAGGCTAGGATTATTTCTTAATATACTAGAGTTAATTCTAAAAATGCTAGGGCTAATTCTAATAATGCTAAAAAACGTGCCTTTTTGTCAAAAAAAAAAAGAATATCAATACAATATTCAATTTCCTTGAATTTTTTAAAACTTACATGCTTGTTCAGTGTTATTTTGATCCCTCTTTGTCAAGCTAGTTTAGGATTTCGCCTATTTAGTGGCTTTCTTTGTTACTACTAAGCTAGCTTTAGTTTTCCTGCAACTTGTTCAGCTAGTTTAGCTTCAGATTAGCATTCTTCAATATTTTTTTTTCACCAAACTTGACAGTAGTTCAATCAATTTAGTGTTAATTTATTTTGATGGGTTGTGCGATGCTACGCTGTAGCCTCATAAAGATTTGGGTCTTTAAAATGCTAACAGGGCAAAGGAATGAGAAGGGCTAAACAATGTGTTGCTACTTTAAACTTTGATTTATATGATATAATACGACTTTTGTATTCAAATTAGATTGTTTAAATTCAGAAAATAATGTAAAACAGAATATTTTGACAAACTGCTGAAACAAATATTTATATTTAATGAATGTTGTTTCTGTGTTTAGAAGAGAAAAACACTTTCAAATTTTCTGTAACAATGTACCACAAAAATAACACAAAGCACTGCTAATGTTGACAGATCCCTGCAGTCTCTTTTCAATTGTGTTTTTAAAGTAACAACTGCAGACCTCGAAATCACATTAAAAAATTACAACTTCTTGCTGGAGCCTAATAAGCATAAAACAAGACAGCACTTAAAAACACATCAAGAGAAATACAAACTTTCCATTTGGCTTAAATTAGCATTAAGAGGTTCTGCTAATGAGATTTCCATAGGCAGTTGGCTCAGACATTCGAAAGCCATCATAAACGCTCATTGGCCCCCTTAGTTTGGTGTCACTACAGGTCTAAATTGGGATCTTAACAGGGTGCCTTTCGGTGCCAATGACTGCCAGGAGTAATAAGACTACTATATCTACTGCATACAGCCCCACTGCTCCTTAACTTGAAAATAATAATCTCAGCTTGTTATGAGACTAGAGGCTCTGCCTCTCTCCTCTTGTCTCCGAAAAAGAGAGATATTGAGAGCTTTATTGTAGGTAAGAAAATAATAGTAGTTTCACATGGAAATAATAAGGTGAACTAACTCGAATAATTATAGAATAGGAATGGCAGACTACCATTCCTCTTAGAGAGACAAATTGATTTGTGAAAAGGTCATATCAAGCTGGCTCGTTTAAGATCTTACAGATCGATTTTGAAGTCTACCATTAAAATGTTGAAAGACTCCTCTGGTTTCTCTTTGGTGGTAAAATGAAGCACCTGAGGCCCTCACACAGCAAGCCTTTTAAAGTGTGAGGAACTTGGTGCTCATACAACCATTCAGGAAGTAGAAGAAGGGTAGTACAATTCGACTTACTGGAGCAGTGTCGAAACTCAAAGCGAACGTGAGATCCTCTGAACATGTCCACTGGGATGGGCAGTTTGATCTGTTCTGTCCAGCGAGGACTGTTGTTATGGTACAGAACCAGAGAGTGGTACTCATCTCCACTTGGTTCGCCTGAACCAGCGGCAGCATGACTCTAAAATAAGCAGGAAAAAAAAGTCTCATATCTGTATGATATAGCGAACATGAATCCTTTCTTGTGTTCCCAAGAAACTGCTATAAAGTGAGCAAAGACAAGGTTTATGAGTCAATTTATGTGTGTTAGGAGGTTGCGTGCCATGTGGTGGCAGCGCCACTTTAGGCAGAGTTATATTTGACTCTATTTTCTGTAAAACGCCAAGCCAGCGAGGGAAACCACAGAGGCAGACTGTCACATTGCTAAAACCAGAAATGGGCAACACACAGGAGAGACACTTGGCTTTCAACTGGGTCAGCCATGTTTAAATGGGGAACTTTTCTACAAATAAGACACTCGTAAAAGAATGTTGCAGAGATGACATTTGAAAAAAAATGAAGGCTTTACCTTAAGGATCTGTCCATCAATGTCTAACACATAAACCGTGATCTCTACATTCCGTGCGACGCTCTTTCCACCCTTCTCAAACTCTCCCTTCTCCAGTGTGATGTAAAGGTCATTCCTCATTTCTCCTAGAGGAAGAGAGAAAAAAAATAGACCTAAATTACACATAGGAGCAAACTTAATCAATAAAACCACATGGGTTTCTCAATGTGATTTTTCTTTGCCAGGCGTGTATGGAGAAATTAATAATTGTGGTTTGTGCTTGGCTGGAATTATATGACACCAAATCTTTCATATATTGGAATAAAACTGTGAAAAAAAATAGCCTGGAGCAAGATTCACAAGATTTGAACTGCTTCGACATTTCTCATCAGAGCTCTTCAAACTATAGGTGGCGGACATGTCCTAGTAAACAGTAAAAAAAGAAAAACAAGAAGCCCCTCTCTGTTTGTGCACTGTGAACACCATGGGCTAAATGTGCCTTTTAATTATGCGCGTTCTTGAATGTGCTTCAGATACCCTGTGTGTCTGAAGTGGCGACAGTGAAGATTTATATTATTTTTTTTCCTTGTGTGAAGAAGTAAAGATTAAAAAAAGGTAAACACTGCCCTAATTTTTTTATAGCAGAGCCCCAATGGAACAAACTTCTTGAAAGGTTAAAAAATTACAAAAAAAGACATAAACACAAAGACTGCAGATTTTTGTTGTAGCTGTAACTGACTGTGTAGTACCCAAGCTTGGAGAAGATAATGTGAACCTATGGTTTCTTTAACACCTGGTAAGCACTGATCATCTGTCCTTTATGATATAAACCATGGAAACCAATACCCTTTTTTACACAAAAACCAATAAGGGAGCAGAGGGGTTAAAGCATTTGGTTTTTGTATGTACTTTTCTTTTTTGAGATTATAAAATACAACAAAAGATAATGAGGAGAAATACACAGGCTGGCACAAATTGAGAAGTAAAAAGAAAAAAAAAACAAAAACAAAAGGGGCAGACGGCTTCCTTTGCCCTCGGGTGGGCTTACACAAGCCGAAAGAACTGGAGCACTCAGCGTTAAGGGTTTGTAACCAAAGGAGAAAAAAAAGATACGGTGAACGTAAATCTGTGTTAGTGAGCCTGTGAGGGGGTTATACTGTCTCTGCCTCCTTTCTTATGAACATAATATAACAAGCTTTCTTCTCTCGTTCCAAAGATCAGCTCCTCTCTGAGTGACACTTTCTTCTGTTACATGTTGTCAAAAAAATTTCAGGAAGCAAATCCAAACATTCTCTCCCATTTCTTTGTGCACAGATAAATATACAGAAGAATGTTTTGTCTTCGCTTTCATCTTCCAAGACCCTGTCCAACCAGGCCTGAGGGTTTCTGCAAGGGTTTGTGTCATTTAGAGAAGCATGCACATTCATGTGAAAGAGAAAATAAATCAGGTTTTAACCATGAAACATGAGAAAAAGACAAGTCTGTCTTTAAATTGTAAAAATATTATATAAAATAATATTTCACATGAACCATGAATATACACAATTAAATGCTTATCCATCTGATAAAATCAATCAAGCTTTATGTATGCTATAAACAAGCAAAGGCCTATAGTGACGTTAATGTTTTACTAGCTAAACACCTAGCTGAAATGCTACGTATTAATAAAAAACAATGTGTGAAGATTAAATTTCAAGTCCACTGATCCTTAGCTGGTTTGTTCTTGGCTCTGAAGAAAAGCTGATCTGTTGTTCATTACCAGAGAACGTAAATACCCGGTAGCAGTGGAAGCAGTTTATTATTTTTGAATGTAAATGTTATATTAGTAGAACTATGATGTATTTTTCTCATTAAAAACTAGCAGAGAATGTGTTTTTGTTTGATTATTTGCTGCTGCTTTAAAGGAACATGAGTGTGTAGATTTTATACATTACTGTTTAAAGCTAACGCTATTTTAAAAAATATTAATAATGTAAGTACTTATTTAACTTTACATTTATATTAGATCAAAGGCTGTCATATTAATGTGTAGCAGTTTGTATGTTTAAAAAAATCTCTTTCTGTATAGATAATTTGGCTTACAAATTCCCCCTTTAATCTATGTTTCCTATAATGCCAGTTTTAAACATTGAGCCAGTTTAAAATAAAACAGTCACCATGAAGTGACAGGTTTGTTTTTTGGTCTTTTAAAATACATCAATTTAAGCACTCTTCGGCTTATGTAAAATATGCTTAATGGCAGACGCTAAGATGACTTCAGCCAGCAGCTTTGGTTCTTGAAACAAAAACAAAATTCTCATGCCATTAATTCTTGCATTTTATTTTGACATGAACTGACTGCATGTTTCTCATGATTAAATGTAATGCGTGAAATAAATGTACATGACAGCTATACAAGTGAGAGATGCATATGTGCTGGAACGCTTAGTTGTTTAATTGACCGATAAATTAGCTTTGTTTTCTTTTGAGTGGGCGCTGTTAAATGTTTAACGGCAATACTAATGTCTCAGTGATGCGTGAATCAGGATGTTAGCATTTTAAACAACAACAAAAAGTGAGTTAAGCAGGAAATTATTACTTTAAATGTAATTGGTTGAATGATTTAGGAATTCATTTGTTCAATATTTTAATCTTAGCTTTTTAAACACTGAATATTCTCTATCATCTGATGAGATACTCTGGTTTTCACATGGAAACAAATGAATTGGGAAAGATCTTACCTGGCATGATGATGTCAGAAAAGCCCAGTTTCCTGGTGATGGACACACCCCGGGTGAACAGAACCATGTACTCCCGCTTCAGCTGCTCTATGTCTCCATGGAGGAGTTGCAGAGCCACAGCCAGGCCTGAAACACCAGAAAATGGCACCCTTGAAGAGTGAGAATAACTTGCAGTGCATCAACGTGCCTTTTCTCGTTCTTTGCAGTGCCAGAAACGTAGTGCAGCGCTCCTAAAACATCAGCTTGCCTAAACACAACACAACAGTGAACAAAAGACACCATAAAGAAAAAGAAATCTGTGGTTTAAATTTAGCTTTTTTTTCTCTCTCTCGAGGAATACCTACCAATCATCTGAAGTCTCAAGATCAATATATTCATGCAATAACTTGAGATATCAAATTGAAAAGTAAATTGAAGCATCAACCCACATTAGGGGCTCACAGTGCCAATACTGATGTGTGTGTATAAGTCCTGTTCATTTTGAGGAGAGGCAAACGCATAAACAACAAATTCAAGTGTCAGAGACAAGATGATGATAATTACTGTTGTGGATGTGCTTTGGGGGAGTTAGGAGGCAGTGATGCAATGCTTTATTGGCTGTGAGATGTTCAAATCACTGGCAGTAAACAAGGAGACGTGACTTGTTTGCAGACCTGATGGTTACATGCTTGATGATACCGTTCTAAAGGAGGCACAAAGTTGAGAACAAAAGTTTCCAGACCTTTAGGTGATAAGAAAACTAACTGATGATGACGGATTTTTGGGGGGGTACACGGAGGTTAAGGTGAGGGTCTATTAGACAAAAGGAGTAAAACAAATCTGACTTTGTTTTGTACAGTTCAAGCAACAGTTTTTAGACTTCCTGTTTGATGCCTGTTTGAAAACGAAAGAAACCAATTCATGATAAAACGACTAGAGGGCTTATCCATCAAGCAAATACGCTTTTAAATAAGTAAAACTACCTGATTTTACAATAAAAACACAGTTCTTCGTCTGAGTTTAAAATTATTCTTCAAATTTCACAACTTTTACTTAATTTTTGACATAAAAAAAAGTACAGGAAAAGGGCGTGTGGCCTGTTAAAATTCTCAGCTGTACGACTCCCAGACTGTGCCACATTTTCTCCGGTTGTTTTGAAACATCCCTTTTATCTACAGGGATTTTAACAATTGATGGCACTAAAAGGTTTGATGTCTTGATAAAGAGATAATGATTGTCAAACCCAGGAGTTGAACCCTCAGCCATCTAACTACTGTTTAACACACTGAGCTACAGCTACCAACAGCTGTCAGACCTATTTGCTGGAGAACTGAGGATGTCATATGGTGAAGAGGTTGGTGTACTGCTATATCACGTAATACAAAGCCCTGGGGGATGTTGCGCACTCACTATATAAAGCCTTAGTCACAACTTACAGCTATAGACGCTGTGGGTGAAAAATGGAAACACCTTACTGGTACAGGTGACCCATACGAAATAGCAAAGTCATAGACTGTATAGTGAGTCTATAGAGTGACAATGTTGATGCACATTCAGGTGCTGTTTATTAAATAAGTGTGTGTTCTTGCATGCTCCATACATATTTTGCCAATTTTTCAGCCGCATACAGCCATGTCTAGCCGTGAGGGCAGTTGTGACTAATGCTTTACTAACAACTACAGTGTAGTGTAAGGGCTCCTTACGACAGCATCGCCCGTACGTCAAGTCTGTGCAACTTCCGTTAACCTTATGAATATTTCACTATACACTGACCACAGGCACAACAATAGTACATTCTATTTTCAACTAGCTTTAACTGAACTGCAGGACGCACCTGCACGCCGCTTAAGATGCAGCCTCTCCTCTCGACAACCATCCAAAAGTCTGGACAACCCAGAACCACATATACTTACCCACAGCACCTATACTTGTCAACCCTAGTTATGACTATACAGTTGTGAGTTTATAGTATTACTAAAATAAAGCAGGATGTTGATACACTTCAGCAATTTCAAAGTTTTAAGTGAAACAGAAATCAATAGATAATTGTCAGTTTTCCAACTGTTTTTTGTTTTTCATAGTTGTCCTTCAAACTGGTGATGCCACTGAAACAGTTACATCTCCTATTATTAACAGATTCTGTTTGCACGTTAAATATATTTAGTTTTCCAAAAACAACCTTTGTCACTGGAATCAATGAAAAGTTTTGTCAAAAAAATCCCCCAAAAAAACAATGAAACACAGCTGAGCTTCTCCATTTTCTTTACAAACTTATAAAATATGTAATTCCTAATATGGTAAAGACAGCAGAACTACCAAAAAGAAACCTGAGCTGCAGGAACATGTGGCTTAAAGGATTAATGAGAACAGAAAGGATTATTTCAAATTTATTCAGCCATGATCTGATCTAATTTGGACTTCGCTTTTGGCATTCACTGCAGACTCACACAGTCAGAATTAAAGCTATCTACCGCTTGCTTAAATACTGTTGTGATTAAAAAAATTATCTTACAAAGCAAAACAAAATTAAAATAAATCCCAATCTTTTTTTTTTTGTTTCTGGCTGACGCATAATGACTTTTTACAAAGTCAGAAAAAAACAGAAAAAGGAGAAACAAAACAGAGTGAGCTGTCTGTTCTGTTGCCACCCACACAGACGTGTGGAGGTGGGAGCTGAATTACCTTTTCTGACTCATACCAAGCCCAAAAACTCTTCTTATAGACTACGTCATATTAAAAGACACCATCTTCACAGATCAACCTTTTTTTTTGGCAGTTAAGTTCAACAACCCAAAAGATTCTTTGACTCTGAAAAACAAATTTGTAAAGAAATCAGACTGCGTTAAGATGCAAAACGAAAGAAACAGCCTGTATTTGCATTTCAAGAGCAGCACAGTCATGTCTCCTTGGTTAATTAGCTCCTGATTTGAGAATTTTGGCTCAGACCAAATGCAAAAAGAACACCACAGAGATAACTGCTGGTCCCTGACAGGATGTATACATTCCCTTGAAAACTTTCAAAGATCTCTAAATCTCATTCTGCTCAATTTTACATTATAACCCTTACATCCCTGATGAATTGGGATCAATTGTTTCTATAGGAAAAAACTCTCTTATGGTAAATGGCGTATACTTGTAAAGCGCTTTACTACCTTCCTTGAAGGCCATAAGTGCTTTATAGCCACAGTCCCATTCACCCGTTCACACACTGATGGCAGCTCTGATGTTTGATGCTGCACACACACCAGGCATGTGATGTGTGTTCCGAGGTTGTTCTTAAACGCTCTTTTAGCACCAGGTGTTCACGTTGGTCTGTCGCTACCCGATACTAGCGCATGTACTGGAAGAGGCTTGGTGTCAAATGCCGCAAATCTTGCTCCGGGCTTTTTCTTTCACAGCTCTGTTACGATATATATATAAGACTTGGTGTCTTGGAAATCCGCAATTATTAATTTCTCCTCCATGATCAGTTTTTAAAAGGTTTGCACTTCTGTGAATTAAAAAGAACAACATTTAAACGTCACTACCAAACCCAAGTCCCTGGTTGGCTAAAGTTCAACCTCGTTTCCCTTTTTTATGCGCGTTTAACGGTCGCACATTTTGTGCGCAGAACCCAAAAAACGAACTTAAAAACTTGCGTTTTGATGTGTGAATGCGAGAGTTTTGAACACGGAAGCCCAGAACACGCATATACATACAATCTTCCGATAATGGGTCGACCGCTCTACCTCTGCACCACAGTTATATTTTGTAATTGGAACGATGTCGCCTCCAAAAAAAATCCCCCTAAACTTTCAGATTTGATTAGCTGTAAATTCTTGCTGGCAGTAAAGCTGTTAAACTGTTCAACATCTAAGTGTTTATCCTGCGTGTGCTTAATGCTATCAAAATAAAAGCCTGAAGCAGCACTTCCACATGGTGGGTAGCATCTGAGGAAAAAAAAAGCATGCTGTGCTCTGCCATTATGCCTGCCTTTCATTGTGGCTGTGAATAATTGCTTTTGGTTGCAGAATTTCAAAGATAAAAATGTCAATGTTTGCCAGCAGGCATAAAAAGAAACACTCAAGAAAAAAAGGATCCACTGGATGTGATGGAAGTTCGGCTGCATTATCTCTTGATGTGTTATCTTCTGTTAATCTGATCCCGTGAGCCTGTTTGTGTTTTATGGTTGGTAATATTGCCAGGCAGCAA
This sequence comes from Adrianichthys oophorus, assembly GCA_036245035.1. Taxonomy (NCBI): domain Eukaryota; kingdom Metazoa; phylum Chordata; class Actinopteri; order Beloniformes; family Adrianichthyidae; genus Adrianichthys; species Adrianichthys oophorus. The sequence goes on from BSAI01000030.1 coordinate 826,771, forward strand.
AAGCGGGATTAGACAGCAAACAAAGCTGATAATTGAACCTGATAAAAATTTAGTTGAAAGCCCAATATGAGATTAAAAAAAAAAACACATCAGCAGAGATGCCGGAAAACAACAAGTGTCTGTTTAGTTTTCTAACATTTCTCTGCTACTTCTGTAACTATTTCATGTTTCATCATCAACTAAAGCACAAAGGTTTTACATCATCGCTGCTTCCATTAGAACTTTAGTCCTGCTTTAGAGCCTTAGACTACAGTGACATATCCCAAAATGGCACAGCGCAGCGACCTAAATGTAAATTTTTCAGCAATCTGAATGACACACGCCCCGGTCCATTTAGTTGACATATTCTTCCGAGCCTGATGTCAAGTAGTAACAGTAGGACTACCGAGAGTGGTGTCGGTGGAGGCAAATGTGGTTGCCATGGCAACACTGACCGATCGACTCAGAGCAATGATGTGATCTGGTTCCAACTTGGCAGCATCCATATCGCAAAAAAAAAAAAAGCAACTAAATTGACTTCATTTTGTTGGAGCCAGAAGCTAGCCATTTTCTATGTGTGACATCACACTCACTCGGTCCAGTTCTCATATACAGTGGGATCAAAAATGTTGGCACCCCAAGTAAAATTTTATATAATTGTGCATAAAGAACCCAAGGAAAGATTGAGAAATCAGTTTACAGAGTCATTACAGACCAGCTTTTCAAAACAAAGACAAATCGTATTCAAAAACAGACATGTGAAATGTAAAACTAAAGGTTGTGTTCATATTTTTTCTGCAAAGTTGTGCGCAAAATATAAATTTGTACACAACTTTGTATTTATGAATACAACTTTTTCTTTGAGAATATGTTTCTTTTTGACAGTTTCCTTACCCCATACCCATCTTCTATACTTTTTTTTGTGTATTTTTGTATGCATGCGTGCATTTTTTTATTCATTTTTGCATGTGTGTTTCTGAACATGCTTGCATTTGTATGTATATATGTATGAGCATATATGTATGTATGTAGGTGTGCTCATGAATGAGTGTGTGTGCTTGAGTTTATGTAATTGTGTGTGCATGCATGTCTGTGTGTTTGTGTGTGAGTCCATGTGTGTGTTTCCTATGTGTATGCCATGCTTGTGGTCTAGTGCATGTGTATGCATGTGTGTTTTTCATGTACATGCACAGTCATGTTTATATGTGTGTGTTTGTATGTGTATACATTTCTGTTTGCATACATGTGCATGCATAAATATTTGTGTGTCTATGTATGCTTGTGTTTGTGTGTGCTTACATGCATGTGTTTATGTGTGAGTACCTGTGTGTGTGTGTTTGTAATAACACACTTCTTCGAGAGAGTTGTGGTTTTTCTGTGGAACTAAATGTTCAGATTTTTCATCAACTTGTTGCTATGGGAAACCGCTGATGCTGTTGTTCAGAGTGATGTGAATGCAGCTATTTATACGTGTCTGGGCTCTTATGCAATTACAAGTTTCCTGCACAATCGAGAATGTTCAGACTGATCCCTTCCAAAAAAGAGGAACTTCTCACACTAAAGCTGCTGACTGCAACAAGGCAGACTAACCAGCAAGACGCTAATGATGTAAGTTGGCTGCTTTAAAACAACGCAATGATTGTGAAAGTTTTGAGACTTCACAAACACTAAAAACTAATGGGATTCATGTCCTGTCTAAGATGACAGGAAGCTGGAGAGATTCTTACCTGTGTTGGATCCAGATAAATTGTATCTGGAATTGGCCTTTTTGATGATATTTTCATGGATCTGGTACCATTCACTCTCTGTGTTACACCTTAGGAAAAAAAATAAAGCTTCAGTTACAAATTTGATTTAAAATTTTAAAAAATACTTTTTTTTTTATTAAGTTACTAATAATAAAACACAAATCCAAACTAATGTTGCAGACAAACACCTCTGTGCTCTGAACGATATCATTTCCTGTTAAAAGATACATTCAAATCTACACACAGACTAAGATTTACACAAACTGTTAAACTCTTCAGTCTTTGCTTCAAAACAGGCCTGAGGGTGGCCAACATCGCCGCAGGCCGATTGCGCCAATTGTACTAGCGATGGGCTGGTCTCCGCCCAGAGCGAGTCACAGTTGCCCCGGTCTGAGGGGCCCCGCGGATAGAAGAGGGTGCACAGTGAGCACTTCCTGTAGCGGTGAGGTTTGGGCGGCATTTGATTAAAAGCACGCAGCGGCTGGTACTTATTGAGACAGAGCCGGTCACAACACCACATCGCAACACACAGGTTATGGCGTCATCCCTGCTTGTCAGTGGACCGGGTAGCCACTAACCATCGTTTTTTTAGCCTTGCATCAACCAATCAGGCACTCAGCTGTGTCCCGTGACATTTTGATGATGTGATCAGTGGGTGGAGACCAAAAGCAACATGGAGGAAAAATGGATTGTTGCCTTGTGTCCTCCTTCCCGAAAATATGATATTTTTCTTTATTTCAAGATGAAAGTGAAAAATTTCTCTATTTTTTTTCCTATTTTTAGTTTTTTCCTCCTTGAACTAATGAGAGACAGAAAGTTGTCAAAGTGGGGCACAGAGACGGAAGTACCGTCAATCAGCTGCAGCTCCTGCAGTAGATGATGAACCTGACCGTACTGGGAGAATCTCTGGACGATCTTGTGAACCCGAACAAGGAGACGTCTTTACCGATGCTTTTGTAGAACTCTTCAAAAATAAATAAACCTGACCTCTAAACATCACCAGTGTCTTCCATGATGTAGCGATGAGCCTGAAGAGTTAGTCCCACACACAGGTTTATAGAAACAATTTTGGACAAGCACTGGTTAAAGCAGCAGCGGATTCAAATTTCACATGCAAATTGAATTCAGTGTTAGCCTGTTCCAAATGCTTAGATGTGTTTGGGAAAATCAGAAAAGAGTCATTTGAATTCATAAATTTTGATTATGAAGTAACACTGTATATGTAATTCAAGTCTGAGTAGCTCTTTTACCAAATTTGAAATAGCCTTCTTTCAGGGAATCCAGTTTCATAATACAGATGATGAGTATTACTATTGTTAACTATTTGAATAACAGTAAAAAAGCATTCAGTGGCTCAGTTGGCAGTGGGCAGGAACTCGCATGCAGGAAACCAGGAGTTGCCTTCCAGGGGGCACAATGAGTTTATTCCAATGTGGGTCCTTGAGCAAGACCCTTTCCGCTATTGCATATGTGGCCCCTGTGCCGGTCCCCAGCCCAGATAAAACACAGATGAAAACAGATGGATAAAAATTGACTGAAAAAAGAAAAAATATATAATTTTAAGTAATTATAGTAAGAGATTGATTTAATTTTACTAAAATTGCATGTTTACGCATGTGTGACAGCCGCGGAGGTTTTAACTAAAAAGTTCAAGTTTTCCGGCAACCGGAGGATTTTTCTCTAAGTTTACATCAGTCAGTGGCCGTCCGGGCACATTTCAAGGTCGCGCTGTGGCAGTCAAGTGACAGGTGGGGATGGCGCCATTACAAAATCGAGCAACAGCTAGGCGACCACCGTCTACATTCATGACCAATACCAATGATTTTCAAAAAAAATCGGGCGGAAGCATGAAATCTTGAAGATTCTGCCGATGCTTCCCCATCTGGTGGGAACAGTTGTACCTGTGAGCGTAGCATTACATCTTAATTTTTTCCCTAAAGATTATTTAATATACAGATAAAAACTTGTTTTATTTCCAGAGGGAAAAAAAACGCAAAGCAGCAGCTTTTTCTTTGAACTAGATCTAATTCGGCCAGCTGGTCTGGTCCAGCTCTAATTTGGGTCAAACTTCTATGTCAGTGGTTGCTTTTTTTTAACCTTCAGGGTATTATGAGGGCAGACTGTATTGAACCATAGAATGCTGCCACTGCAACTGCTGCCAGTCAATAAAGCACCAAAGCTCTGAAGCATCCCTCAAAAAAACAACTGCAAATATACAACTTTTTTATTACGGAAGACTCGTCTCTAAATGGACTGCGGCCACTTACGTGTAAACTTTTAGCAGGTGGTCATCCTTAGAGTCTGCGGTCAGGAGATCGGCAATGCTGACCACGGCGCAGCCAAAAGGTCGTCTGTACTGCACGCTGCACAGGTTCTTCTTCTCCCCGGCTCCCATCCTCCCTGCACACAGCATTGGGAGGATCAAATCCAAGCACTGCTCAAGAGGGGAAAGCAGAAACAATATAGTTCCTACCGATTCTTATGAGGTGCACAACAATGTAGACATCTTTCCGCAGATCGCTGCTTCCCAAATCCTGAAAGACAACCAAACAAAGATGGTTGAGTCAACTTATGATAGCATTATGATGCTTCCTAACATTTTTTTAACTTGTTACTGCCCACCACAAACAGCGTGCATTGTCTCTCCGTCTTTTCCGGCGATTTGGGCAATCCGTTCTTGTTCAGCCTGACGAAGAACCGCTCACTTGAGAAAACAAACAGACGAGAAGTGATGACCGAGTGTCACATCGAGGTAAACAACCGTCTCAGAGTCACAGCTAACAGGAACGGAGAAAAGATGAAAATTAACATCTGAAAATGTCAGAGGACAGTGGAGGCAGCACAACAAAGCTGTCTGAAAACTTTACACAAAGTACAGGCTGGAAGGAAAGACAGACACACAACTGAACCAAATCCATAAAGGTAATGAGTTTAACCCAAAAAAGAATGGTGCTCTTGAAAATGCGCATCAAAACTCTCAGTGAATTTACGTTTGACACAAAACTGTAAATCAGAAATGGATTTTGTCCAATACTCTGATGTTCTGGAAATGCTGGATCCAAAAATACAACTCTTTGACTTCCGGTTAGGAGTGCGTACAAAAACAAAACCAACTGGAATGAACGCATCCAACTCTACAACTAATTAAGCAGCCTAACATTCACACCTCCGCGGTTAGATTTTGTGATATGCAATGTTCTCTCATTTGTCGTGAAAGATACGTTCCAAAAATAACCCGCAATTGGTGAAATCTGCAAAGTAGGATTATAAATGGTAAATGGTGTTTACTTGTATAGAACTTTTCTACCTTCATTGAAGGCCCAAAGCGCTTTACAGTTCCAGTCCCATTCACACACTGATGGCGGCTCCGCTGCCGAACACTGGCGCCAACCTTCCACCAGAGGCAGGATTATAGATGCTTCAAGGTTGTAAAACCCTTCACTTCGCACTTGATAAGCTTTCCTCAGACACACATAAAAATGTTCTCTTGTTTAAACTCTCAAAGTTCAAACCTGCTAAGAAAAGTCTTCAGTATTATATGGTCGCGATCAAAGATTTATGTTGATTTGGTGAACTGAACACACTTTGTTAAGGAGACACGGCGCAGAGGAGATTGTTTGACAATTCCCTACAGCCAATCAGGATGTGCACTGTTAACTCTTTAACACCAAACCCTTTGTCACCGGCGACACCTAAAAAACACACTCTTTAGCATAACGTAAATCTTTGACCGTTTATGCGATCAACGTGTTTTAGATGATTGTGATGCAGAGAAAAGCAGATTTTAATATCAACTTTACACTCACATGCAACACATTATTAACCTAAAGTGCAGCATAACTGCACTTTTCTCAGGTTCATAATTAGCTAGTTTACTTTTTTGCGTGAGTACTTCGCTAATGTCAAGTGTTGCAAATCAGCGCAATGCTGTCTTTCTCTGCTTCAGAATCTGCTATAATTACAATGATTGTGTAAACAGTTGAGTATAAAACCCTGGTGTTGCACATAAGAAAAGGCCACAAAAAGTGAACCGTGATATAGTATGGGAACATTGTAACTAATCTTCTAATGAACCCTAATAGTTTTGAAATTTCTCTTGAATGAGGGCTGGATCTCTTGAATAGCAGGTGACCATCAGTTCCTGACAGTTAATACAGGTTTTCTAACAACTGTCAGATGTCTCTTCTGTCTATTTCTCATTTACAGAAATGGTTTAGTGATGTTACTATGGAACGATATGATTGGGGCAAATATTAACCCAAATCTAACTAACAAGTCATAACTTACACACTGCTTGGTTGGATCTAATGAAGGTTTTTCAATTCTATCTACCCTGCAAAGTTTTGTAGTCTTATGGTTGCATCTTCTCCAAACAAAAGGTGTTTTGCACATAATATATTATAAAAAGACCTCAGAATCCAGTCATAAAATTCAAATGTATGATTTTCAAATTTAAACTGTCCTCACATGCTCCCTGCCTCACACAACCAGTGGCAAACCATGCAGCTTTTATTCCTTTTCTCTTTGTACGCCGTCCTTCCCATTCCCACCGTACTGCATGCTGTAAGTGGCAGCAGCAAAAAGCGTCCTGCTGGGGCCTCCCACCCCCCTTACATCCTGGCTGGCAAGTGGAGAGCTAATCCAGTTAGGTGACTTTCACAGTCCACAGATAAGCAGAGGGAAAAACCTTGTAATGCAGCAGTGTCTGACATTGAGCCAAGTCACTGGCACTGCTAACTGCTGGAGCTACAGTACAAGCGCAGAATGGAACCGCCCCCCAATAGATCCAGTGCATGCCATCCATGAAACGCACATGTGCAAACTGGGTTGACTTCTACAAGTCTAAACTATTAAAGTAAAAGGTTTTTTTGTTTTTTTTTAATTCTCTCGCTTACATTGGAGTTGACTGTCTTGTACTGTATATGTAGGAGAGTGGGTCTAATGAAATTATGAAACTGTGACTAGTAAATAAACATCTTCTGGTGCTCCTTCAGGAGAGTTGGCTCTTAACAACCATGGGGTGTAACAGTTGGGGTTTAGCATGCACAAGTTTCTTTCTATCAGATTCTTCTGCGTCATTCACGACTTTGACGTCCGAAACTTTTAACCACAGCTTTTGTTGAAGTTACAATAGCCAGTACAATCCCACTTTTATTCTTATTTTCTCCGTTGTGGCAAAAACTCGTTGATCCCCAAACGGAACGCCATCTGCCTTTTTTCACTGCTTGCTTTAACCATTGACAGTACATGAGAACTGGACTAAGAGAGTGTGATGTCACCCATAGAAAATGGTTTACTTTCGGCTTTAATGAAATGAAGTCATTCCGGTCGCCAGTTTTTTCACGATGCTGATGTCGCCATGTTGGAATCAGACATCGTCAGTAAGTAGTAGTTGGTCTGAGACGGTTTAAGTCAACGTTTCTATGGCAACCACTGTCATCAAACACCCTACCCCAACCATGTTTTAAACATTTGACGTGAGACCACATACTTTTGTTGAAGCATCTGATTGGTCAGTCTATAACTTGAATAACTACAAAAAAATAGATACAGTTCCAAGTATGTGAGCCCTTTGGGATTACTTTGGTTTATTTCTGCATTTGTGTCATAAAATTACATGTGCTGATCTAAGTCACATCACTAGATATACACAGTCTGCTTAAACTAGTACAACAAATAAAAAATTACGTTATCGTTTTTTTTATTTGAAGAAAATGTGAAAACATTCAAACTGCAGGATGAAAAAAAATATGTGAAAACCAAGGCAAATGACTTCTCCAAGAAGTAATTTAAGCTAGGTATGAGCCAACCTGGAATCCAATCAATGTGATGAGACTGGATGTGTTGTTTAAAGCTGCCCTGCCTAAGTCTCTGAAAAAAGTCATATAATTATAATAATTTTCAACACGATTAAAAAATTATTATTTTAAAATATTGTTATGAAATAATGAGCAGGTTTTAAAGATGAATGAAATATATTTCCTAATATTATGGCTAATTTTATATATGTGTGCAGGTTTTTTTCACCATTTAATGATCCTTTAATATATTTATGAGAAATTGGTTGAGTGTCTGATTGCAGAAGATTATATCTATTTAATTATGAACAGTTCAGGGCTTCATAGCTGCAGGTCTGATCTCCAACTACAGGAAACATTTGGTTGAAGTTACTGCTGCCAAAAGTTATTTAATTTCAGGGGTTCACATGTTTTTTCACCCTTCACTTTGAATGTTTGCGCATTTTGTTCTGTAAAAACATGAAAACTTACATTGTTTTGTGTTGTATGAGTTTAAGCAGACTGTGTTTATCTCGTGATGTGACTTAGATAACAATCAGAACAGATTTTAAGCAAATTCATGCAGAAATCCAAGCAATCCTAAAGGTTCACATAACTTTTCTTTCAACTTATGTCGTGAAAAAACTTTGGATTATCAAGAACATGTTGAAAACGGTAGCAGAGCAAGAATGGATATTCTGACAAATAGAATGACTGCGTATTAGTTGTTTATTTCTCAATAGAAGTCTATGGGATTTTGGCCTCTTGGAACAAGCAGGTACTTCCTGTTTGGAATGCGGGGTGTCACACAGTCCAGTTCACATATACAGTCAGTGGCTTTAATCAAAAAGAAATGGCTCGCTCACCGTTCTCTTTTCTAATATTGATGATTGTATTAGCTCACAACATGGGGGAGGGGGGTGGTGTCATTGGCCAACTGACGTGATAAATGTGGGATAAATGAACTCAAAATATGAGTGGAGTCTGGAGGTTTCGAGGAATTTAAAAACGTACTCTTTAAAATAATGATAGACACAGATGCAGGAAGTAGAAGATGTTTTAAAAAATAAAAACGGGATCAGTGTGAGTGTTGGTACACCATAACACCGTCACATGAAGAGTCTGCATTGAATATAAAGATGCTGCCGTGGAGCATAGAAGCCAATAGTTAGTGTTGGCATGGCATTGAGACAGCAGGTCAGAGTTCCATCTGGTCAGCAGCACACACACACAGACACACAAATACACACACAGAGAAATTACCAGCACATAGTGGAGCGGCAAACATGGCTTTCAGCCAGAGAGATTGTGTAAATGTGTTTGTGCCCCCCTGTTTATGTATGTGCCAGACAGCGTGAGACAACATTGGCAGAAGGCCATTGGGAGATTTTTCCAAAACGACAAGTGATGAAAACAAACAGACGGAAAATTTCGAGGTGTTTTGTAAATTGAAATAAAGCTTGTGGTTTTTTGAGGCCTATAACAGAAAAGAGACATATAATGCCGTGGGTTTGACTTTTAAAGAAAAAAAGCTGTAATTTGGTCATTTGTAGATCAGACAAATGTTCTTTATGGGTTTTAGTTGAGCACGTAATGTGACACAAGACAAACAGAGAACTTTTTTGTGTGAGTTTCTAACCAGTCATTTTCTTTATCTTGACATCTACACTTGGTTGGAAAACAGAAAATCTTCTCCTTGAATTGTACCACTACAAAATTTCAACACCATCAATAAAAAGTGAGTTTCAAATCAAAAGTGCAAACTCTCTGACAGGCACATTTTTCATGTATCGAACCCAGTTCTTTGTATTAAATCTGGATCTGTTATTATCCGAGCAACTCCAAATATATTATATTTTTCTACAAAAATAAATTATTTAAATACAAAATAAAAACAAAAAAAAGACCAGGAAACCTTCATTTTCCTAAATGATATTATTAAGAATAAACTTCTTTCACAACCTATTTAAATTCAAAATCATTCAAATTGAATAAGTTTATTACATAGACATAGACTAATTTTAACTTAAAAGTTCCTAAAGCAGCAGTTTTTTCACTTTGTCAAAGCAAGTGAATTTATTTTAGAAATGTCCTTTTTAAAAAAAAAAAAAAAACATTAACTGTCAACTAAAGCAGACAAAGTGAAGCTGTTTTATGAGACTGATTTCTCCTTAATACAGCAAAAAGTAACAGCAAAAGATTTCTGCACACAGTCAAGCCAAAGAATTTAGACTGTAATAAAAAACAGAATGAGAACATTTCCACATGAAGGGATTGGTCAGTGGGTGAACAGGCCCTACCCACTTGCACTGATTGACAAGCAAAGTCATTTTGCCCAAAGACAAAATCACAAATAAACAAAACAATTGTTGAAGACCCCCTGCGACAGACTGGCGACCAGTCCAGGGGTGTACCCTGCCTTCGCCCATGAGTAGCCGAGTTAGGCTCCGGCAACCCCGTGACCCCGAAAGGGAAAAAGCGGATTGGAAAATGAATGAATGAATGAATTGTTGAAGACTGAATTGTGCCATAAAATGTAAAACAAATATAAAAAGTACATTTTAATTCAGAAAAAAATTTCACACAAATCATTTTTTTTTACAACAAAAACATAGATATACTGTCATAATAAAATAAAATTAAGGACCTTTATGTCTCTGCTATTTCTTGATCTACTTTTTTCTTTGCTATCAATTAAATAACATTTATTCTGAAACTCTGTATCTGACAAATCTTTTCATTAAATATCTAACGAGAGTGAGCTAAAAGCATTCCCATTAGTTGTAATGAGCATGTGTCTTGTGTTTCCCACATCTTAAAGGAGCTCCGATCCAATCCTTTAATGTTGAGTCAAGCAGGGAAACATTAGATCTTATTTTCATCGGACCACACATTTGAACCACAACCTAACAGTTTCAGGCCAGACACTCTTGCACTAGCCCACACAGCAGTGATAATCTTACATAAAAAAAATCTAATAAAAAAGACTGTAAATATTTTATTTAGATAAATGATTACCTGAGAGGCCGGGCCTCCCGCCCATCATAAATGTGAAAGAAGACCTCTAGCTCCTCCCCAAGGTTGGCACTCATTAGACTCTTGACGTGCACAAACAGGTGATGGGTGCTGGCAGGTGCAGGAGTTTCCTTCTTACGGTGCCGATTCTCCATCTGCAACAGATACAATATGTCTTTAATGGGGTTGGAAAGCTTAGAAAAAGCACCAAGTTTGTAGTTTGTGAGCTTTTTTTTTTTTGATGCAGAATCAAAGATGTTTCTTCTAATTCCATCAAATCACCACTGAGAGCTGCTGCTTCTGGTAAAAACATTTCTCAGTCAAAGATAAAGATAAAAGATTAAAGATAATCCACTGAGACATCTCACTCCCTTCTCTCGGCACACTTAAAAGTCTAAAAAAAAATCAAGAAACAGTAATGCACCTTATAATCCAGCAAAACAGAGTAAAACAGCAAGACAACAAAACAAGTTGAAAAAAACCCACACTTGAAACCCAATCCGACCACAGAGGCAAAGGGAATGGTATCCCACAATTCCTTGCGCTGCCAGATCTGACAGCAGGTCCAATGTTCCTGTGTCCATCACTACCATATTTAATTGGGCGCTAGGTACTATTTTTTTTTCGGTTTAGATCATTTTCTCACAAAAAGCGAACTATTTAATTGGTGGTGTGGCCCGTTGTCACGGAAACACAACAAAGCGGCGCTGCAGGGGCAAAGGAATGCGATGTAAGTGCTGATCATCATGACTGATTCAATAAAGCATCAGTTCAAAGAAAGTTCTCCTCTTAGTGCTTGTTTTAGTCCAGACGATGAACCAAAAAGTTTGTTTTAAAGAAGCCTGCGAAGTGATTAAGAACATTTGGACTATATGACCGGAGCTTCTTTTTGTGCGTGTGACTACACAGCAGCCAATCAGAATTAAGTTTTCACCTGGACCATTGAAAGTGCAGAAATACAATGTTTGTTTCTTAAGGTGGTATATCAGCGTCTTTGGTTTCTTGAAAAAATACTACAGACATAGAAGTCTTTAGAGTTCTGCTTATCTTACTCTTGATGTGTTTTTGAGCACACAAATTACATTTCTGGGATATCTGAGTTAACACTTTAAAAATGAAAACATTTCAGACAATAAAAACAAATGAAAAATGTTCTCTCTGGCTTTTTTTTGTTCCAAAGCTGCATATTTTCGTTTAAATTTACCTTGTAAAACATTGTGAATTATCGTGATTAATCACAATGTTCTCGTGGTCTTTAAAAGTCTTAAATGCATTCAATGAATATAGCTAGGGGAAAAACTTTTCAAAGGTCCTAAAATGTTGCTGCGACTCAGTTCTATCGCATTAGTAGTTTCTCAAACAGCGTCTCTGACTGACAGGAGCTCTGTTCATCAGCTGGGAGGAGGCGGCGTGCGGGATTCTGCTGCAGCGCTCGCGACCCCGGTCACAGACAAGAAGTTGCTGACCAGTCTGTCGTGCGCTCCCAAAGATAAACTCCCACCCTTTCTGAGGAGCAGGCCCTTCTTTGAACAAACATCGAAATCTCTTGCAGCCTGAAAAACATTTTCTCCACTTAAAAGACGTTGCATTGCAAAAAAAGCTAGCTGTTGTTTTCTCTGCAGATCAAGAGGAACCACTTCTTCTTTAAGTCGTTTTGCTGATCCCCACTAAAGTGTGTGTGTGTTTGTGTTAGCCTGGGGGTGGGCCTTGCAGCGCAAACTCTTCCTGGTAGGGGGTGTTCTCACTGATCGACGTCACAAGGTGAGGACCCGCTCGTTTTTGTGAGTATGGGAGGGGCTGCGGCTAAGAGCGGTGGTATTTGGAGGATTACTCAGAAATGCGTGAATGGATCAAAATACCACTTTAGGGTTCTTTATAGTGAGGAATGAACAGTATAATACACTTAAAAGCTCAAAAGCTGATTTTCCTGGTATAGGCCCTTCAGGGCAGATGAACCAAAAATGGTTTTATATAAAAATACTCCAAACAAAAGCAGAACTTTGAATCCTTTGATCTAAGCATCAGTAGTGTTGTTGCCACGGCACCTTAGAGAGTGATTACATCAATGAATATAATAATTTAAAAAACCAATAAATTGTTTAAATATGTAAAAGCTGCTGCCTTTTGCAGCTTCAGACAATTCACTTTAACAAAAAAAAGTAGAAAAAAGACATATTTTAGACCATGGATCGTGTCTGTGGGGGAGGGGGTCGCAGGAGTCCTGTTCAACAAATTTGGGGGTCATGATCTGAAAAGTTTAGGACTTTAGGAAGTTAAGTCAAACTTTTAATGACTGGAAGACATTTTGTGTTTCATGCTACATATTTCTGTTTAAACAATACTTATTCATTCACTAAATGTTGGTCAAGTACTTTGATAAACATTCTGGTTCTTGTGTGTGGATGTTAGGACTGCTTTAGGAAAAATGTTTCTTCTGGAAGGCGACAGTATGAGGCGTGGAGGGGGAGTCCATAAAACACCCTAGAATTTTCTAGACTACACCACTGCTGTGACCGTAGTCCTTACAGTCCGGTGTGCCTTGTGCTGTATATGACTTATGTTCAAATAAAGACCATTCCCTGACAGTGCAACTTTTAATATGGTGCGCCCAATAGCGTGGAAAATATGTTGGATAAGAAAATCATGTAATATTCCAAACTGCCAATAGCACTAGACGGCAACATCTAGATCGACTGCTTAACTGTGAGAGAAAATGTGGAAGGAAAAGAAAGAGTCAGAATCATTAATATATCAAAACAAGATTTGCAGAAAATGTTTTAATCAACATTTTTCAATAGAAAAATAAATTTTATATTAGACCAACCATTCCAATCATTTTTCTTTAAGAAGCAACCTTTTTCCAACACAACCTCTTCACCTGGTTGCCTCAAAAACGAAAGCATTGATATGACTATTCTGTCTGTATAAAATGTCACACCTCGGTGGGGTCTTTCACTCGCCGTGTGAGTCGCATACTATTTTAAAATCATTTCATATGAAGAAAATCAATAAGAGTCTAGAACTGTAAATACCATTCAAATCAATGTGAATAGTGCAGCTATGTTTTGTCACTGGCGCCATTGCTTCTCATCTGAAATATAGATTCTGCATAAAACTGGAGCAGGTAAGGCTAAAACCAAACCAGATTTACTCTCACAGCTTGTAAAAAAAAAAGAGAGAGAGAGAGATTTGGGTAAAATGAGATGGCGTGAAAAAAGAAAAAAAAGAAGGTTGGCATTTCAAACCACTAACCAGCCCAAAAATGCTTAATTAAAAGCAAAGGGGTAACTGCTATACTCCGCCTGGGAGTATTAATTAAGGATGGTTTAAAAGTAGGGTTTCCATTTCTAATTAAAACTTGATGCGAACTACAGACATTACACAGTGTTGTGTAGTATTTAAGCCGCTAAAGGCTTATGCTGCCAACTAATAACTAAAGATTTGATATGACAAATTTTTCACAGCCATAATAAAGTTAAAAAAAAAAATGTCCTGCAGGAAGGCAGGACAACTGAGACCTACCATTATTTTACTTGAACTGTGATATGACAGAAATGACAGCCAAAGGCAGAATTGTATTTCTGTTACCATGATTCATTAAAGTTGAAAGATATTTTTAAATCCTAACTTCAGCTGGAATATCGGGCCAACACCAGCAATTGGCAAAAATTGGAAGTTGAACACACGGATTGAAAAAAACAAAGTACTATCCAGCTAGCGAATATGTCATCAGCGATGCCTAGATAACACACGCTTTTTGAACTACCGTAACTCTTGGACTGTTAACGCAGTCAATGTGATTCCAACGGATTATGACACAGAGAAAGTCTTTGTGCCGACATGCAACACTTACTGTGACAAACCTAACAAAAAGTTTTTAATATTGGTGCAAAGCCGCTTTTCTTCGCGGCAGAATCAGCTGGTTTAAGTTGATTGTGTAAGCACTTTACCACTGGAAAATGTTCCGTATCAGCGCAAGGCTAATTTTCCTGGGTTTTTTAATCAGTTGGAATTTAAGTTAATGCATAAACAGTTGAATAGATATAATTCAAAGAATGCCAGCACTGAAGCTAAAACTCTGGTGTTTAAGGGTTAAAAGGAAGAGTTGCACTATTTTTTCTTGTTTGGATCTACTTTTCATTGTATCTGCTATAAACTAATTAAAAAAAAATCCAATTGTCCTTTTGTTCCAATTGGGAAGATTTACAACACATAATTTGTTTTAGTAGTAAATGTAACATATTATAGATAAGATCAAAGCTATTTTTTTCCTTTAGGATATTCAGGTCAACTAGAAGACAATCTGCCTTTGCAATAATAAAAATTGGAATCCATGTTACAAACATTTGCCCAGGCTACTTTCAGACCTTCACTAGGCTTTGTGTAAGCTTAACTCTTCCACTTTTGCATCTTACTTGATGAAATTTAAATGTAAAAATACACCTAAGATGTTCATTTTTCCAAAAAAGTGCTTGTTTGAGACAACTTGCAAAATCTTATTTGACAACAAACCAGTTTAAGTCATTAGAACTTTGTTCATTCTGGACTAAATCTAACCTTAGCACACGCTAACCTCTACATAGTTTAGCTCAGACATATAAAAACTTGGTAGAGTTTTTTTAACTCTCATCTAAATATATATATATATATATCACAAGCATTCCACAAACACAACAGTCGTCAACATGACAAACATATTTTGCTTTGTCACAACTCTATCTGACCTAAAATTACAACTGAACAACACATCTTTAAGGCTGTGCACATGAGGCCCGTGATTCTGTTTTGGATGTAAAATGACTGGGTTTGTGGAAACCCTGATTTAAGCTGTGGGATTTTGTAACAGGGTTATTTTCAACGTGCAGTTCAGGCTGCCCAGTGAGGGGTTGTGTGTGGTTATATCACAGTTTCAGCATGACTAGACACAAAGGATATAAATGCCAGTCTGGCAGCCCTGCAGGCGTCACGTGACGCCGTGGGCAATGAAAGCAAGCTGAGAGGCGAAAAAGAGAGATGACATGGTCACATCACTTATCTTTTCCTCAACAGCAGTCTTCAGAGAGCCTGTCAAATTACAAGGTACTTGAGAAGATTCTAGTATCTTCATATTTTACATTAACTCATTTTACCTACTTTCTACTTGGAGATGGAAGATCTGTCAAAAAAAGAAAAGAATCCAGAAACAAAAAGTGAACCGAAAAGAACTTTTACCTTTTTTTTTTTAATCTGATCCAATGGGTTTTTGATCTGGACTCTTAAAAGAAGAACGTTTAAACTTCACTTGCTGCGTATAGCTGCTTCAAACCTTAGTGGGAGACTTGGGAGCCAATTAAAGGTTGGATAAAGGACTTGTCTGAAGAAAACAGTGAGCTTTAGCTCCCTGTTGTTGCTGTTCTGGCTAATGTTTTTGGGCTTTTACAGTGCTACTTTGACTATCTGGTTAGTCACAGTTTGACCAAATGTTTTGTTGAGAATGCATCAGCTGACAAGCGATGTTATATCAAATCAGATAAACAAAAGAATCTTAGCAGTAATAAATACACACATGGAATGAACACAAAGCTCACAGGCTCAGGCTGAAACTGGAAAGATCTGCTGAAAATGTTATTGTAATCAAGCTTCATTCAGGAGAGCGGGTCTGCTGTGTTTGTGTGGAAGCCATGAATGTGTTTCTTCATTGTGTCCCGCTATAAAGGAATTGCTGTCATTTGCTGATTCTCTACGCCGGTTAGAGGCGTGTCCTGCTTTCATCCTCTCATGTCAGCCTTTCCTTTTTTCATTTTCAAAAACAAAACAAAAATGCCCCCCCCAAAAAACAAAAACAGATGGATTAGGAGCTTCAATTACCCCTCTGAAGGGAAAGTCGACAGTGGTTTTGAGTGTGCGTGTGAGATATCATTCTGCGCTCTGTGTGAGGGCAGAGAAGTGGTTACCTCGGTAACAGCAGTTGGATTTTGGAGGAGGTGAAAAAGGAAAATGCACGGGATAAGGAAGGGGAGAAATCTAGAAGCAGATGGACGGGTGTCTGAATCTGTAATTAGCTCTTTCATACATGATGAACCCATCAAGGGTAAAGTGGGGTTAGTGCCTTGCTCAAGGACATTTTTGCTTTAAAAAAAAAAACCCTAAAGAGGCCACAGAGGGGTAAACAGATTTCCCCTAAACACTTCTTATAGCTTTTAAAGTAAATGTTTCAAACTGTTACAACAGAGTTCATGTAATAAAACGTTTTTTTCTCTAAACTTTTAAAAGTTTCAAACTGACTGTTGCACTAGGTTTAAAGTGTTAGATATTCCCTTAACCTATCCCTTAACTCTTAAAGTAAAATTTTCAAACTTTTACACTACATTTTATGTAGGGAAATTTGAACGTGATAATTGCTTTTTTAACTTTACCCTTAACCATCAAAACTCAGACGCCAACTTCAGCCTCATCTGACTTTTAAAAGTGTGGTAGACAGAAAGCACTATAAGCAACAAACTCCCACAATCAGAGGCTATCCAGCATCCTCCATCAGTTGGCAACACCCCCATGAACAGACTTTTTTCCTACAATAATAAAACACGGCAAATTGCTTTGGGAAAAGAACCAGAAAAAAACTGCTTACCATTCTGTAAAGCTCTGTGACACTGATTTCATCAGGGTCCACCATGCTGAACTCCTGTCTGGGGACCAGGTCCAGGCCAAGTTGTCTGAGGCGCAGAATCAAAGAGTGTAATGAGAACAGGGTGAGCTAGCCCACAGCAAGGGTACTATAACGACTGCCCCACAGAGCAGAGGAGTTTGAAAATGACAGACACCACCAACATGCCAGGAGAAGAGGGGAAGGACAGAAAGAAGATAGTTTTCATATCTTTTTTTTCCCACTTCAACCCAGTGACAATGTGTGGAAAATAGCAAGAGAGATTTTGAAAAACAAAAGGGGCTTTCAGATGGTGTGATGATTGTGACAAAGAAGAATTCAAAAATGTAAGCAAATCAAAATGAGGGGACCCAGAGGGGCAACAATGTATTTTTATTTACAGTAAGCAGCAGTTTCTTCATGAAACATTATTGACTAAAGAAATAAAAAACATAAAGACAGTGCTTGTGACAGAATAAATAGCTCAACTTTTTTTTTTAATATACCTATGTTGAAGATTTACTATGAATTTACTTTACTATCAAGTATTACAAGTATTCATATAAATAATTGGAAATTATTCATTTCGTTTGTAAAATTTTAATAATTCTTTTTTTAGTCTGTTATAACACTTTAAATCTTTGCTTTGAAACTCTTTTCTTTCCCTGCAGATCTTGATCTGGTTTTTGGAAATTGGAATCCCACGTGGAGTCCAGATTTCCCTTCAATAAGACTATGATCATAATAAACTAAGGGTGTCTAATTATCGCAATAATTGCGATTAATTAATTACAGACAAATCAGTGTGGTTTTTTTAAATCGTGTTAATCTTTTGCTTCAGTGAAGTCCTTTTGTGTTTGATAATGCACATCTGGAAGAGCATTATCCCGCTCATACCATGGTCATTTCCGAATAAAATAAAAATAAATCAATTAAGAGAACTGTAGTCCTGTTGTATTTTCAAGTATAAAAAAAAAGTTTAAGTTTTTCACAAAAAACAACTATTAGTGTGTTACATTGTCATAATAACAGCTACAGCGCGCGCACTGACAGCACTCTGCTCTCACTCTTTCCTCTCTGAGGAAGGTGATCGTCTTGAAAAGTTAAAACATCATAACTTCAGAAGGAAAGTTCACGTCTTAATGCTTGTTTTTGTCCAGATGATGAAGCAAAGGGTTGTTGTATGTGAAGTTTTTGTGAGGTTAATGGAAGTTTCATGAGTTTAAGTCACACAACTGATGCTGTTGTGCAGTGCCCTTATGTCACACATTAGTCACAACTAACATTATGGCTTAATATGGGCTTTCTGTGCACAGAATGGGCAAACCAGTCCACAGGATTTGAGCAATTAAAAAAGTAAAAAGATATTTTATAATATATTCCTAACTGTATCTAACTGTAAAAACAGTTGTGACTTAGCCAGTACAGGTGAATTCTGGTGGTGTTTCCTGACCTCTAACAGTTTTTCTGTGGTACAGGGCACTCAAAAATCTGTCAAAATGTTTTAGTACAATTTTGGTAAACTACAAAGTCGCATCGCTGGATAGATTGTTGGAACATCATGGCTACTGTAGTTAGGAGCCTATTGAAGTGATATGATTTTGACTGTTTTGTTTAATTTAATCTGGATTACTGCATTTTACTGCGTTAAAATTGTAAAAGTTAAGATGACTACTTTGTGGATTTCGTCTACCGCAGATTATTTTTTAGAACGTAACCCCCACAATAAACGAGGGGCAGCTGTAGCTTCTCTTTTCCATTTTACACAAGTATAGCATAGCTCCTGTTGAACTACAGACATTAGTATCATTCACGACACAGAACAAATCCCGTACTTACTCGTTGCCCCAGTCCAATCTGGCTGTAATGTGCTGCTTGATGTCCCTCATCCGGTCATGAGTGAGGTAGCTGACCAGCACCTGCCTCCTCAGGTCCAGGATTTCATTCATCACATGCCAAAGCCGGTGGAACAAATCCCCTTCGTTCTTCTATGAGAGGAAAATGACGAGTGGGGAGATAAGGAATGCATGAACAGAGGAGTCCAAGCAGTCCACCACTGATTGAATAGGAAACTGACAAGAAGCGCATAAAAACATGGGGAAAAAAAGTTGCGTTGGCGCACAAAATCAGAAATAGAAAGATAAGAAATGACATTAGAGAGATGCAAAGACACTAAAAGGGTAGTCCTGAAAAGGCTGAAGATGACAGATGAGTTCAAATGGATTTTCGCAAATTAACGGGAGTGTCCAGCCTCTTTGGACACAAACGTGTGATCTTCGATTCCCCAAGTATTCATCACTTCAATTTAATTAGTCCCCCAGATAGCTTAATGGGCCAGAGACAAAATCCAGCCAATAAATACAGGGCTATAAAAAGACCTGATGGTTCTTTGGTTACTCAACAGCAGATACGCTCTTTCCCTGACGGGAAGAAAAAAAAACAGCAGATGTTTTAGTTAAACCAGGCGGATGTTTGGGTCTTTACCACATAGAGTTGCTTCCACATGGCACCCCACTCCCTCAGTGTGGATGTCATCTCTGTGATGACCGTGTCCTCAACTGGGATGACCGTCTCAAATTGCCTAAAAACGCATCACAAAAAGATAAGGCTTAAAAAATAAAACAAGTCAAAGGGGTTAAAACGAACAAAATCCCTCAGATTTTTTTTACCCTTTGTTCTTGACATGGGCATTCTTCAAGTGGATAAAACAGGATGGGAAGATCCCCTTTAGAGAAAAGGGAAATGTATTAATGAGAACATCCTCTGAGTCGTTTACCTTGAACCCCATTAGCAGTTCGCAGTGAAAACAGCACATAATCAATGCACAGCTATCTGCAAATTAAAATAAAGAATTTAAATGGGGAGGAAAGCAGATAAAATAGAGGAAGATACGGAAAATTGCAGACAAAAAAAAAGATGTTTATGTGGGTGTGTAAGCATGCACTAATAACCTGCCAGCATCTCCCAATAGACTTTAAGTGATCAAAGTAGAATTTAGATGAAAGCAGAGGATCATAAATGCAGTCCTTATTTGATTTATATGGGTTATCCGATCATGTAACAAATTCAATTCATGACATTGTGCCTGTCGTCAAGTGTTATTTGTTATTTTCCGTGTTCCTAACGAAAGGTTGGAAGTTAGTGTTGTCAAAATAATGTTTGTTGGTATCAGTCTATTTTTCACAATGTTGAATAAAAGATTTGGAGTTTACAGGTATTGTAACTATACTAATGCAGTTAAAGCTTCTAACATAGATAACGTGTAGCCTGTTACAGACAAGTTCTAGAGTTAATGTGAAAGCAAGTTAATAAAGTCTGACTGACTAATGAACTTGTTTCTGACTCTTTTGTCTCGCTTAATGAGTCTTACAGTTTGGTGCGCCTTATGACATACCAGCAAGTAAAAAAAAAAAAACATTGCGTGATGGTGCCTTATAATCTGGTAAGACCCATAGTGCAGAAAATATGGTACTTCTTATCCTATCACATCGTGGCCCCCTGATGTTAGATTGTCTGATGGACCCTGTTTGATTGGGCAGGTTCATTTCCTTTCACACTACACTTCTGAGAGTGAACCAAACTGTCTGAAAATACGATTTAGTTACAACATGTGCTCTTTGGAGAAAATATTGCTCAAACTTGGCATTGTCAAACAAGAGAATGCACAAGGCAGAAAATGAGCTAATTCCCTTGCTATTATATATATATATATATATATATATATATATATATATAAAAAGATCTGCAGATAAACCTTTTGGCTTGCTTGACCGAAAACACATTTTATAAACTTTTTATTTTATAAACCTTAAATGACTTATGTGCTTTGGAATTTTTTTGACTCAAAATTAACCATGCTTCTATCACCAAAAATAAATATAAATAATTTATTTAAGCCTAAATATAATTTTACAAACGTCATCCAATATAATCAGACTGCCTGACCAGCAATTGCTTGACTAAAAGTAATTGGCAAGAGCAGATTTTTTTTTTCTTTTTCCTGTTTGTAAAGACAAATGTACTGTAAATGGCAGTGATCCTGTGGCAACAACAATACAACCTAGTTCCTTCCTTACTCAGAATGTGCCTTTTGTTTGGAGAGTTGTGTCCACGTGAACAAGTTATTTGTGAACACTGATTGGGAACATGCTAGCTTACTTTACATCTATGTATGAGAAGAAACATTTCAATTTAAAACAATCTGCCCGAAAGGAAGTTTACTTACCTTGATACTGGGATTTTTAAGGATGAATCCTCTGTACCATCCTGTGAACACAATGCACAATATTAACACCTGCTGCACATTATTCCCAGTATTTTGCAATTAAAATGTTGAGGCTACCTAACTACTTCCTTATGTGTTTTTTCCTTGTTTGATTTTTGTTTGTTTTTAAGATTAAGTATGAAGAAAGTTACATGCAGTTAAATGATGCCAGTTATTTACAGAAACACTGTAGGCTTTTGCAGCAGCGTTCTGAACTCCGTCTTTACAGGAAATTGTTGAATTTTAAACTGTGATATAAGATGCTGAACTAAAGAAAAAAAAATTAAAACATTTGTTACCTGAAAGAAACACTAAAGTTCATAAAGCTCTGTCAACAAAACAACAGTTAAAAAGCTAGTTGTTGCTAAAATTGTCATTTGTGTCCCATGTTTAGATGTTTTTGTTTGTTTTAGCATTTTTAGAGTTTATGGTACATTTCTACAGTTGTAGCAGTGAAGGAAGTAGTAATAAAAGTTACAATATTGTAATTATTCAGTAGCTAGCTCAGCTAAATGTGGGTTTCGAGTTTAGCTAAATGTTAAGAAATTAGAGCTAAGGTGAAAGTTAGCATTCCAGGCTAAACAAAATGCTCATGTTTAGAGCTAAGCTAAATTTTGGCACTTTGGCGCTCATGCACACCAAACTGCACGCACACCCGACGCAGCAAGTGTCAAATTCGCATCTGCCGCCTTTCTTTGATGAACAGCAAATTTACTGCTTGACACCTGCCCTAAATGTCCTTCATGCCTTGATGCTCCAGCCATGGAGCAATCGCCAAAGTTTTGTCTGAACTTCATTCGTTGTCACATCATGGAAAACAAGGATGATATGGAGTGAGTGGCTTTAGTGTATATTTGTTTTGGACAGCTCTACAGAGGCACCAAATTATTGAGTCTCTCTCGGTAAGGTGTACTTCATTTCTGCAATACAGAGCTGTGCCTGGCAGCTGTTTTAATCGTCGGTTCTGTCTGTCTGTTGACCAGTTTGAGCATTAACCCTGGAGGCCAAAAATAAGATCTTTTTGTTATCGTCTTGATGAAAATAAGAAAAAACATCATAAGCCCATGGAGCTGGAGCAATCGCACCCGCTATGTCCTGCGGCGGCTCTCCGTCTGCCAGGTAGCAAACCGCTTTTTATACACATAACCGCCTGCAGGCCAGCATCGTGAGCTCCATTGCTCAGGGGCCAGCAGCCTGGGCGGCTTCCCAGATAGCTCTGCCGGACCCTTTGCGGCGGCGCTTGCTAGCTTTGCCGGACCCTGGGTGGCGGAGCTTGCTGTACTGACCAGTGGGTGACCGGCTTGCGTCCCTCCAGCCAAATCTGAGTTGTAGAAGAAATTTTTAGGGAAATGAAGATAGAAACCCCCTGCGACAGACTGGCCACCAGTCCAGTCCAGGGGTGTCCCCTGCCTTCGCCCATGGGCTACTGGTATGTCAGTAGCCGGGTTAGGCTCCGGCAACCCCGTGACCCCGAAAGGGATAAAGCGGTTTGGAAAATGAATGAATGAATGAAGATAGAAACAATATAGAGAAAAAAGACTAAATGGTCAAGAAAGGGACAAATGCTAACCAACTGAATCTACACAGACTTCAAGGAGCACAATTATAAGTTACTACACTCCAACAATCCCATGTTAGTAATGTGTGGGTGGGTGTGTATTAGCAGTCACAATCAATATTTTTGTAAAGACGGCTCCAGACTGAAAGAAATTACATTGTAAAACTGGTAAATAGCCATTTTATAAAGCCCCAAACTGCTTTAAAAAAGCCACACTTATGCATTTGTGAAAGCATTTCATCAATGTTCTTTTCTGAATTGAACAGTTAAGCTCATTCCACAGCTGCGGCCATTCTAAGTCCTTCTAGATAAGAGCATTAGGGAAATATCTCACATGTAAATGTAATACTTTACTGTGATCACAGTTGAAATGCACCAGTGTGTGACTACTTAGGTTTGTTTTTTTTTGGGGTCCCTGATCCGTTTTAGGCTTGCACATTCAGGGCGGCGCTGAGTCATGTTTTATTAGTCTGAACTGTGGAATAAACACTCAGTATTTCCACAGATAAGTTCTTTATTTTGTAGCACGTGTACAACACAGGAAACTGACTCCCACATTAAATTATTTTCTGAAAATTTGTACAAATGTAAGGCATTACTAGATGTATAAACTTTCAGAAGGAACAGCTCTAAGTAGAACAAAGGGAACCAGTGGAGGAACAGGTCAAAGCCTATTGCTAAGGTGGCACATTTTCAGACAGGAGCCACATTTTGCTGAATTTTAGATCCAGGCTGCTGTGTTTTGAAGTGAGAATAGCATCGACTCTGTCTGTCTCCTCTGCTGTCAGCAGCCCGTTCGCTGCTGGCCGGATTCTGATTTTGTTCCTCCCTTCTGGGCCAGGCATTCAGCTGGCTGTGCTTTTGTCAGCTTCCTTAGGGTCTTTTACCACAATATCACATCCCACTGACTGGCAAGCTGCACCACTGACTTCCTGGCTGCCTCTCTCTTCGTATATGCGTGTCTTTGCTCGTGTCTCTCAAAAGGAAGTGTGGAAAAAGCTTTTCCTATCTGTGCACGTCTGCTCAGCTGCTGTACGGTGAAAAACAGCAGAGACACCCTGCTGTAAAATCGTTTTGGGGATGAAACTTTAAACAGGCCTATGATAGAAGGAATGAAAAGATGATCTGAGATGAAGGAAGGACAGTAAAACCATATGGACATACAAAAGAAGAGATGGTGAAAAAATTCAGCCCTAAAGTATATTTTGAACAGGTCTACATCTTCTCATTGCTGATGTTTTATAGGTGTTTTATATTGCGAAATGTTCAATAAGACATGTCAGAGGTGTACAGTTGGTTTGTTTTTAACACCGGAGGTGTTGTTGGCGACAACAAAATAACGCACTCTTTAACATAACGCAACTCTTTGACAATTCTATGACTCCATGACCATCATGAAATTGACAGGACTCCGTTGATCTAACGCAGAGAAAAGCACCATTTCCCATTAGCTTTGCACCAATATGCAACACATAACCAACGTTAAGTGTTGCATAACGGCGCAAATCCACTTTTCTTCATAATAGAATCAGCTGATTTGCATTGATTGAGTAAACACGTCACTGTTAGTGTTGCATATGAGCGCAAAGATGCTTTTCGCCACTGTAGAATACACTGGAATAACATTAATTGCGTAAACGGTTTAGTTACGGTGGTCAAAAGAATCTAAACACCGGATCTGAAGGGTTAGTTCAGTCAACAAAAACGGAAATGTCATTTATGTGCTCATGCTCTGAAAAATGGAGGTTAACAAGTTTTAACTGAAGTAGCTTTTCCCTCTAACCTTTCAGACAAGTTGAAATGGTTAGAAAATGTTGGAAAAGTTTCTCAGACCCAAACAGATTGCGCTGATACGTTAACACTTTACAGTAATGAATTGTTTATGCAATTAACGTAAATCAGCTGATTTTATTGTGGAGGAAGGCGAATTGCGCTGTAATGCAACACTTTGTAAAGTAATCAGCACAAAGCCAATATGATTCTGGGTCAGAATCGGTAGAAGAGTTACGATATGTCAAAGAGTGTGTGTTATTTAGTTATTGCCGGGAACTTTTCCAGTGTTGTTAACCCTCCAACACAAAATACACACAATTTTTCTTGTTTCCTGATGCCTCAATTTAGCGATCTAGGTTCCCAGAATGCACAGCACCTGTGTTGTTTACTCTCTTGAGTTCACTTCTGCATTTTGATTTCCTTCCTGGTACCTCCAACTTCAGCACCCTTTTATCAACATGATCTTTGTTTCTCCCCTGATTATGTCCAAACACCTCAAACTGCTTCCCTGCTTTTTTCTCTAAAACATCTAACATGAGCTGTTCCTCTAAGATCATTTGAACATATCCCTGTTGCTTAAACAAAACGAAGGATCACTTTGATTCTTTAAAGAATAAATGATCTGTATGAAAACTGTGCATTACTGTACCAAATATTTTATATAAATAGATCTCTTTTTCATGTTTTTCCATTTCCCAGTCAGCATACCTTCACATTTCTCCAGGATTTGAACCGTGTCTCCAATTTCCAGGGGGAGGCCATGCTGTATGGTCCCTCTAAAACTGGCCAGCACTGCAACAGAGGAGATTGGAAATGACATTTAAAAAAAAAAGATGAAGTGAAACAAAGTATTAGAAAAGGTGATATTGGTGCACTGTTTAAAATCAGAGTTAAGTTAAATATTAAATTTAAAAGCAATACATGCTTTTTTTAATAAAATATGTGGCAGAAAGTGAAAAGTGGCAGTTGAACAACAATAGACATTCAGAGAAAGTATGCTTAGTACTAGACACCACCAAACGTATGTAAAATGTGACTAAATTAAGCAGAATCCAGCCTATACTTCAATGCAGAAATGGAAAACCTTTGAGAAACATGTCTGACGGGAAATATATACCTAAATCTAAATGACAATATGCAAACAAATGCCATGCTTTTCTCTAGTCAAGTATCATTTTGATGATATATTTATTTTTTAAAAGAGAAAAAATGACTTTACTGGTATGGAAAAGAAATTGACTGATCAATGAACCAGTTGTAAAACAAATCTTACCAAAAACGTTCTTTGTATGGAATAAATTATGCCTAATTATGATGTGATGGACAGTTACAAAGATTTTTTTTTTCATAAAAGCAACATTCAAATAGTGTGGTGTATAAATCAATTAAACTTGATAGTTTTTACAGTGAAGATGAGCTTGTTAGCAACATTTGTAAGTAAATAAAGCTTTTAGCTTAGCAATGGATGCAGTTTTTAAAAATGTTTGTTCTCCATTATTCAGCTTTGTAGAATACTATTAAAGTTTCGTTAATGAATTTATCCTATATCTTTTAACCTGGAAATGTTTGCAGTGTAGTTTGTGGAGTGGAGTGTAGTTTGTTAGCAGTCTTTGTTTTTCTCTTTTTTGAGTTTGTCTTTTTCCTTTCAGCTAACTAAGATTTTAGCTGAGAAAAAATTGCTATTTTTAAACAATATTTGATATTATTCAAAAATGTTACGTATTCTTTACCTATTTTTAACTAGTTTAACCTAATTAAGTATTTAACCTGGCATTTTTGACAGTAATGTTGGGGTTGTAGTCATTATTTCGCTTTTTTTTTTTAGGTTTTTTTGTTTTTGCTGTTTTTCTTTTTTGTTTTAGCTGACTTAACTTTTAGCTCAGCAATTAATGCCATTTTTTTTGCATTGTTTGTTATTTTTCAGATTTATACTCTATCTTTAAATAGTTTAACCTACCGTATTTAATTTGACTGTTTAAAAATTAAGTTAGTTTTGTCTTGTTTTTTTTTCTTTACCTGTTTGTCTCTTTTTAAGCTAACTTAGCTATTAACTCAACAAATTACAGGGTTTTTTTTTTATTTCGTATGATTTGGTTTTATTCAGATTTGTAGAATAGTATCGGACAATCTTCTACATCAAATATTTACCTGAACAGTTTTTGAAGAATTTCTTAAAATTCTTCAATAACCTACTATTATTTAGCTTTCAGAAATGAACAAACATGCATATTGAAAGAATCAACTCATCTTCCATATTTGGCTTTGAGTCTCATTGTTTACTCACGCATACTTGTATTATAAAGGCCAAATTTGGTGTGTCAGATTAAGAGTGAATATTTTCATCTGGAAAGTTTTTTTTGATGAAACATGAACAATTAATAAAAGAAAACAAAACATAACACTGATTTGATTTTAAATGCTTAAACTCCAGCATCTAGACTGGCTATAAGCATTAAAAAAGGTGAAAAAGGAGATTTTATACATGCTGAAAAAAATGATTAAAGAAAATAAGAAAGAAGCTGATTAAGTATCCTCATCACGGTTTGGATGAGCTCTGAAGCTGTCTAGCTCTTCACATCCCAGTTGCATCCTGCTGACTTGTGCATTCACGCAAAAACAGTAAAGCAAACAAAAATCCATCAAGGCATAAACTGTAAAAATGTCAACAAATACTCTTACTGCAATGACACAGGCAGAAAAATCCCACAGACACCCCATTTAAACAGAAGTTTATGCAAGCACACAGACACCCATTCACACGTGGACACACAGAAGAGTGTGATCTGGGGTGGAAGCGTGTAATAGGAGAAGGGCCACAGCTATGGCTTTAAAAAAAACATTTACGCTCTTTCAGCTGCGTTCACTTTACCTGAATGCAGCACCTGAACAACACAGAGAGCATTCTGGAGGAGAATTATATCTCATCTCTGACAATTTATGGAAAGGGAAGCCCAAATAAGTTAGTTTTATTTGGATTACTGGCCACATGTGAATGCAGCAAAATGTATGTAAGACTCTGAGTTTTCAGACACAGTTTAAAAGGCAGAGAAAGCTGTGTACTTTTATTTAGTATGACCTGTTTTCACACTTCATTTTAAAGGGTGGACTAACCAGCCATAAAATATCATGATTCTTTTAACAGGAGAGCTTTAGTTCTAGTGTTGAAGTTCCTTGAATTACGATAACTCTTTACGCAGTTAACATAATTCCAACGGATTCAGAAATGGTGAAAAGCAGCTTTGCGATGATGTGCAAAGTAAAGTGTTAACGTATTTAGCATAAACCAACTGACTCTGAATTTACTACGGTATTGTGAAGCACATTGGCGCAAAAATGCTCTTTTTTCGCTTTAGAATATGTTGGAATTATGGAAATTGCAGAAACGGTTGAAATGTTTACGGTAGTTCAAAGAACATTTGTTATTTTGTGTTCCCGGCGACGTCTCTGGTATAAAAGAGTTAAATTATAACTTTGGCTCCTCAAACCGAGGTTAGGTTGAGCTCTCACATCTGGATAAATAAAGCAGACTGACCAAAAAAGGTGCAGATCAAGTAGTTCTTTTTTGAGAGAACCCACAGAAAATACATTTTGGTGGTTAAAAAAAAAAAAAGACTTGCCAAGTATCCTGCGGTAATGTTTGAAGCATACTGTTTTTCTTTGCATAGTATAGCATGGGGTGCAACTTATATATTCATTTTTTTTCCTTATCGTCCAAAAAATACGGTATATGTCTTTGTCACTAAGCACTACCAAAGTCACGAAAAATACTAATTTTTTTGGTTGTCTTGAGTGATAATGTAAACCCTGCCCTGACAGATACTCATAGTCATCTGCTTCCTGAAGCTTCACCAGCTCCGTATGTGTCAATCTGCAGAAACTCCATCTCTACAAAGGTTGTGTCACATGATCATATTTGACTTTGTAATTTGTTCAAAGAGCCGTGGCACACAAACAAAAATAGAGGAAACTTTGATTTTTTTGTAACCCAGAGCTCAGTTACTCACACATGCATACAGAGGCCAATCACAGCAAAACACATTTACACTCAAAGTGTGCCCGATGCATGAATTATTCCCTCAGCTGCGCTGAGCTAAATTATTCAGCTTCAAACCTTTTGCTTCCTTTTTTTTGCTTCTGAAATGAAAGCAGAGCCACTGCCGATCCACCAGCCAGCTGCTGTTTATCTCCAACTGCCTGCCATCAGTTTGATTGACGGACTGTCTGTCTGTCTTCTGATTGGGCTGATGACCAACAGATGATGCGGCGATGGAGAGAGAGAAGGGCCATCGCTCTCTAGGGAACTGATTTGTTGTTGTTTTGTCCCATTTGCTGGGATTGTGGGACGTGTGCTATCGCGCCGGAGAATGGGAACAGTGAGTACAAACAGGGAGAAAGATACCATTCATGGCTGTTTGGCCACACAGCTGCCGCCAAACACAAAAACAGCCACAGCAGTAGTTAAACCCTGATACTGACAAATCCACACACACACACACACACACTTTTAAAACAAACACAGCATGACTCAGTGATGTTACAGAGGAAAGTGTGCAATTGTCCATAAATCATTTAAAACAGACCTGCTGATGATAAGACGAACCACAGATGGGTAGAAATTGTCAGTCTAATTGGTTTTGTTCACTTTTTAGAGGCGCCAAAAGAAAAATTGATTCCTTTTACCAGACAGTGATCTTGACCAAACTGCTTTCAAAAATCTAGATGTGATTCTATGTGATTCTACATGTGATGTGCATTTAGCATTTGGTGTTCACACTGGGCTGTTGCTACCCCTTACTAGCACATGTCAGCCCCCTAGAGTTGGAAGAGGCTTGGTGGGAAATGTAAAGGCGGTGCAAATCTCAGGCTCCAGGCTGTTTCTTTCATAGCTCTATTCTTATATGTAAAAGACTCCATTCCAATTCTGACAGAATTCTGTATGTATGAATATCTTCATCTATGTTCTTAGTGTTGTCAACTATCCAATTTTCTCTTTAGCTCGAAAGCTACATTTTGAAACTTTCCAGACCCCCTTGACAGCGAATTTTGTCAAAGTGGCTAGTGAGAAAACTTTTCTGGTGCTCACTTAATCGTAATTTTTCCCAGAAGTGAGTGCTAACATGAGGCTCCACTCACCCAAAACCCCACTCGGGCGGTCACTGCGACAGTCGACACCCTAGTGAGTACCATACTATACATATTGTGTCACAGTTTTTACATTTTACACACATGCGACATTTCAGTACTTTTGTTTTTTAACAGATCTAAGCAACAACGGATATTATATGTTTACAAAATGGCACTCGTGATTTTATTGACTCCTGTGGTCAGCTCCATCTCCATTTGAGGACAATTCACACTTTTGCAGAGATGAATTGATACTTAGAAAAGTGATGTCGAAGATAAATGTTTTTTTTTGTCCTTGAATGCACAGAATCAGGTTTTATTTGTAGTTTTAAATAAAGTTAAGGATTTTATACACATTTTTATGTCTCTGCGGAGATAACCAAAAGCAAAAGCTCTATACAAATAATAAGAAAATTAGGATATGATTTGATTAGGATTAGTTAATATTAAACATGGATTTATTTAGATGAATCTCAAATATTATAATTTTCAATAACCATAAAAACCACAAAGAACAGTAACAATGTGAAATTATGACTTTGTTCAATTTAAACCCAGAGTATAATAGTAAGTGTTGATCTTTCTGTTCAGCTACTTGGGGAAAAAAACAGAGTTAGTTTGTTGTGTTCTGACTTGATAAAACTGCTTACTGAAGCACAGTTGCACAACCTTTGACAGCTGAAGTTAAAGGGTTAAATTTGTTTTTACATAAAGATAGCAGGACTAAAGTGGAGAGCCAGAACTGGGTGGGGTGGTTCGTTTCAAAATGTAATTGCGCTAGAAAGCATCTGGACGTGAACCACACATTCTTAAATCCAAATCCTTTAGGTTGTCTGCTTCAGTTTCGTCAACCAGCCATTTGTAACAGTTAACTAATGTTGAAGCCTAACCAAAAATCAAGTAAAAGAAGATCTTTATTAAGATCTTTATTAAAAGGGATCAAGTAAAATAAAAAAAAAAATTGCATTTGCTCACCTATTATGACTATAGCGTTAATTGCATCAGTGGTTGAAGAATTACGGTAGTCAAAAGAATGTAAGCATTCAAGCTAAAGCTCCAGGGTACAAGAGTTATGCCTGGAATGAGATACCATATTTTTTGGACTGTAAGATGCACCAGAACATAGGAAGTATTAAGAGAAACAAAGTCAAATAATGAGAAAATGACTACAGTACCCAGAATGCCTAGAGGGGCCAAGAAGCAGGTAATTGGTCACAGAAATTGATGGGAAGTTTTACTACTGAACTGATAGCGCTTTTCTACCTTCGTAGAAGGCCCTAAGTGCTGTACAGTGTCAGTCCCTTTCACCAATGCATGCACAAATTCGTGGCTCTGTTGCCAAATACTGCTGCCAACCTATAGCCACCAGGAGCAGTGTGGGGTTCAGTGCCTTGCCCAATGGCATTTTCACACATAAGCGCGTAAGGTGGAAATCGAACCTGCAATATTCTGACCAGCGGTCAACCACTCTACCTCTGCACCATAGCGGCCCCATTGTGTCACAAACTGTACTGATTAATGTACAGAAGCGACTAAAGTGATCTCAAAGATGTTAAGTCATACCATTAGCGGTTGGAGTTAGTGATGCCATGTAAAT
This sequence comes from Adrianichthys oophorus, assembly GCA_036245035.1. Lineage (NCBI taxonomy): Eukaryota > Metazoa > Chordata > Actinopteri > Beloniformes > Adrianichthyidae > Adrianichthys > Adrianichthys oophorus. The sequence goes on from BSAI01000030.1 coordinate 858,228, forward strand.
CAGTTTTATGCTTTTATTAATCAACTTAGGATAAACCAGCAACATTAATCCTGTTTAAATGATGAGCACATATAGATATCCATACGCATCATGATTCTGCTGAGTAAGGTTACAGTCTCCAAAGGAAGCCTTGTAATTCGGATTATGTTTACATGTGTTTTTAGAGCTGACACTTGTCCCGGCCTGTCAAACCACGTTTCACTTGGTTGACTCTATTTAAGCTGCTTAAATCCAGAGAAAAAAGTGTAAAAGCCAGGAACCCCATCACTTCCACTCCGCAAAAAAAGTAGATTCTCTGTGATTGATGTGTGATCTGATTGGGTTTAGTGTTTCGCTAAATGCTCTTAAACACAGTCTGTAAAAAAATTCACAGAGTAGATTTAATTTTAAGCCTTCTAATGTGTTTTTTAAACATAATTAGCCTGACCCTTTTTTCTTTGACTTTTCGACAATGATTCACGCACATAATGCACCTCTACGTGTTAATTATACGGCTTTTATGTCATTAATATGCTAATTTAGCAACACACAAACCACTGGCTCTTAATCGGCGTCTGTTGCTGCCAAACGCGACGAGCATGAATATTTCATATGTGTGTGTGTTTGTGTGTGAGTACAAATCATACATGGGAGTATGTCTACTGGGCTGTACTATCAAAGAAAGGAGATCATTGCGTACTTTCAAAGGACAACAGTGTCCAAAAAAAAATAGAAACACGCACATTTTTACAAGATTGATGCTTCCAAAATGATTTTACATGAAGAAGTGAGAATAAACTGCTTTGCTGCATTTCTAGTTTGAACAAAAACTTTGTGTCCGTTAATTGAACCAAAACATTCCTACTCAGACCAAAACTAGCTGTGCTGTTTTTCTGCACAGTTTGTTCCTCCTCTGTCTTCAGGCAAACGCTCTTACAAAACCTACAAATGTCGCCCCTCGATGCCGAGATGGTCGCACACTATAAGGCAGCAACTGCTTTGGGATTCAGAACAATAAAAAAAGAAGAAATGAAATGCTCAAAGTGTAGTTCGTACAGCAATTTTTGCAGCAGGATTGGCAGCACTGAAGAGGTACCCGACAGACATAGCGTGAGGAGATGAAGGACCAAAACACGTGCACTTGCGGCTCAGCAGAAAAAGTGATTTCTCCCGCTGAGCCGGAGGGATTGATGCATTTCAAAGGAGGCCCGACCTGCGGAGGTCGACAGGAGAGGAAAGTGAAGGAAAGTAGCTGCGTCGAGACGATCTTGAAGGCCACTGAAGTGGGCAGACGCTCGTGCAAGGACAGACAAAAAGGAAAAAAAAAAAAACAGGGCAGCAGAATCAGCCAGGAAGAACAACTTTCATTCAGCTCTGGACTCCACTTTCATGGCTGCCATTGTGCACCAGCAGATAGTGACCTAACTGGTGGAAGCACAGCACTGCTTGGTTTTCAAAGTCGGGCAGGAATGTTATTGTGACCCGGAATGGCTGCACCTCAGAAATTAATGACATTTCAGAACGGTGGCAAAATCAGATTGCAAATATGAAACCTACTAATCATGAACAGCTTAAAAAATGTTACTAAAATGTAAAGTTTAGAACAGAAAAAAAAGAATAAAATATTGTCACAGGCTGGCCATTAGTTTTGATGCTAGCCCTCGTCCACGTCAACAAATGAAGCAAAAAAAGAAAGTTTTTTTTAAACTTTCTTTGGTGCTCGAGTTGTAAATATCATAAATAACAGAAATGGAAAATATAGGTCAAAGCTCTAAAACCCGACTTGATTCTGAGACGTTAATCTGTCTGTGTTTGTGTGTGCAGGTGTGCCTAGTGGTGGTGGGGGGTTCAAAGCTCTCTAAGTGAATACATTAGATAGCCCATTGGTGCCCAAGTTGAGATGATTAATATAATCCTCTCTAGAGGCTTTATCTCACTTGGATAAAATTGTAATTTTTTTTCTTCCCCCTCTGTGTGACCCGTCACTGGATTATGACATGTAGAGGGCCGCTTTTGATGGCTTTGATGTCTAAATAGTCTAAAAGCACATTTTTATAATGTTTTTTTTCTTACAGAAACAGAAAAAGGCATTTAAACCCCAAACCTTTTGCCATGTGGCCTCCGTCAGCAGTGTTTCAGGCCTTACGATTACTAGACAGGTACAAACACTGACCTAACATGATTTGAATAAAGAAATACTTATCTCTGTTTTAATCTTAAATACTTTTCTTTAAGTCCTTTATTATGAGAAAAATTATATAGGAACAAGTTAAAAACCCAAAAAACCCAATTTTCATTGGAGTGGGTCTTTAAAGAATGTCAACCCTGAAGCTAAAGCCCCTGTGGTAAAGGGTTATATTGTTCTTAAACGTGAGCCCACATAGTATGACAAGGCCACAGATTTAAGGTTAAACACAGAGCACCAATGGGTTTTAAAAGTGAGACAAACACTATAGTGCAAAAACAAACGAAGACTAAAACTGAGGGAGCATTTCGACAATCTGAGAACCGATAACATCGGTCCGTCTCCTCTCTAATCAATGGTAATGCACTTTCTGCGAAAATGTGAGCCAATGACACAAAGTCACATAAGGTCAATTGCTGTCTTTTACTTAACTTTTGAAACGATGGACTAAGACATGAACTGCTTTCTCTATTAGACAATTTTAACTTCAGGAGATAATTGAACTCTACCATCACAAAAGAAAAATCTCCTACAACATATCAAACAAACAAATAAAACAGAATCAAATATTCTAAATAGACTCAAAACATTTTACACTTGAACTTACTTTCTGCCACTTAACATTCCTTACAAGTCACATTCAAGCATCACAATCAAACAGAAATTAAAAAAAAAAAAAAAAAAACTGATGCACTGCGCCCCCATACTGCCTTGAGTCGTGGTACCATCAGAAAGTGGATTATGCTTTTTTTTTTGCAACTGGAAGCCAGGTAAGTAGATGAGCAAGTCATCTTCCTGCACAAATACTGGATGCAATTGAGTAACATAAAACTTTGAAGTTTGTTTGTGTTTTTGTTTAAGCCAGTAAGTTAAATGAAATGTAACATAAAAAACATAAACATAACATAAAACATTTGAAAAAAGAAAAAAATGTCCAATAAAATATCTGCAAGGCAGAACTTGTGTTCTACGGCGATGCATGGGCACCTGCAGAGGAAACACGTTGTGACTGAGTTTGATAACACTGAAGAGGGTTCATCGTCAAGGTAAGATAAGCTATGCTAATATTAGCACAAACACAGAGCAAACTTATTACTACTTACTTATATTGATAGCTGTAAGTGTTGACAATAATGCTGCACCCTAAATAAAATCCCTAATGTAAGCGTTGACATTTGTGATGAGAATTTTACGTAGGGTGCAATGGATCACAGATGATCCGAATGACCTTATGCAGGAATCATTTAGATCAATTGTCCATTAGCACTGAATGCAATTTGCGCAACACCATCGTCGTTTTACCACGCCATGTCAAAGTTGCAGCTGGACGTTAACCCGAAGTTCCAGCTGAATGTGGGAGGAGCTTCCATCAAAAGCTTTATTTTGAATGAATGTACAAAAGCGTTGGTGCCCGTCTCCATGTGTGGCTTTATAAAATCATCCAGAAACTCTTCCAGAGTACAGCAGCAGCTGTCCCGGAGCCGCTGATCTGTCTATAACCAGTGGGAGGGGCTTTTATTGTAGCACAGTGAAAGAATGAAAGCTGTAAATTCTAACATCTCCTGCTTTTTTTCTTTTTATATGTATATATTTTTATAATATATAATTAATTTAAAATGTAATGTCTCAAAGTACTTTGTTTCAATGGGCTTCCTGATGTTTTTTTTATGTAAAGGAATATCTTAAGTTCTTCATTTTCTAAACCTGCTTCGTCTTTTTCGGTGTCACGGGGTTGCCGAAGCCTAACACGGCCACTTGTGGGCAAAGGCAGGGTACGCCCTGGACGGGTCGCCAGTCTGTCGCAGGGCCACAATCACACACCCATACACATTTGCATTCACACTTAGGGACAGTTTAGAGTGACCAGTTAACCTATGAAGCATGGTTTTGGACGGTGGGAGGAAGCCGGAGTACCCGGAGAAAACCCACGCATGTACAGGGAGAACATGCAAACTCCACACAGAAAGGTCCCCCATTGGTGATTCTGTTTCAGGTCCTCCAACTTGGACTTGAACCGAGGGCCTTCTTGCTGTGAGGCAAGAGCGCTAACCACTGCACCAGCTTGCAGTATAATTGAATTGAATTGAAATTGTTTGTTTGGCTGGGGGACCTTTCTGTGTGGAGTTTGCATGTTCTCCCCGTGCATGCGTGGGTTTTCTCCGGGTACTCCGGCTTCCTCCCACCGTCCAAAAACATGCTTCATAGGTTAATTGGTTATTCTAAAATTGTCCCTATGGTGTGAATGTGAGTGTGCATGGGTGTGTGATTGTGGCCCCTGCGACAGACTGGCGACCAGTCCAGGGGTGTACCCTGCCTTCGCCCTTGAGTAGCCGGGTTAGGCTCCGGCAACCCCGTGACCCCGAAAGGGATAAAGCGGATTGGAAAATGAATGAATGAATGTCAAACATAAGTTAACTAGGCATCAAATGTTACATTCCTTGAAAAGGAGTGGGAGGAAGCAAATTTATATAATCCCACCCCGGCTCGACCTCACCGGTTCTTACATGAAATTATCATTTTTTGTTCGTAACTTTTTATCTAAAAATGTAAACCTTACCAACACAGATTCAGGTCATTAAGAATTCTTAAATAACAAGAAATCACATGACAATGTAAGTACCACAAAACAGTTTTTTAGACCTTTTCATAGCATATGCAGATCAATAATCAAAGTAGGTGTCTATCATTAAATAAAATATATAATAAATATGCAAAATGTTTTCAATTAGAAAGGTCACTGATATAAACAAAGTATTGAGCATAGAAATATATTTTGATTATTTTCCTTTTCCATTAGAAAATCATTAATATAAATCAAATGCCAAAAATTTGAAAAAAATAAACATATGCAGACTATTTATTTTTCATTAGAAATCAGAGCTGCAGTTTTCATCTTAACACATAGCTGGTTTTGGCACTCTGTGTGTGAGGATTCTGTGCTTGGGTTTTGTGATGCTTTTGTCATGTTCTGTTTTCTCTGTCAGACTCACTAGGTTTTGTCATGTTTCAATTTATTTATTAAATGTTTGAAGTTTCTGTCACTAGCCTGGTCTCCTGCATTTTGGGTCACCACCACCGCTCCGTGACACCAAGGGCAGTGCTTGCAGACTTTGTTTGTCAGGTCCATTGTCCTTCAGCTGATATCGTAGCATTATCAGCACGTAATGAAGAGAAGAGTTCTGAGAGTATAATGAAGATAATATACTAAAAGACTTGTTTTTCTGATATTGATGCCACTGATGCTGTTTCTGTTCCTAACATGAGGTCAGGGCTTCTCCAGTGTTGCTCTCATAAAAGCTAACCCAAAACCAAGTAGTCTTTTACTCTTAGAAGTTAAACATGTTAGGAAAAAAGCTCAATGTCTTCTAGATTTTATGAGCCACCAAATACCTCTTACACACAAAAACATCATTGTCGAAAGTGTTGAAGCTTCAGAGATGATCAGCCATAAACAAACTCACACCAACGCCATCGCCCACTGTTTTCATCCTCCCACCCTGCAGAGGATGATGATAAATATGCCAGCGGAGTAGAAACACAAAGCCAGTGGGTGTGGTTGAATGAAAAATACGAAAGAAAATTGACATTCAAAGGGCTTTATCAGAAGAAAACTGGAATATTAGTTGTTGCTTCCTCTAAGCAGGGATATAAAACTTCGTCCTTTAGGTGTAACCATTAAAAGAACAATGAAGCCGTCAGCATCGGCCTCCGTTGTTCCAACTCGATTGCAACATTCGGGATTGTTCTACCTCTCCATGGGAAGAAGAGGTCTGAATGACCTCTATCTACATTTCAAGCTCTCTTTAGTCTAATTACACTCAATGATGCGCTTGTGCTGAAGTGAACATGCAGAGGTTGGCAGGATATGAGAACAATGAGGAAAAAAACATCATCAACGGAAGACATCACGGTGTGGTGACCTTTGTCTACACATTCAGACACACCTGCAGATTCCTTTTAAGTCCAAACTTTGATGCATCAATTTTGAGAGGTTATCATATTATGTTATTCATTTTTTTTACTTCATACAGAAGATATACACCAAAACAACAGTCATGTAGATATCGTCAGTCATGACCGAGCTTAAAAACACACAAAAAAAAGCTGTAGGTTTGATGAAAAGTCAAAAAAAAAGAACTGTACCCAAAGGCGAAATCCCTTCCTTTAAAGGCCCTACATGGCTATTGACGTTGCACAAAGTTAAACCTGTGTCTGACAGGACACTGTACAACTTGTCGTCCAACCCCAGCCCTAAGGTAATCAAACATCAAGACTTGTGAGAGGTTTAAAGGAGAAAAGGAGGGCAGTTTGGGTGAAAACAGATGCGTGGAGAGCCAGGAGGAGGATCAGTGACAGATAAATACCGTAAAGAGTAAGAGCGACAAATAAAAACGAGCGTTTGACAGAATGACGGAGGGAGATGAAAGACCAAAATGCTGCTGTGGCTTTCGTGTACACTGCTTTTTCTTTTCCTGCCGCGTGTCAGCTTTAAAGGGACTGGAGACGTTCCCTGACAGCACATGTATGACTGTAGGACCGAGCACACAGAGAAGCTGGGAAGAATGTAGTGTTGAAAGGAGAAGAGTATTTTCCTCTGCTTTCCTTCTCCACTCTCTGTAGGTGGGGACACGGCACCTTTGTGAGCAACTGTCAGGGAAAGCAATCATGGCGAGGGAAGGGATCTGGAATGAACAAAGCTGGCACTTGCTAGAAAACCGGAGGGGTGTTGATATAGACGATACACCTTGTTACGCCCAGTATGGGCTTTTAGTTGCCAAATCCCAGGTTTTATTTTGGGATTTTCCTGCCAAGTTTGGAGCAATAAAGTTCTATAACACACGAATGTGTTCACTTCTTGTAATTACTGCTAAAAGTGTTGTACTTCTTCTCCAACTTAATAAACGACTGCTGCTCTACAAAAACTATGTCCTAGAAAATGACAGGTTTTTTGGCTTTGTCTAAAAATGACATAATCACAATTAAAAGACCACGGGAAACACTTGAAAAAGATCAAAAGATGATCGTAACTGGACTTTAATAAAAAATGACTGCAGATCTTGGTTGTTGATGCACAATTTCTCTCTAGTTTATGGCCATCTGGGGAATTTCGTTTTGTATGAGCTGCTATTAATGCTATTCCTATTTTCCTTCTTTCTAAAGTCTGAAAACAATTGTTACACACAGGTTAATATCCCGCTAGTTGCTGTTTTGAACAAAAATTGTTGTAAAGTTGAAAAAAATGCCAAATGTAATAACAGAGGAAGTTGTACCTAGCCATTTATTACCAGTTGCTTAATTTATTAGGTGTGTCTGCAAATGTATTCATACACCTGGAGTATAAATCGTTTTGGAGAGCCCTGTACAATTTTTTTTTTTTTTTTTACTGCCAACGGACAATTCACAACAAAAACAAAAAACCAAACCGATAGGAATTTATGCAAAAAAAAAAAAAAAAAAGACTCACACAAATGCACAAAAGAAAAACAAAAATATCTGTTTGAGTATGGGGCTCTTGAGTGTTAACGTCCTCAACTATCTGCCTCCATCTTAAAAAATACTTTCCAATATAAGCAGAAACAAAACAGCAAGTACAGAGAAAGCATCTTGACATGACATAACGCCATAATCTCACAGGTGTATGTCACAAACCACAACAGATCTGTGTCGAGGTGACAAAACCTGCCATCAAAGTGACGTAAAAATCATTCTTTAACCATTTAGAAGCTCGCAAAGAACCTCGTTGAATTTTCCACATAATAGCACCACAGTTTAGTGAAGAACAAACTTTGATGCATAGAAAATGTATCATTGTGTTTTTACTGTATAGTTTGTTGATTTCAGACAGAATTTAGTAAAAAAAATATTTATATTTTTCGAAATATTTTTTGAATGCCTATGTTCATAAATGATCTCAGTATGCATACATGTATAGGACCCAGTATTTGTAGCAAGACTTGCAATAATTCTACTTAGGGTGACTGAGTAAGGGTGAGATGCAATAACTTGCTGCACAATAGCCATCCAAGAACAAGCTGCATCTACAACAAGCATTTTCGTTTTTTTTTTTTTACTGAACTGTTGCTAGAGCAACAGGTCACCACAACATCCCTACCACAGCTCTAAATTGTAGAGTGGAGGCCATGAATGAGACGCTTGCATAGTTTTGATGAGTCTCTAACAGCTCCAAACAACAAACTACAGTTAGAACAGTCCGTCTGCTTTTCTTGTGGACAAAATCGACAAAAATTGAAAGATTTAAGCGTTTGTAATATATAGTGGCTGAGCTTCGTGCATGAATCAATCATCAGACTGCAGTAATAAAAGAAGAGTAACCTCAAAGTCTGGTACTAAGGTCAGTGGGGAAATGAGAAACAGATGTCAATGTTTGTTTCTCTGTGAAAAAACGCACTTTACTTTTAGACGAGCATACCTGCACGGCATGTAGGCATGCCCACAAACTGTGCTCTGCCTGTGCATATCGTGGGTGTGGAGGAAGCAGCGCTTCATGCCTGTAGCATCAAAACAAGCCGAAACCACAGAGCTGACACGGACCCATCAGGCAGTGGGGCTACTGTCAGCCTCGGATCAGGGGTTAAACGCGCGTTTACACTTTTAGACACACTTCTGTGTCGTGAGATGTCATGAGGAGAAACTAGCGGGGTGGGATGAATGTCAGTAGGACACCATGGGGTTAATATGGACTTTAACCTTTGCAGCCACTTATTTTTAATTAGGACACCCAACAATGAATCATTAGAAGATTTAAAATGAGACCTATGTTGTCTCACACATGACTGATCTTGATTTGAATTGATTTGATCGGGCAGGGAATCTAGATAAGCTTCCTTTGGTTTGGTTTGGTTTTGGTATTCACACTTCACTCTCAGAAATAAACACTTAAGATTGAAAAAGAATCACACAATTTTAATGGCTGCTCACTTAGGGGTAGTATTGCCCAGAAACAAGCTCAAAATTAAAATAAAATTTAAACAAAAAAAACACAAAGAATAGTCGTGAAGCTAAAGCTGGTAAAGCTATCCTAGCTTGTCTTTGGACTCATCACCACAATGCTTTCAAGTTAATTGTGGTAGCTACATTCTAAAAACATCCAGCAGTCAATGAAATTCGCAAAACAGTCAGTTTCATTTTTCCAATTATTCTAGATGTCTTAAGCCTGTAAAAACCCTCACTACACCTTTCTTAGACATTACCATTAAAAGAATTTTCTCTTTTTTATTCTAACTCTCAAAATTCAATCCGTCAAAGCAAAATAGATCCAGTATTGTAGAATGAAAACAAAGATCTGGTTTCGATCAAAGATTGAAATTTCGCAAACTAAACACAGTCTGTACAGAAGACACAGCACACAGATCTAGTCCTAATCAGGATGCAGAACACAAAGCGCTGTGAAACAAATATACACAATTGCACTAAAAACTGTATAAATGGTGAGACCACGAAAGGTGGACCGCGCTATAGTGAGGGACCACTGAAATGACAATAGAATTTCCAACTTTATTATTATTATCACTAATCTACATTGCTTTTGTAGGCATTTTTCCTCTACTTGTGACATACAGCACTGAAGTTATTTTGTCTATGATCCTACGTTCACACCAGCCTTGGAAACGTGCGTTCAAGTGACTACTTCCAATGAAAATCCTGTTTGATTTGGTAGTAATGTTTGGATGAAATCCCTTTCGATTGTCAGAGCTGCCAAATGTTTGAGAATTGATCATGGAGGAAAAACATTAAAACCTCGTTTCCACTGAGCAGTCCGGTCTGGTACGGTACAGTAAGGAATAATACGGTACGATCCAGTTAATTCTGGCGAGTATTTCCACTCAGTTAATCCTCGCTTCCACTAAGCGGTGCAAAAAGCTCCTCCCTGGTTGTCCAATGTGAACACCACGGGCTAAATACCTGTTCAAGAATGCACCTTTAGCATGTTCTTGAACACGCCACATGCTTGGTGTGAACTTAGCATTAGACTCCACACTGTATGAATGGAAGCTACTAGAGTTCATCTTCAAGTCAGCAGACAGCCACATACTGATGCAGACCAGGGTTCACTTGCTTGGTTCTTCCACAAAAGCCAAACTAAGCAAACAAATAAACAAATTTGGCACAGAACAAATGTACTAGTGTGAATGCTTCCTGGTTGTGTGCCTGAGCGTTTTTTAAAAAACACCATCCACAAATACAGTTCCATGATGTCACCACTCAATACTGTTCACAATATCAAAAGGTGTACCTTTGCTGTGTCAATGATTGCATCCAACAAGTGCTTAAAACTGTATCACTTTCAATAGAAAATCAATAGAAATTTAGCAGAAATTTTGAAATGATCATTGTGCTTAGTTTTGATACTTTTCTAAATTAACCCTGTTTTTCAAATACAGTTCTTAAAAATCAAGTTTACTGACTGGTTTTATCAAAGTGAATCTAGTTAGGACAACAATTAACATACCTGCTACAGGAGATGTAATACTTAGTGCTTTTTAACTGTGAAATAGAAAAGGAAATAGCACCAAAACAGACAAATAAATAAGGTGGAATAAATACATGAAAATAAAAGAAACAGTAAAGCTGCAAAATGTTAAATTATGAAAACATTTGACGGGAAACAAAACCTGTGATGGATTTCTTTTAAGGTTTCCATGTCTGTACAGCACACAGGAGTCCAATTGAGATTAAAAGGCAAATTACAAACAACAGACAAAACCCTGATGGACTGGCCTCACCATTGGTCATGAAGTACATTCGCATCAAACTCTGGCCCAGAAGCCTTCAATTAGCTCCCCCCCCACAAAGAAACAAAGAGCTCAGTGAGGAGAAGAGGGAGAGAGACTGTATAACAGAACAGAGAGGACAGAAGCAACAGTGAGAAGTCTAAGTCAGTAGGGAGTGCATGAAAAGCACAAGAGCAAATGAAAAGGCCGCAGTGTCTGTCTTCCAAGCTGAAGGGCCTGCCCGTGCGCCGACTCTGACATCGCGAGTGTGCTCAGATTCACTGCGGGAGGCCGTGACACAGAAGTAAAATGCCGTAGGCAACGGTGGCAGGAGCTAGACTTCAATGCGCTGGCAGACGGTCGTGGCCTCGAAAACACAGCCAGAGCAAAGGCAGACACTTTACAGGAGCGGACACACACAAAGCTCACACACACATGGCGGTGGCCTCACTCAAGGGCACGCAGATGGCAGGTGCTACACAAATACAAGCCACTGGAGCATTCCTTATTATCGGCCAAGCCAGCTAGTCAGCCTGCCTGCCATCTCGTCACCGCTACTCAGTAGGAAGCGTTCTGCAGCTGAAAACATGTCAGCTTCTCCTAATGTGGGGAAGAAGTCCAAACTGGACCTCAAACTGTGAAGCATCCCACACGTCAAGCATAAATGCAGGAAAAAGAATGAGGCATGCATCACTAACTGAGGGGACTTTGGACAAATGGATGGTTTTGTAACAGAAAGAAACCATCAACAATTTGAGATTGGGAAACTACAACCTTTTACCGCTTTACTTTTTTGGACACTAAATGAATACTGTATATGTTCATTTATCGTCTCTTATTGATGACAGTTTCTAAAAATCACCAGATTTAAAGAGATGTCACCACAAATAAACGCCACTCTCTAATAGTAACTCCTTTAAGTCTGTAGTCAGCGCCAATCTCCAATGACCCATTGCCTTTTCTGTACGCTAATCTTCTTTTTGTACCACCTGGGATATCATCCTCCTGCAGGAAATTATACGGTAAGTATGTGTCAAAAATATTTTGTCATTGGATGATGTTGTTGAAAGGAGAAAGTAAAAATCTAATTTTTTTTGTGTACATTTTGCTCTTTCATCTCCACGTCATGTCGTGTAACCCCACAGGCGGGCACAGCTGAGTGGAACGAGTAGGAAGAGCAGAAAAATTCCCTTCCATGAGTCTTTCTTTGACTAGGGAAGAAGGGGCTGTAATGTGGCCAAACAGACTGTACATTATCACGTGCAAAACTGTGCATCAACACCATAAAAACAGAACACAGAAGATGCCCACATCAATAACAGCTGATTTACATTGATTGCATAAGCACTTCACTGCTGTAAAGTGTTGCATATTAGGGCAAAGCTGCCTTTGTCCGCTTCAGAATCCACTGGAATTATGTTAACTGTAAACGGTCGAAAAGTTACTGCAGTTCAAGCAAAGTCAAAACTGGAGCTAAAGCTCTGTTTGAAGGATTAAATTCCAGGTCATCCAAATAACATTTTTTTACACCAAAAAAAATCTAAACGCCAACACTTTTGTTTCTGTTCTGATTTGTCCTGAGATGAACTCAAAGACATTCTCTACACACACAAAGTAACCATTTCTCTCAAATATTGTTTACAAATGTGTTCACAAATGAGGCTGTCCTGTCAGCATTTTGATATGGCAAACCTGTAAGGCGGGATGGATTATCTCAGCAAAAAAGTGCTCACTATCACAGATTTAGAAAGATTTGTGAACAATATTTGATAGAAATGCAAACACACAAGTGTAACATTTATAGTCGAGCTCCTTCTACACAGTACAAACAGCAAAGTGAAACCCTCACACAGTTCGGATTTTTCAATACTTTTTCAATACTTTAAAAGACTGAGCGCTCTGTCACAACATCCCTTAGAATCTCAGCGGGGGGGAGAGAACAGACTCTGCCGTTAGAAGATGGATACTACAACAGAGCAGAGCGAATGATGACAAGGCAGCAGCAGCGGTGAGGCGTGACCCAAGCAGGAAATGAACAACGCTCCATCCCAGCTAACACCTAGAACAAAAACAAAATCCCCCCCGCGTCATTTGTATTCAGATTTTCATGAGCTACAAGATAAAGATAGAGCACAGTGGATTGAAAACTGAAGTGGCATTCTGGGACATGCAGTTTAGTCGTCTTGCAATGTATGGTTCTTACATTTATCCATCCATTGTAAAATGACAAGAACTGAGGCAGACGGATGTAAAGCCCCATGAAATACTACAGGATTTACACCATTTAGCACAAAACAGCTGCGAAAAATATCTTATTAAGATTGTTTATCTTTAGAAATTAGCAAAATCCCAAATCAGCAATGAGTGTATACATGTGAATGTGGATATAAATCTTTTTGTGTGATTGTTATCATATTCCCCTGCGACAGACTGGCGACCAGTCCAGGGGTGTACCCTGCCTTCGCCCATGAGTAGCCGGGTTAGGCTCCGGCAACCCCGTGACCCCGAAAGGGATAAAGCGGATTGGAAAATGAATGAATGAATGTTATCATATTAGGATCTTTTCTGGCATAACCTCTGACCTAATATCAACCAATGGGCCTTGTTAGGATATCTGATTGATCCAAATGTGACTGAATGCACATCTAGACTGGTGGTTAAATGTCAGGTGGAACTGGAGGTTAGTGTTGAGCAGCAGTTGATCAAGAAAGCCATGGTGAAGTGGTAGAGCGGTCAACATTTGATCGGAAGATCACAGGTTCAGTTTGCCATGCCCGCCCATGTATCGAATTGTCCTTGGGCAGAACACTGAACCCCACATTGAATGAGACTGTTACACTAGAGCGCTGAGAAGGTAGTAAAGTGCTATACAAGTATACGCCATTTACTGTTTTTATCATATGATGTCCTAATTTATTGTGTTTTATTTATGCTTTCATAATGCCATTAATTTTCTCATTGAATCTAATGACTGTAACAGTAAAATTGGTTCTCATCATCTTAACTGATTTTGGTTAAGACAGTCACCCACCCCCACAAATATCAAGTCTCTTTTGATTTGTTGGTTTGTGAGCAGATAACAATCTTATAATTGATTTGTTGTTTGGTAATTGACCTCACTATCGTCTCCATGAACACAACCATGGTCCTGCGTCCATCTATCTGTTGTTTAGATATGATTTATACAGAGTAGAGTCACGTTGTGGAAGCAGTTATCAGAGTTATCAGTTATCAGAGGCCAAGGGGCTACATATAGAGATACAACCACGACAAGCTTACACCTGGAGGGGAAAATATGCATAATTCAAGTAATCTATGCAACCTGTTTTTGAATTGTGAGCCAGAAGCAAAACTCCTTATGCTAGCTGAACCCAACCGAAGTTCACACCAAGGTAACTATAATACTATACATCCTCCTTGAAAAAAACAACTACAAAGCTACACATGAGCATAATTGTGGCAAAAACCACCACATGTTTTATTTTTTAATGATAAAAAATAGAACACAATAGAATGCACTTCCAGAAAATAAAAACGAAAACAGTTACTGCAAAACTGAAGAATTTTCAGAGTCTAACTTGTGTTCAAATGTCAGAAGTGTTTCTTTCACAGGAAGTGGGTTTCTTCCACCTCACCATAGTCTTCGCAGCAAATTTTAAATAAGTGTAGCTCTGAAAATGAGGTTACCAGGCCCTCCTTTGACTTTCAGCCAAGGTCTATGAAAACCAAAAAAGTTAACTAATAAAACTCACTGCTGCAGCAGCGATCTTTAGAATCTGGATCTGTACTTATCTGGCCTATGTGGGTGAATCTGTGACCTGATTGTGTATATAAGTTGTGTGTATATGGTCAAGCATTCTTGAACAACTCAAGGGGCTCAGCTGTCGTCGAGACTATTTCCCTGTGCGGTGCAAGCCATCACTGGATTGTATGCTTGTGTGTGTGTGTGGGGGGGGTAACCCCCTGTAGTCGAGAAACTTTTGGTGTTCGATGGATAAAAGAAGATTTTGACAGATAAAGCTAACATCAAGATAGCATACATGCTGAGTTGAGCTGTCGAAGCACACCGTACGAATCAAAAACTAATCATTTTGGTTGATTTATCTTGCTCGGTGCTGCATCAGTGTGAACAATGAGTTAGGATCCCCCCCATTATCCAAATGAAGAGGAAACCCAACTCCCCTGCGTGGCCTTCAGATTAAACTCCAAGCAGGAGGAACTGTGACAAAATTCACACACACAGCAGCAAGACAGGGGGCAAGTCTGGCCACTGACTTTAGCGCTAATTTGCTCGGGTCCACACAGACAAAATCAATGGAGTAAGAAAGTTGGGAGTTGCGAATAGGGGAGTCGCTGTCCCACTTTCCTAATTTAGGTCAGCAGCAGCCGTGCCTGCTGTAAAGCTGTCTGTAATTAAACAGAACGAGCTACAAAAGAGACAAGAGCTGTAAACTTAAAGACATTAGAAAGAGGGATGAAACTGGAGTGATTAATTCTGTTTTTGTTTTGTTTTTTTCCTCCTACAGTTGAGGAGGGAAAACATTGTACAAACTAGAAAAGGCAGCCTCATTTGAATGCCCATTGGATGTCTGGATAAAGCTTCTAATGAGCTACAGTGATGGTTTCTCACGCAGGGAAACAGTGGCTCCAACAGCCTTAGCAGCTCAGTCTGAGGAGGAGCTCCACATAGACCAACAACTGACAGCTCATCATCTGACACATTTGTTCAACATCTTTGTCAAAATAAGCCTGGGATCATTTAGTAATAGGATGACATATAAAGCGTGCATATTTTTAAGCATAACAAATTTACAATTATCATTATTAAAACATCATACGTTAAAAATGCATTTGAATTAGATTGGGGCAGCCTGAAAACAAGACATTATATTTTAATGGTCAGCTTTTCACATCTTGGAATAGAAAAAATGATTTTTTATTTTTGGCTAAAGCAGGCTGTGTTGTAAAGCAACATTGCTTTAGCTAGCAATCAGTAGCTCATATCATAGCCAATTCAAAGTTATCTTTTATTTTTCCTGAAAACCACTAACTTTAACACTACCTTTTCTTCCCTTTTTTTTCAAGTTGTGTTGTGCTAATAATTAATGTTGATATTCCTCATTGATGTCAACATTAGAGCTGCACAAATAGAATTTATCTTTGTCATTGTCACAGATGCAATGACATTGAAAAACTATGAGGAAAACTTGCGATGTCCGATACTAGAAATCAATATTGCGATGACAATATGAATTGCAATACATGAAAGAATAATAGCGAAACCAAAACAACTAATAGATACTTTGTATTTGAGTGCTACAGTTTTATTTAAATAAAACTCAACATAGCTTAAATTATACTCTAAATGACCTACATCTACATAGAATGCGGATATCTAACAAAAAATCCTTTTGAGAATCTGAATATTAAATCACTTCATTGTGACATGAACTATATGCAAAAGATTGAATACTTTTACTTATGATCAAGAGTAATAACTGAATAAGTGTATGTGAAAGTATGCGTATTTTCCAATCAATTTAATTAGCAATTTCCCTATGTTTTATATAGTGTATAGTATAAAGTATAGTCTATTCTTTGTATAGATATACATTTCTGTTGTCTTGTTTTTGTATTGTTTTTGCTTTTGATTGATTGAAATAAACCATTTCCAAATCCAAAAAGGGCTCCATTTGATTGGTCAACGACATGAAGGGGTCCATCCAATTGAACAAATGCGTAAAGGCCTTTATTTGATACGCTACATACTTTGAGCTACCATTAGATTCTTTTTATCATGTGTGTAAACATTTAAACTAACCATTTATCACAGTTTACACCATCTTTTGTTAGACGCGTATCACACAGGTTGATATTGCGATGTTGTTCATCTTTCAGCATATCCCTTCGGAGGTTGCCACTGCAATTCAGTTTTCACCCATTTGGTTTGGCAAAGATTTTTACCCTGGTTGCCCTTCCTGGCAAAACCCTGTATTTTTTCCGGGCTGGGGACCGGCACAGGAAGACACAGACTTGGGCCCCTGGTGGATACATATACATAGTTAGGCAGTAGCACGAAGATTCTTGCCCATGGATCCACAGTGTATTAAGCTCATAGCGCCCCCTCAGAATACAACCCTGATGTTCCTTGTCCCAGTGCTGCACTTAACTAACTGAGCCATCCAGCTGCCCTAATGCTAATATTGCAATGATGATACATTTTTGACTTTGTCTAGTCAACATTTGTATTTTTTTGTTATATCTTTCATCTAAGTTAGATGCTTTCACAAACACTTCTGGCCATCCAGTAGGTGCTTTGGTGGTGATGCTAAGGTTACTGGTGCATTAGGACAGTCTGACAAAAGAGGATTATGGCTGCGGTCCAGATGAAGGTCGGGGGTGGGGTGGGGGTGGCAGCGGTGGGGGCTTAGGGGTGATGAATCACAACTAATGATGTCTGGAAACATTCCCTTGCAAATCAATGGCATGGTCCCAGTCCATTTAATCATGTCCGTCGCTGCAATCACCTTTGAACTGCTGGATGAGGTGCTGTTGCAACAAGGAGCAAAATGTCAAAACAATTCTACCAGGAGATAATCAGCCTACCAAAGGTGTAGAGAGATGAAAACACCTGGAAAATTTTACAGTATTGTATGCAAAAAGAATTTATTTTGTTGCTTTAGGAAACAGTAGAAGTATCAGGAACACCATATGTCACAAATTTTGACACACACTCTATTTGTGCATTGATATTTTTAGCATTCCCCTAGTTGTTAGGTCAGCACTGTGCAGCGGCGGGCCTGCTAGCCTGAGCAAAGCAGAAGAAAGCCAGGAAGGAACACAATGCTCAGTTCTGCTTGAACCTAAGACATCTGCGCAAGAATGCAAGTTGTGCACATCTATGCCAGCAGAAGGAAATGTGTTTTGCTCTTTGCTATATTCCCTCTTCTTGATGATAAATAGACACATGCAGCTCTTGAAGTGTTGCACAAAACAGGCGAAGTGGATGGGATTCGTGTTTCAAAGACAAGAAGCATAACTCACAGTTTTCCTCCTGAATTCTCTTTCAAGTTAACCTCAACGAAACAATCCAAAAAAAGCCTTTCTTCAATGAGATAAAAGTGCTCGAGGACTGGAAGATGATACTGTGCTCTGGGAGGACCACTGAGGATTTACAGGATGGCTGGGAGGTCATTAGGCAGTGGATTAATAGGTAGGGTGATATAAAATCCACCAGAGATTTCTGCTATTGATCCTTGAGGAGCCAACGTTGCTCTGTCGGAAAATGTGCTGCTTTGTTGCTATTTATATAACTCCCTGTCATTAAGACAGACACCACAGAGGCCTTAGAAGGTTCACCTGAATCCCAAAACCGTCTGTAATCAAAAGGAGGTTTTTAATTCACAGGAAATGTGGGTATATTTAACAGGAAGTTCAGCTCTGTCATGTTTGCGCCAGCATTTCTATATTTTAACTGAGGCCAGCTTCCATCACTAATGACTCGTTTACAAAAAATACAGCCTTTGAAGGTATTAAAAAATACATCAATTAGTGCTCATGCTGGTTACACTTCCAGCTTACTAATATTTCTTTTTGTCTTCTGTCACTTCTGATATGGTGAACCAGCTGCCCGTGCTACATCCGCTAACGGCGCCCAATCCAAAAGCCCTAACTCGACTCACAAAGGCTTCCACAGTGGGGGTTTTCCTTCGCACTTCCCCTCTTGCACCCACATAAAGGGGATCCATTTCAGCTGCTTTTAGAAGCACCACTTTCCGCCTTTAGTTTTTCACACTCTATCCCTCGAGGGTCCAACTGTTGAGGTGTGGGGGGGAGACAAAGGGACCAGGTGGATGTTTGGAGGGGGGTTAGGCTGATGGCAAGCGATTCCTGTAGTTTAATCACGTAATCATAGTTCTATTGCTAGAAGTGGTATGATTCAAAGCAAAAGAAGGTGTTATGCGTAACATTTTAAAGCCAGTTACTTCTGTTTTTGTGGGAGGATGTGTTTTTTGTGTGTACAATTAGTGTGTATTACATAAATGAATGGACAGTGAAGGCATACAATACCATTGGTGATGACTCCAACATCACCGCTCTAACGACCCATCCAAACATGAAAGACAGCCTCTTGTCATTCATTAAGTTTATTTTGAATTTTCGGTCTCTCGTTAATCGCAAAAGTTGCGTTCTAAAAATAACCTCCAATAGGTAAAATTGGTGACGTAATCATCTTTATTTTTAACAATAATTATTGATGTTTTAAGGCTGAAAACCCCCTCAATACACACATTTCTTAAGTAGTTAACATTTTCCTACTTATCTAAACTCTTAAAGGTCAAATTTTTGTAGAAAAGTCCAGTATTATGAAATGAAACCAAAAAGATCTGTTAGCGATCAAAGGTTTTTCTAAATTTCGTAAGCCGAACACATTCTGTACAGTAGACAAGGCACGGAGGAGTTTGATTGACAGGGCTCTACAGCAAATCAAAATGCAGAACCCAATTTGCAAAATAAAAAAAAATAAACATGAAAAATTGCGCAAAAAATATCAACAAAAAGTAAGACTGCAAAAGACAAACCGCATTAAACCGAGGGACACATTTCAGAGACAACCAAAGAAAGTTCACCTGAAGAGGAACTCTACGCATAAAATGCCATAACTTTTAGGTTCAACTGTTTAGCAGAAATGGTCATATAGGTTTCCCCAAAACCGATGCACGCGATTGACATTTAGCTTTCACATCAGCCAAACCCTGCTCTCCCCCAGAATTCTGCTTTGTCCCACCTCTATTGTCCAAGCCTTTACTGAAGTGATCATACCATCCAACCAAATGGACATCTGAGAGTCAAACGTATTTGGTACTTCCTGCCTGGTGTCAGTACATCTTAAAGCTATTAAACCAACATTACACACTACCAAATCTTTTGACAAGACTTGTTCTTCAATTCCATTATTCAAACTAAAAGTTAAAAAATTAAAAAAATTCTAAAGAGGCAAACTCAAAAGTTGAATACTCAATAATTAGCAAGCTTTGGATGTACTTGTTGGCAGCTTCTTTGCTCCATCAGAAAGAACCAGTTTGCTTAAGAAACTGTTTTCCTAGTGTATGTGCCAAGCTTGGCTTATCAACTTGGCTATAGATTTGTATGAAAAACTGTGAAAAGATCATGTGGTTTTTTTTATTATACATATACAATTTCTCTCTTCTGTCTTCCATTTGGTCCAATAAAAATGTAGTTATAAATGTAATTATAAATAAAATAAATACATAATAAATAATTATAAATAAAAATGAAATTTAGCCTCAAATACAAAACGAGTTTGTACAAATATACACCCCCTGTCACTGAAGAGATATAAATCCCTACTATAACAGTAACATGTCCAATACTAGAGGCCATCTGCTCTTATCTATTTGCTCAACTGCTGGCTTTGTCAATTTACTAATTTAGAGTTAAATTACATCAAATATTTAAATTTGGACTTTGTCATTTCTTAGAAAAGAAGTACAACAAGGTGTGTGTTATGTCCAAAAAAAGCAAAAGCTTTTTCCATCGTCTTTTAAATCAGAGGATTTTTTATAATAAAAGTTTTCAAATGTCTCTGAAACTTAGGGCGTTTAATACCCAAAAGGTGGAGAAAACAACATTTGGAGCTGAGAAAAAAAAATTCTGAGAGCAACACCCACAAAGAAGCAGACAAACAAAGCAAATCAAGCTTTCTTTGCACAGCGCTGCCAACCTTTGGTGTTGCTGGAGGAATACTGAAAAGGCTCCATTCAATCAACGATGAAGAGGAAGGAAAAAAAGGAGACTGCTGGTCCTTCTCCCCTCAGACAAACTTCAGATTCATTTGCAGTACACCATCATTATTCGAATGCATGCTTATTAATTTAGGAGGAACAGTCATCTAGATTTTGATTTTGGTGGTTTGAAGGCAACACTTTTAACTAGCAAAACTTGGAAGATGGGAAAAAGGGAAGATGGAAGGGTCGCAGTTGGAGGCTTAGTCAACTTGATGAATTAAACAGATTCTCTGAGACAATCATATTCCAAGAAACTCCCACACAATTAATTAGGGAATTCATGAGAATCCTAGAACTGGCGGAAGAAACCAGCCGTCTTCCAAGTAATTGAAATTTGGAGTTGGAGTCAGGGTGGAGGTAGTGCCTTCCTTGTTTGTCCACCTGTGTAAATGAAGAGTTTTTTTTAGTATTCTGATTAAACTTAATAAACCAATATGAACAAAAGTGGCTGAAAAACAGAAAATGTTAAAGTGTAATAAACTACTTTTTTTAAAGTTGTCTTGACATTCAGCTTGACAATTTGGCCTCAACGTGCAGAAAGAGGAAGTGAGAGAAGCTCGCAGAAGTGAGCTGAGGCGGACAAACAGTGATGGAAAGCAGCAGGCGTGCAATCAACCGTCAGCTAGACCACCATCTTAATGGCGCGACTAAAGCAGGAAACAGGTCGCTCAAACACAGAAGCCCTAAGGGGGGAAAAGAGCAAAAGGAAGAGGCCGTGCAATCCCGGTTTCAACCACAGAGGTGTCGACATACAGATTTGAAGTGATAAGTTTAGAGAAGAATTGGTTGGAGAGACATCGGCCAAACTAAAGCTGATCACCTTACTGTTATCTGTACAGAGGTGGAGAAAAAAATATATATATTCAGTCCTATAAAGGACAAGCAGGGCGTAAAATTGATTGATCACTAATGTAAATCTACCTAAAGCTACCTTAAGACCCACTCCAATGAAAATCTTTTTTTGTGACATTTTTCTGATGATGTTTTTTTAAAAATAAGCTTAAAATTGCTTTTTTGATTATTTCTTTAATCAAATCCCTGTGAATCTGGAGCAGATGAAAAACTGCAGCTTGACAAAAAATTGTTTTTGTGATGTAGAAAATATGCTTGGCAGGCCACAAAATCCCTGCTTCGCTCCTTTCTGACCATGAATTTACACTGGTAAATTGGTGCATCACCAATGTGTTGCATGGGGAGTTTGTCTCACAACCGTCTGTTTACATTGTCTCTGATGTGTTTTCTAGTCCACCCTCCTCCCAACTGGCTCCCGGACGAGTGGTTTGTCCTGCCACCCCCCTGTCAAGTCTCTTCGCACATCTAAAACTTGACCAATCAGACCCCATGTCTCTCTCCTTCCTCACAGAGACCTTGTAAAAGGCATTTTTGTGTCATAAATGATGGTATATTCTTGTACTACCAAAATTAAACTGTCGTCATCACAGGCAAATTGGAGTTATCTGTGGTGTTTATGGGAGTTGTTGGGTGGGCACGTTACCTTCAATATAAAATAGAATTATTTATTAGTATTATTTTATAAGTACAACGGAAGTTTTCATTTTGAAACCTTGATGTGTTTCCAGTTCTTTGGCACAACACTGACGCGTCAATGGAATGGAAATAAGGTCCTGCGTAAAGCTTGCATTATGGTGCAGAGAGACAGAGTCAGATCCAAACATTATGAGGGCAAAGTGAACATTCTTATTGATTCATGAACGTTCTTTTTTTTTTTTTGCGTCAATGAACTGCAATGCACACAAAACAGTGACGCACCACAGACGGACCAGTGTACCTCAGCCTTGATGCATCCACTTGTAGACGACTATATCCATGTACCTCTTTGTTTATCCTTGTCTGAGCTGGCATATGGCTTAAACCTGTACAACTACATAGCTACGATATTGCTTGCGATTTTTGAAGCACCATCGTGTAAATAGATAGGTGAAGGGAAATGGGGGTGGGCTTAAATGAACTCCTGCCACTCTGCAGAAACTGTGTCCTAGAAAACAACAGGTTTTTTTTTTCTTATTTTGACTTAAAACGGCATAATCATATTTAAAAGACCACTGGAAACTCTTTTAAAATAGATCAAAGGATGATCGGAGGGGGACTTTAATGGAAACATAAAGCATCTGACCATAAGATCCTATATTCAATACCTAAAAAAACAAGACATTTTGACTTGATTCTTTGTTCGCCACACAAATATCAGATCACTGACTAGACAGACAACAAAGGACAAGTGAAGTTACACTGTTGCTTTTTTATGGTAAGATGTAATCCAAAGCAGAGCACATACGAGGACAGAACACAGACTGAAGATCTAAAAAGAACAGGCTGGTTTTTTGTCTGAAAAGACAGAAACGTTAGTTTCTAGTTTGATACTTTTAAAATATCAAGACTTTCAAGGGCTCATCATGTGGCTTAGTCAATCTTTTTATTTTTGGCATACCTTGCTGGCTTTTTTACTTTGGTAGACATGAACATCATGGGTAAATTACTCATACTAACTTACATCTCACTTAACTTACTTACACCTTCCTAAATTGACATACGATATTTTCAGACCACAAGACATATTGGATTATAGAGTGAAATAAAACAGTCAAACAATGTGACATGACTACACTACCCAGAAATCAGGCCAAGAAAGAGCAAGCTGTCAATAACCAGAAATTGTCATGAGGTGCATCGGATTATTAGACGCACTGTTTATTTTTTTGAAAATAAAAAGATTATAACGCTCTTTATTATTACAAAAAGGTGCATTACACCAGCCACCAGAATGGATGGATCTTCAAAAGTAACACAGAACATAATCATTGGGGAATTTCCAAGACAAATTACACTGCAGGAACACAAGATTGTCCAACTTTAATGATCACAAAGCTCTACATGTGCTAGTTCAAGCAATGTGAAACAGCTTGAAGTTAAAATGAAGAAGAAGATTAACATAAAACGATGCTGCTGAAAAGAGATTGATCTGATCAAATCAATTCACGGAATCATAATCCGATTAAAATCCACAATTTATGGGATTCAACGTTTAATCATTTAGGAGTTATCATTACAAAACAATTAGTTGGTTATGCAAAAGACTTAATATAACTTGAATATGGACTCAATGGGGTGAGCTTTCCATTCTGAAAAACACACTTCCAACAAAAACTACCTAAAAGGTCATTTTCACCAAAGAAATACAATAAATCCCTTTACTGAATATGTGGATGAATGGATTTAATGAAGTGATTCCAGATATTGTAAATGGGAACAGTGATTTTCATTTTAACCCTTATACTGTGTTCGGGTCAAAATTGACCCGTTTTCAAGTATGAAAATGGGTCAACTTTGACCCAAACACAAAAGGGGTTAAAAAGTCTTATTATTACTAAGTGGGCCTTGATTACAGATGGCAGAGACTTGAAGGGTGAAGCCAGTACAAGTAATTTGATAATTCTATAATTACAATGTTTCTGGTCATTCAAAAGCATCACATTATCTCCAAGAAGAATTGAAATTCTGGAAAGTGTTTGAAAAACCAAGAAATAAACTGCATTCCAATCATATTACACTGGTAGCTTTTACATAGCACACATGGCTCTAAATCAGAGCACCAGCTCAAACATTATAGATTTTTTTGTGTTACCTGCAATATTAAGCCACAATCAATTTTTAAAGTAAAAGAAAAGTCTTTATCTACATCAAGAAATGCAAAGACTGACACACCAATCATGTATGGTAATTTATTCTGATGATAAGAAAAGAGATTAAAGAGTCTTAACTGCTGCTGTAGGTCATAGATTTAAACTGATCCTAAAACTGTGTTTCTGTGAGGAGGAAACATGTCAAATCGATCCGATGGGGGAGCTCAGTCGGTAGAAAAACAAATAGTTCTCTAAAATCTGTGTGGAACCTTAGCGCCATTACAGAGCCAGGCGGGTGTCTGTGGTGTTCCATCATCTAAAGACGTCCACAGAGGCCGCTTAGGAAAAAATCTCGTGCACAAACCTGAACGCCGGCGTATCGGGTTCAGATAGAAACCATTAGACGTGTGCACGCTGCAGTATCTGGGGAGATCTAGGACAGGTGAGTATAGATTGAAAGGAGGGAGGAGGTGGGTAAGGAATGTATGTGCGAGAGAGATAAAGGTGAAACGCCGCAGTACCAGACAGAAGTGGGCTACCGGAAAAACAAGAGGGGGTAAAAATCCAGATGGAAAAGAAAGGAATGAGTGTGCAGACAGAGGAAAAAGATATGGGTTATCACACTTGAACCTGCTGTCTCTGCAAACAGCTCATTCTACAGGAGTATGCAGTCAATGGAGACGGAGAAAGGAGAAGAAAAAGCTTTTTAATTGACTTTAGGACAAAAGCAGAGTGAAAGGAATAGTATGCAGCAAAATGTTGACTTCAAGACATTGTTTCCTCAAAAGTGGCGTCACTAACTCTTCAATATTTCAGCTCCCTTCCTGTTTTCATCTCTCACGCCATCGCTAATCCTGGCTTTCGCCGGACGGATCATTCTTAATAGACTCCTAAGTGACCTAAGCCGGACAACAAATCTTTTAAGAGGAACTGATCTGGAGTTTAGGGGAAAATCCAGTTCTTAGCACATTCAATGGGCATGAATTTATGTCATAAAAATCTCCCTGGTCCATCACGTGTAGATCATCTGTACATCTTGAAATCCAATGCAAAGCGATTTGCACTTTTTCAAAGATAAAGCTTTAATAGAGTATGACAAAAATTAATTCCTGGCCAATGACTGAATGAGATCTTTAGTCACGTGGTTTTGTTTACAAGCTTTAGTTTGAAACAGAAATGTCCGGTTGAAAGACAGTCTGAATGCAGACCAAGCACAAGGCTAAGGACTCGATATGGACCAAATTAAGCAGACTCAGTCCAAACCATGGACTTTTCCAGCCTGAATACACCCTTAAACTCTGGTTTAATGAGCCCAGGTTGAAAGCGAGGGCCTCGGTTCACTGAAGGGTGAACCTTGAGTGTAAATAATATATGCACAGTGCACTTACAAATTCAAGAAAAAAATAAGCTTACAAAGCAAAATTGAAAGGGAGGAACATCTTGAAAAAGTTGTAAAATGCCTCAAAGGGGATGTAGTGAAGCCATGCAGGCACTTATTACTGTGTGCTGGATTAGTTACTTCTTGCATTTTTTCTTTGTCTTGATCAACCCATATTGCCCCTAAGTGAGCAGTGTTAGGAATCTCAGGCAGTTTAGTACGTTTTAGTCTTTGGATTGCTTCGAAGAGTGTCATGTGTGAAGGCAAACCAAACCAGAAAAGAGTGTAACAAAATGATATGCATTTTTCGTCCATATCTAAGGGGCCCATGAGACTGCCAAAGTGTGAAAGCAACCTAACATAGACTGGTGGACTTGATTAAAATTAGTGAACAATAGTAAAGTGTCCCACCTTTACTTGGTTCAGTTTGCGTCTGCACTGATTGAACCAAACAATCCAGGTATG
Source organism: Adrianichthys oophorus (assembly GCA_036245035.1). Taxonomy (NCBI): domain Eukaryota; kingdom Metazoa; phylum Chordata; class Actinopteri; order Beloniformes; family Adrianichthyidae; genus Adrianichthys; species Adrianichthys oophorus. The sequence continues at coordinate 884,417 of BSAI01000030.1, forward strand.
TCCCAACAGCTGCTTGTTTTGGGGACCGTGCCTCCAAAATGATTGATGACCAGGCGGTTGATACGCATAGTCATCAACTAACTTAGCATCTGAGGACTTTTCTAATCTGTACTGGTAAACGTGGACCCTCAAAAGAGTCAGGACTCACTTTCAAATAAACTGAGAATTTACAATTTTTCTTTTTGCCTGCGAAACAAAGTAAACTACACTGAACACTGTAAAGAATCCACACACATCCTTTACTGAGTGCATTAATAAGTGATTAGACGTCACTTTAGCACAAAGACAAAATAGTGTATTTTAGGACAACCTCAAACCACCAGGTTCTTTAGCTGTGAGCATGGATTACAGATTAATGCCATATTGTTTAAAATCAACAGAATTATGTAGTTATTCATGGAATTACTTTTATATTATTTGGATGGACATGTGATGCAATCATTTGGACAAGGAAAGCAATATAAATAAAACTTGATTTGATCACTTTTGATGGTTTTAATGACTTAAAATAATAATCTAGGTACCAAAACATGTTATTATTTTCTCCATAAAACCTCTCTAAAGAGATGCTTGCGTGGAAAAAGAAAGCTTAGATGTCATTTTGATGCCCTAGGTCACACAAATCAATGAGCACTTCCTTTATGGTCGATATATGCTAGCCTCTATCATAACCTCAGGCAACTGATGAATGATGCCACTCCAACATAAGCTATTAAGTTTCTGGCTCTAAGGGAAAAAAACAAAAACAAAAAAACAAGAGTCACTCCATGTAATAGCAGATCTCTTCACCTGTCAATCACAAAGATTGCCACCAGCACAACTGCTTTGTATACAAAAATGGCACGTCAGTCACCTCCCCTTTAGCCCTCACAGACGGAAAGCATCACGTAGCTCTACTGCCTGTACTGAGGGGGCACTTCTGATCACCGAAGCTTCTGGATTTCTAATGAGATATATCCCATTAACCTCCCCCATGCAGAGTCCGAGAACTGATATCGAGAAAGAGGAAATACAGACACGGATCCCATCAGACTTCCTTCAAGATCACTACAGTTTTCTTCACAATAAAAACCCAGAATACCAGATCTCTTTAGTCAAACAACAAAGTCCTTTTTCCAAGTGTGTGTTCCTTTATTCATTTAAGTCCTGTATTTGAGTTGGTTACAACTCAATTTCATTTTGGGGGTTGAGTTGTAATTTTCTAAGCCTTTGGAAACTGCAAAAAAAAAGCCTCCTCATCTTCATTTGGTCTGTGAAAAGGACATTAGCAGTTCCCAGGAAGAAAAGTCAATGAAACAAATATTTCACGTCAAACCAAATTGAAAATAAGGGCCATTAAAAATTCGATCTGCATTCAGCTTAGCTCGTAATCATTCAGCCATTCTGGGGAGAATCTTCTTGCTCCCCCACTCAGTTGCCTGTCTCAACATTAGACATGGCTGCAGACAGGCAATTACAGGATATTGGTTTGTACGGCCACCCCGTCCAATGGGCGTCAAAAGACTATCTCTGTGTGTGAAAAGGAAAGTACATGGGATATTTTCATTCAGACAAAACAAATTAGATCACCAGACGGTCTTTATTTTCTGTGAAGGTTTGCTGAACGGGAACAGGCAATGGTTCTGCGGCTTTGGCTGTTCTCTTTCATAAGCAAAAGACTCCATAATGTATGAGGGATGCATCTTTGGGAGCTCTTTTTTTTTGACAATTTAACATGATTTATAGAGGATGTAGGGAAAGGTCTGTGCCATGCTTTGATGGAAACACAACAAGAATTAGCTAAAACTGCTGTTTTTCTCACCCCTGCAGATAAAAAAAACACATTTTCTAGAGGCTTGTTTTTGGGGGGGTGCGGAGGAAAACAGAACACCCTGAGGTGCAACACAGACACTGCACAAGAAATTATCTATATAGTCACAGAAATGCACAATTCTACTCTAAAACATACATTTTATTAGATAAAGTTTGCATTTTAAATAAAATTAGAATTAAATTATCATTACTAATTTGTCAAACCAACCAGCAAATTATAAACAAAGAAATAATTAAAATATTTGTTGTCATGTTTTTTAGCCGATTAACTTAACTGTTAGCAGTAGCTATTGCTAATTTACTCATCCATGCTAGCAAACAAATCCTGCTCCATTAGCACTTAGAAACATTTCCAAAAGGCTTGTCTTGGAGTGCTTAGGAAGAGAGCAGTAGGACTACCTACGGTCCAACACAGATCCTGAATAATACATTTTTAAATAGAAGCAGAAATGCACAATTCAGCTCGAAAACATTAATTTAATGAGGTATTGTCTGCATTTACATCACCTTAGAAATACTCACTTGCCTAACCAACTAGCAAATTTAGGCTTTCTACAAGCAAATAACTAAACTATTTGCTGTCTTAACGATATTAAAAAGGAAAAACAGCAGAAGCTAATGGAATATCAATGGTAAAACTGGATTTGCTTATCTATTAGCTCTAACTAGGGCTGTTTGACTCATCCATGCTAGCAAACAAATCTTGCACATTTAGCATTTATTAAAAAAATCCTAGAGACTTCTTTTGAGAGGTGAGGAAGGAAGCAATAGCACTGCTTGAGGTCCAGTAGAAGTCCTGCACAATACATTTTCTTTATAGACATGGCATTGCACAGTTTGCACAAATTAGCATTACTAATTTGCTAAACCATTTGGCAAATTCAGGCTTTAAACAAACAAATAAATAAACTATATATTGCCATAATATATGTTTCAATATTTGGGGGAAAAAATAGCAGATGTTAATAAAATACTAGTTGAATACTGGTAAAACTGGATTAGCTTAAGTCTTAGCACTGGCTAGTTCTAACGAAATAATCTATGCTAGAAAAAAACAAGCCATTAGCATTTATAAAACATTGTAATGTTCACTTCAAAATGTGCTTAATTTGGCAAGCTATTAGCTATTCTCTAGCTATTCTCTAAGCTATTCTCTTTAAGAAAAAAAATAGGGACATAGTTTGAATATTAAGATAAAGATGACATTCAAACAATTTTTTAAGTAGTTTGTACAAAATAATTAATTGCATGTACATTGTTTTGTTAATAAAAGATACCACATAAAATGCCTTCCTTCATGCCTCAATCTATGTTTGTGAAACATAGGTGTTGTCATAATCCAATTATTTAGTGATGAATACATGTACACTAATCCCATCATCATGTGTCATATTCCAGGTGGATTTTTTTTACGCCCATGTGGGCCGTACACCATTAAACAACTTGGACACAGCTTGGCAGTTGACCCTATTTCTTCCTACTCCATATCGGTTTTATTAACTGGGGAGTTTCTAACAGGCTTTTTGGCTCTTGCCCTTCTCCATGGATGAATTTTGGTCCACAGACAGAAGAGAAAGGGCTCAATCTCTGCAGAAGAAGCAATTACAAGCCAGTAGGCTTAGCCTTACGCATCCCCTCCATTGTCCTGCAACTAGCTGCGTCAAGAAATCGTGGGTATAATGGTGGAATGGGCCTCAGGGCCCCCTCTGAAACAACCTGCTAATCCCTTGTGGAGTGTAATATAAGGGAGGAGGGGTGAATTTGAGGGTAACAAGGCAAGGCAAACGCCCCGACAATGAGTCCACCCCTGACACGCGCCACCACCTTCAGCCCACCCTCTCTCCCACAGCATCCCATCAAGCTCAGCGACATTCTCCCAAGGGAAGTAAAAAGGGGGATAGAAGAAACCCTAGCTTGATCCTGGTCCACCGTCTCACTCAGCCATTAAGGAGAACGATCCAACCAAACTGCAGCTTCATCCAGCCTTCATCTGATGCCACTTGCCTGTTTTTCTCTACAGAAAGGGCTGAATCGAGCTTTTTCCAACCCACAACTGGCAGAGGATTCAATTGGCACGCAAACATAACTGAAGCAGCTCGTTCCATTGGTTTAATTACTAGTCCAAATTATGATGAGCAATGACATGCTTGATCGGTTGAATCAAAGGGCCTTAATGAGAAAAAGGAGTCTTACTGTGTCTGCCATTTTTGCCTCTAAACATGAAAAAATTCAGCCGCAAGTAATCTCTTGAATCAGTGACCACGATGAAATGTGTTTCTGCCAAGTGCAAAATGTATTATAAATATATTTTATACACTTACAGAACACTGGAAAGACATGTTTGTCCATGGTGTCATAAAAGATTGGACTTTTTGTGTTTCAAATCAGTACCGCAATCATTTTAGTGAAATACTTTTCAACATCAATATCATTATGTCTGTCAGCAATGTAAACATCTTTCAAGGAGGATCATCTGTGCTCCTGTCTTCTGCCATGAACCTTGCCTCTGGCTCATCTCGCACCCCCAGCTTATTCAAACATGTAGTTGTAAAGTTAGGCCCAATCCGAATTCTTCCCTTCGCCCAACCACTTTTCCCTTTCCCTACATTTAGTCCTCCAAACGGAGAGTTTTGGAAAAACAGTTTATCTGAATTTGGACGTCACTGCCACTTGATGACGTCAAAATAGTTGCCGGTCAGCTACGTTACCGCGGCACTTCCAGTGCTTGAATACATGACAACAACGTTTTTATAACTTTAAAAAGGTCATGCTAAAAAAAGTCAATACTTACATTTAAATGTAAACTTCTGTGCTTTAGCGCGACACGGATTGGAAGCGTGCAAAGACCACCTTGAAAGGTAATTAGGAAAGAAGTTCCTTGTCCCGTACCAGAGTCCGCTTAGGTGTATTCGGAATGAAAATTTGTTCCGGATTATCGGGGGAAATTAACTCTGGTTCACTTTAAGCGTACCAAATTCATACACTTACATAATTTCATAAAACCTGTCCACCGGTGGGTTTATAAGTGCCATTAACAAACGGGGGTTATAGTATCTGTTTGCATTGGGTCTATTCACGTTTCATGAACGACAGAAGCATCTGTGTCGACCCCCTCACCCCCAACCCCACCCAATTCCCGGCCTGCTCATAAAGTGAATCAACATCAAACACTGCAGCCTTCTAATTAGCAAGACATTTTGATCTCATCCTTATTTGGCCAGATATCCAATTTTCCTGCAAGGATCCAATAAATTCCCACTCATTTTAATTGACCAGCCTCTCTATTAAGAAATAACAAAGTGTTTTTTAAAAGCCCTTGAAGAAAATTACATTCAAATTTACTAAAACCTTGACTTGACTGTATGTTTTTAATAGTTGTAGAAATTCTTGGTACTGTTAAATAGATTTTTTTGGGAAGATACAACCACTTTCTTTAAAATATTCAGGAATTAAAAGATGATTTTAGAAATTGGGGGGGGGGTCTGAAGTTCAGTTTACTATCCCTCTTAGTGCAATAGAAAAAAACATCAAGAATTCAATCCAAAAAAGAAATACAAATTTCACTACTGCATTAGGGATCTTGGCGATGGTGTAACAAACCGGAAAAAGAAGCAAACAAGTTTAAACTGAGATCATTTATATTAATAGCAGCATCATGACGTCATGATTAGGGGGAAATGTGGAAATTTTATGCTTCTCTTAAGGCTATTTTAGCAATTTGTTTTGTACAGAAAAGCATTTGTCCATCTTGAACCTTTTACTATAGACGTTGATTCTGTAGACCAGGGATGGGCAACTTCAATTCCCACGTGCCGCATTACTACATATTTTCTGACATACCCTGTTCTGGTTTGTTCTAACTGGTTGAACACACCTGAACCAGGTAATCAGTCATGAGTAGGGATTGGATATCTGGAAATCATTAAGACACACCGGCCCTCGAGGTCTGGAGTTCCCCAACCCTGCTGTAGACTATTCCCTAGGAGGCACAAACTAGTCGATTCTTCTCAAACGTTCACTTTTTTTTTACGCTGGCTTGTATTATAAATTTGATGGATAACCTCTGACCTCACTAATTGCACTGAAGTGTTGGCACGTAGACTGACTGGAGTCCTACCCCATGTTCAACAATGTTTAGAAAATGGCAAGTGGGAAGCAGAAAATAAAGTTAGGTTTGACTCATTGGCCAACTTGCCTTGCAAACAAAAATAGTACTGAAAATAAGCAAATATGGGCCCTAATATATATATATTTTTTAGATGAATCCTCCTCAAAGTTGTCATAAATAATATGTAAAGCAATATTCAATTCAATTTTATTTATATAGCCCAATATCACAGCCATAGACGTCTCATTGGACTGACATCAGTGTATTGCAAGAACAAAAAGTCAAACATGTAAAAGTAAACAATAGCTGGTTGTTAAACAGACTAAGCTGAACAAACATCTCTGTCCTTACACCCTCCTTCTCGGTGAGGAAAAACTCATAAAAAAGCCTATCTCTTTTTGGGGGAAAAAACTTAGAAACCTCAGGGTTGCCCACATGAAGGAGGGATCCTCAACCCCGGACGGACGGGTGATGTGCTAAAATTATTAAAGAAAAGTGAGCTTAATTCATTCTATAACTACATGGTTGAATAGCAAGTATATGTCTAGATAAACAGCTACAAGTTAAGATAACAGCTAAATATTTAAATAAATATAAATAAATGCATAAAAAATCAGATTGTGGATAACTATTTTTTTGGTGTAAAGCTATTCTTTTTAAACATGGGAATCAAAGGAAAAAAGGAAAAATCACTCCCATCTGCAACCTGCTTCAAGTGATTTTTTTAGGGAACTGCAACATTTGGTATTTCCTGGTAAGGAGGAACTTGCTTTCAATTCACAATTTAATGCACATTCAAACTCATCCATATTTTTTCTTATCAATTTATGCCATTTTACAAGACTACAATTTTTATAATTTTGTACTTACGTGTACAAACGCACCACAATAAGTTCTGTTATAAACCCAATATTTCTGTAGTGTCAAACAGCTGGTAATGATTCCACCCCTATAGTTACTGGTAGTACTATACAGTTTATATTCACAAGCTTTTCAAAATAAAATAAAATAAATTGCACCAAGGTATTGCTCCGTCCGTCCTGCTCATTAAAACACACTTCAAATCCTTGAACAGCTTCCGTCAAATATGTACTGATTCACTTGATCCAACAAAATGAATGAAATCCTCTCCCGGCACTCAGAGACTCAAAGTAATCATCGACCCATTAGACCTCAGACTGGAGAACATAGCCCACTGAAGCTGAAGTTTTTTCAGTTGCTATCGGACTATTTTCATTGTGTCTGCGTGTCGCGAATAATGAAACTAGAATTTTACAACAACACACCCTTGTTCCTTCCTCCAAAAGCAACAGTAGAAGCAAAGTGCTGCCAAGTCGTCAGAAATAAATCACAGCCAATTAAAAGAGTTTTACTGCTGTTATTGCGTAGAGAAAAATGGATAAAGAAGCTTAATCTCATTAACCGGACGCCATCTAGCAGTGTGGGGACAATGGCTAGTATGTAGCTTTCGAAATAAATATCCCCTTTTTATCCGTCCAAGTGAACTCTGACAGCAGGGTGTGGGTTTAAGTAGCTAAATGGAATAAATCCATTTGCTCCTATTAAAATATGGAGGCTAGACGTGTAGAGGATTAAATAGCAAGTGACTGCAAAGGGACAGTAGTCAGATGTTTAGAGTTTCAAAAGAGGAGGAAGGGAAACAAGTCCACATCAGGGGAAAATTTTGCAAAGCAATCAAGTGACCTGACCACAGACGATGACCACAGAGGGAGGGGCAAAAGGCTGTTTCTAGATTTAGGCTGCTGCACTGACTTCTGGGTATTGTGGAGAGGTAGAACGGTGAGGAACGTTTTGTGTTGTTCATGATCTTATTACACAACAGCATTGGTTCAGAGTTGAACTAGAGCATAATAAAATGACTTTTATTCATTATGGTGGTTTTAACAAACAACAGTTCTGTTATTCTGAAAGGTTTTTCAAAGCCAAGCGAAGAGGAGATGAGTCCTTGAATAAGACTCAAACATCGTATGAGAGAACTTGAGAAATGAGCTTCAAGACTTGTGAACAATGTCAATTTGTTTCACTTAAAGACTAAAGCCTTTTACTTTTAAAAACCACTCAACATTTGACTTGTATTTGTAGCTAAAGACTTGAGCCTTGACTTGGTTTTTTGTGATCAAAAACTGAAAAATTTGACTCAGAGTTCTGGTAAGAGACCTGAAACACAAAATGTCACTCGAGACTTTTGTCTTGACTTATATCTTTAATTAAAGGCCTTGTGACCAGAGACTTGAATTGGACTTATAGTCAAAGACCAAATACATTAACCCTTATATTGTGTTCGGGTCAAAACTGATCCAATTTCACACTTGGAAATTGACTTGGAAATGAACACAATATAAGGGTTAATGGACCTGCGACTATAGCCTTGACTGCCTCGACTAGCACGTGTAACCAAAGACTTGAGAATTGTCCTGTACTTGTAACCAAAGACTGGACTTGGACTTGTGGTGAGAGATCAGACATAAAAATGAAATTGTGACTATACACTCGAGTCTTAACTTGGACTTGTGGCTGAGGACTTGAAATTTGAACTAAGGTTAAGATTTAAAACCTTTGACTCGGATCATTGATTGAATAAAATGATTGGGACACAAAATGGACTTGTAACAAGAGGACTTTGTCCTTTGTGAATGTGTCTGAACAAAGGCGTCAGACTTGACACGGACTTGGGACTTGGACTTCCCGTCTACAGTCCTTGAACTTCACATAAAACAGTGCCTGACCATTAAAAATTGATACAATTTGGTGGCTAAGATTTAAATTGGATTAATTACATTCAGGGTTGTGATTAAATAACCAAGACCTGACTTGTGCACTCGTGACTTGACATTTGTCTTGTACCTGAAGCGCGGTTGCTGATGCTACAGGATACTTGTTTTCTCCAGGACTGTGGTGGCATGTGGGGGCCTCAGCATCACACACGGAGCAGGCTGAAGTCTCAGGGGAATGGCATTATGGGACATTAAGCCTCTCCGCGGACCGATCTCAATGAGTTCTCTCTTTCTACCGGTATATTAAAAAAAATCCAGAGAGGAAATAACTGCCAGCACAGGATGAGCAGCGCGCGGGTTTTCTCGCAAGATTTGGCTCGCGCGCGTGTTGTTTGTCTCACTTCAGTGTTTAGATCTCGAGTCCCCCGACTGTCAGGAACAATGCACCGCAGGATGCGGTGGTTTTCAGGACCTCTGCGGGTCCCGAACGACCCCGAGCTGCCTTCACGTGATCCTTTACGATAGGTTTTTTTTTTTTTTTTTGTAAGATAATGCGGGTTTGGGGGGGAAATTAGAATGAGACATTGTGTCAGATGAAGGGGGAAAACAGAGATGGGATTCGACAGGTCACACCGTGACAATGAAAATAAGGCAAAAAGCCAAAGCAGATGTGGGAAAGCAGAGGTCGGGCATTTCCGTTGCTGTAAATGTGGCATTCACGCACGCGCTCCGAGAAGATGCTGCTGCTTTTCGCTTGAATAACCACTCTTTAAGTTAGAGCTAAAAAATAACATAAAATAAAAACATTTCCATTTCCAGCTCCAGCTCACCTCCTCAAGCACAAAAAACCAGTGGGTTCCGAAGCGAGTTTTTACAACCAAAAAAAGGATTCAAAATGTGAACTTACCGACGCCGTATTTCTCCTGTTCCGTAGGTATCCACATGTTTACAGTCGGCGCATTTATTAGGTCAGAAAGGCAGCGAAATGCGGGCTCTGCGGTCTGTGTAACGCATTCTATTGGTGTGCGTGGCTCCGCTCAGTACGAGGCATTGTTTAGGTTACAGGAGGAGAAAGCGGCGTCGCTGCCGCGCGGCTGCTGCTCGCAACTGTACTGAAGAGTGCTGCGTTCACTGACGGTTGGAAATGTGAATGCTTGCAGTCAATGCTCGCTTTTTCATTGACAATCAATATTGTTTTTTTTAATTCACACAACGTTTGATTTAATATACCGTTGATAATTTGTTTAGCCTTCGCAAAGGTTTTGTTTTTAAGTTTAATAGTATGCTTATATTCTGTTTAGTAATGTGTAAACATCCGCTCTCCCCCCCCCCCCCCCCAGCCCCGTCAAAATGAATTTGACTGATTTGACTTTCCAACATGCCAATAACAACTCAAGGTAACACAATTGAAAAAAATAACAGTGTGATTGTACGTATCAGTTTTCCAGTAATACCGACAAAAATACTTTAGAGATTTTGATTTGATCCTTTCCTTTCTTTTATTAGTTTATTTACCAGAGACAATGTGCAAGATGCTTTACACCAGATTATAGCTGACGCCAGTTTCCATCTGTAGTCCTCGAACAGGTGAAAATACAATGCAAATGTAAACAGTCATACAAATACCCACTCACACATTAAACATTTCCACTAACTACTGAATACATAATAAAATTACACACAAAATCTAACTCAAACCATATTGCTGCTTACAGACCCAGGTAGTCATTCAAATACACACTCATTGCATTACAAACAACCACTAGTTACACAGTAAAAAATAAAATTAAATGTCACTAAGACCATATTGCGCTATTTACCATACTCAATGCTGACATTGCTTCTTTTCCAACAGCAATTTCTTAAGACTCCACAAGAAATGCTTCATATCTGAGGAAAGTTTCAGCCTCTGGGAATTTATTCCATTCTCTGATGGCTTTGTAAGAAAAGGCCGAAGGTCGACCTACGTTTAGGCAGCCCGCAGTCATTCTAGACTAGTGTTGACCAGTGGACCTAGAAGAGAGCTGGACATATTTATTTTTGACACTAGTTTTAGAAATAGAAAAGCTTTTTCATAACCTAATATTTAACGCAAACTTTCTTTTTTGCTATTAAAGACCTACTTTCCAAAAAAAAATGTTTTTTTGTCTGTGTTTTAAACATGTTCTTGAGGCATTTATCTGTTCATGAGGTACATGTACAAAGAAAATTCATCTTAAAATGGCATTTCTGAGTATTTTATTTATTTAGTGAAATCTTTGTGAATCAGGAACAGATGAAAGAATGACGTTTTTAAAAAGTTGTAATTTTTTTATGTAGAAAGTACACTCGGCCCTAGAAAACAGCAGTTTTTTTGTTTGTTTTGGTGGGAGGTGTATTCCGGCATTCACGTGCCTCTTTTTATAAATAAAATTTGTTTTTGTGTTTGGGATTTTGCAACAAACTAACAGCCTACTTTGTACATGTGGGAACAACATCTGTTCCTCACGTGTGTCTGACGCACAATTTATGTTAAAATGATCAAATATCCAACATTATTAGTCTGTCTCTAAAAATGAAAGCATTTACAGCATCATATGAGTTTTTTATTACTTGAGTTTAGTGTGTGACATTATTTATAATTTTGAAAAAAATTTTAGATATTTAATGTTGTATTAGAATAAAACTTAATCATTTCTATATATTGTCTAGTGGTTACAACACAAATTTAGAAAACATAAAAATTAAACCTCTAAAGAAAGAGTTATATCATCTCAAAAACATTTTTAAAATGTCTCCAAAAATGTAGAGAACGTTTTTAACATATTTTTATCTCTGTTTTTTTTTTTAATTATTTGTAATAGCAATTTATGTGGCAGTGATCAGCTTAAAATTGAGTAGGGATTTTTCCGAAGTTATGATGAATGCATCTCATGCACAATTAAAAACTCAAAGCAAGGCATTCTGGTATATGTAGTAGGGAGATATCATCCCAGATTGGTGTGTTCTCTGAAGAGCAATTCAACCGGCTAGAAACAACTTTTTTTAATTTAATAGAACCGTTGTTTTGATCCTTCTTAAGCCCCACAAACCCTTAAAAAAACATTTAGAAAAGCAATATTTTTTTAAAGTTATATGGTGCAGAAAATAATAGGAGCACAGTCCTACTATTGTTCTTTCATATTAAGAGGCTCCCTGTCAGGGCAGCCAATGCATTAAAAATGCAAAAGACATGGGGAAAAAAACTGAAATATTGAAAAGTACACAGAATTTATTACAAAACTTCAACATGCTGAAAAAGAGACCGACTTCCCACATGCAAGTGTGTTTTTTGGGTGGGTGCATCTCGCATCTCAAATGTGTTTTGTTCCCTTGCTGCTCATGAAAAAGACAAAATGTGATCCTTCCATACAACTCTTTTGTCCCGCTGTGTTTGTTCTCACCTTCCCCTGCCTGGGTGGGTGTATTCAGCTTGTGTTTGAGCACAAACCCATCCTGAAGACGTCTGTTCATTTTCATGCAACAAATGGTGCATTAAAATGCTTTGAAGTGTCAAAAAGTGTAGCCCCCCCACCCCCACCCCCCCACCGTCTCATCAGCAGCTCCTACATCTTCTTACCCGTCCACCTTTGTAGTGTGTATGGTAAATTATACATGGATGTGCCCTGAAAAAGCAAGCAGTCCGGGGCGCTCTGTTGGCTGTGCACACATCCCATTCTCGGGGCATCTGTAGCCGCATTGTTCGCCCCGTCCACTTTTATGCGGCGTGCACAATAATTGTCACGGTATAATTTCAATTAAAAAGCAGACAAGCGTGTTAATCTTATGTTGCACTTCTTCATCTTCTGCATTCCTCATTAGGGAGTGGGGGGGTGTGCAGGTATAAGGAGGGGGGTGTGAGGGACTGCTGGAATGCTCCATCGTGCATATGAATAAATCATAAACAGTGGAGCAAAGGAGAAACCCTGTGGATTCACCTCTGAGAAGGGAGGCGAGCTGAGCCTGTGGCCAGTTAAGAAAGAAAAAAAACATCACCTCACATTACCTCACAGGATCTGCTCTGGAAATGCAGCTGAATTTGAGGGGAAAATGTGACCAGACAAAGTTAGTTAAAATGGAAATGGTTCAAAGACATCACTGAGATCCAGTTCTAATGTTACAATCACACCGGCCTTGGCAACACAAGTTCAAGTCAGCATTTTCAACAAAAATTCTATGTTAACGCATTTCGGACTTTCGCAATCACCCATTGCTATGCGTGTTTTTAAGATTGTTAATGGGCCCTACGTACAAAGCACATGACAGGTTGAATTTTAACCAATCAAAGATTCAGATTTGGTAGTGACGAATGGATGGCGTCCCTTTGAATTCACCAGAGGGGCCACCCGTTTGAAAACATATCATGAAGGAGAAATGAAAAATTGTAGTTTGTAACCAACTGGAATTATATGACAACAAGTCTTTCTTATATTGGACTAAAGCGGCTAAAGAAAAAAGCCTGGAGATAGATTCACTGGACTTGAGACGGTTCGACATTTTACATCAAGTCTCTTCCAACTCTAGGTACATGCACCAGTATTGAGTAGATACAGTCCAGTGTGAACACCATATGTTCAAGTAGAGTCACATCCCCAGTGTGAACGTAACTTAGGGGTTCAAGAAAACCCTGAAACAGCAGAGAGAATCCAGGTCAAAAAAGAACAGAGTATCGCAGTTCAAAAACTTTTATTCACAAATTCACAGATTAATTCAGTTTAAAATTGGATTTCAAATGGATAGTCTTTTTAATTTTCTTTTCCAAACCCATTTTGCTTGATCATGTTTTATGTATTCACAGAAATAAAACTAGATCAAGGTCAAACTTTTACTCACTAATATTTTTATTGTACAACCAACCTAAAGTTAAAAAAAAAAAAGAAGAGTGAAACTACTTCAAAGGAAACTCAATTGATAAATTCCTTAAATATAATTTGATTTTTTAAAATAAAAGTCCAATTTAATTGGAAAAACAATTTTTTACATACATGTTAATATACAACATTTAAGTTATTTTATCGAGTATTGTTTTAGTAGGCGAGCAACTTTTTAGTTCTCGAGATCCATTTTTTATCAACTGTTAAAAATTTCTCTCGTAAACATGTGTCAAAAATTGTTGTTTGGTTATAAGATAACAGTTTCTAAAATTTAGGCTAGTTATAAAAACGTTGCTAGTTTAGCATATACACTTGCGGCCCAAGTCCTTTTTTTATTTCCTTCTGTCAGATGAAGTTTTATGCTTTTATGCCTTAATACTCTGCAGATTTTCCTTAAATTTCTTGATGTCCATTTTTATCAACTGGCAAAAACTGGTATTTGCCTCGTAAACATGTTTCAAAGAATGGTTGACTGAAGTCTTTATAAGCAAACTTTGTCCAACTATAAGCTAACAGTAAAAAAAAAACACTGCTGGCTTAACAATAACACTAACAGTTAAAGTCTTGTTAGTATTTCCTTCTGTTAGATAAAGTTATTAATTCTTTTATGTGTGCTCGTTTTCAGTGGTTAAGCTCGCATAACAAGCATTTCCAAGCTTTAGCAACTTGGAAATAACCTCTGCTGCTGTTTTTGGTTTCTTCTTTTTAGCGACAGAAAAGCTAGCATGTTAGCTTTTGAAAAGACAAATTATTTTACAAAATTGTATATATGTGTAATAAGTTCCAATGATAGTCTCTTTTCAGAACTGAGTGCTGTAAAAGTAAACAATAGGTAAATTTCAAAACATTTTATCTTGTTGACACTTTTGTATGAAAATAAAACCAAATTTGGTGCCAAAATTTTCCACGTCATCAATAATTTCACTTTAACTCCCTGCAAAAGAATAAAATAACACCCAGTATTAAAAAAAATTCTGTCAAGATGATGGCATTATGTAAAAAAAGATGACAATATTGAACTTTAATGTAAACAAACTTGCATTACTTATAAAACAAAAAGAAATTAGTTTGTCAATTCAACTTGAGCACACAGAATGATGGAAAACAACTGTGGGATGAGAATGAAAAGATAGAAGGTGTGAGGGATCAGAGGTGGCTCATCTGCACACCAACCGCTCTGGGGGGGGGTGTCATCCATTGGGGCTAAGGGCGTGTTGAGTCATGTAGCATTGTGTTCTTGTTGTTCAGCACAGTCTTCATCTCTACTTCGTTGATGTCACTTGATTGAATCAGAAAGCTGCACATCATTCTTGCACCAGCTTAAAAAAAAGTAGTAAAAATCTAAGTCAGAGCTTTGAAGGTCCAAAAAAAAGCTGAAATCCTGAACATTGTTGGATTTAAAAAAAAAAAATAAAGAGTCAGTTCTGCCCCAGAGATTTGGGATCTGAATCAATGTGTCATCCAAAGAAAGCCTGCGGGGCTACACTTCACTGCATGATGTCTGAGATAACCCGTCGCTGATCATTCCACCTCCTAATCCCAAACAAAATATTAAATCCTACCTGAAGGTGTGCTGCTCAATAATTATTTGATGCTACGTTCACATTGGCCTCAGCAACGTAACCACTTCCAATGATGAGTCTAAGCAAACATGCGTTTCAGGCTTCTGCGTTCAAATGCTTGCGTTCACGCATTGCTATGTAAGATTTTACATTCTTTCTAAGACTCCACATACAAAACACGCAGCAATTGAACACTCGTTGAAAGATAAACCAGTTGACCAATCAGGGACTCTGGTTTGGTAGTGACATTTGCGTAAGGTCCTTTTTAATTCACTGAAGTCCCAACCGTTTGAAAAGTGATCAGGGAGGAAAAATGAATAGCTCCAGTTTGTGTACGGCCGGAAGTCTTTCATATATCAGCTTAGATCTGTGAAAGAAAAAGCCTGGAGCAAGATTTGGGAGATTTACTGTATTTCGACATTTCACGCCAAGCCATTCCAACTGTGAGTACATACATGCGCTAGTATCAGGTAGCGAAAGACCACTGTGAACACCACATGCTAAAGGCGAATTACATGTAGCGTTAATTAGCATTTTATCTAGAATCAAAAACCCGCGTTCAATGCGTCCTCAAACACGCATCACATGCCCAGTGTGTACGTCACAGTAGCTGAAAAATCACTTTAAGTCAGCTATTTTTTTCTGTTTCATTTGGTTCAGTTTGTAAAACTGTCTTGAAACATCATCCAAAGTGTGCTTTCCTTTCTCACCTGTCAGCCTCCCTCTACGCTACTGCAGCTACTGGCACATCTCGGATTTCTTTTCTGTCCTCGCCTCCTGTCATATCTAGTCAGATAGTGAGAGTGTATAGAGTGGGGCTGATTTATTTTGGCTGGGCGAATGGGGCAAAAACGACACCAGCTTATCTTTAAGAGGCCTCTGCCTATCGGCTCTTCTCAGCACTTCTCAGCTTTGATTTAATTCACACCAGGAAGTGTGGGTCAGATGGGGGGGGACATATGCTTTCCTCAGCTCACACGCAGCAGGCTGTATCCTCACC
This sequence comes from Adrianichthys oophorus, assembly GCA_036245035.1. Lineage (NCBI taxonomy): Eukaryota > Metazoa > Chordata > Actinopteri > Beloniformes > Adrianichthyidae > Adrianichthys > Adrianichthys oophorus. The sequence continues at coordinate 900,526 of BSAI01000030.1, forward strand.
TCCTGCAGAAAAAAGACCTCTAAAAATAGTATTGGAATCAGGCTGTGACTTTTTGAAGAAACATGCGTGAAGAGCTGTTTGTAGAAACCAAAATTCCTGGCTTTAGATTTTTTTTTATATCTATATACCCAGTATTGTGATTTGTAAATGTATATGAGTCCTACAGTCCCTCCTATAATTGTTTAAAAAATAAGGAAATCTGAGGATAGATACATCAAGTTGGTCATTAGGTGGTTTTACCCTTCGAAAGACCAAAGTAAAAAACATGTATAAAATGCATATCAGAAATAATATTTTCTGTTGTTTTCCAGGAATTTGTCCCTAGCAAGTAGGGTTGAAAGTGGGCCCCATATTGGCCAGCCAACTTTTTATTTGTGCAAAGTTACAAGGTTTTAGGGTAAATTGTGTTATGAGGGAAATTACTTAATGAGGTTATATGAAAAGCAGAAAGCAAGTTTCGCCATCTCCGAACCATATACAAAAAACTTTACCAAAGTTAGGTTTTTAGATTGAAGTGACAAAAGTTCCTCAATACCTAGAGTAGTGCTTTCCAACCTAGGCCTTCAAGTAAATGGCATATACTTATGTAGTGTTGTCCTACCTTCTTAGAGGGTCCAAAGCAGTTACAGTCACAATCCCATTCACTCATACACACACTTTCACACACTGATAATGGGTCAGTTGCCAAATACTGGCCCCGATCTTTGACCATCAGTGAGTTCAGTGTCTTGCCCAAGAACACTTTGACACATGGGTGGGCAAGGCGGGAACCGAACCTGATCAGAGGTCAACCGCTCTACCTCTGCACCACAGCTGCCCCAGACACATTGTCACATTTTTTCAATTCGACCCTGCTCAAACACACCTGTCATGTTTGGTGATGGATGGAATTAGGTGTTTCTAAAGTAGGCCAGAATGGAAAACACGTAGGACAATGAAATTAATCTAAGCATCGAACGACTTGAATGCTAGCTGTTACTGCTCTGTGCTCACACTAGGTTTCTTGGTCAAATAGGTGTAGATATCAGGTGACTGAATACTGGGACACTTACTGACGTCTTCTACCTTTTCCCCAATAGTATATGGATCAGGAAGCTTTTTGCCATTGTTAGAATTTGTTTGTGAAATTACATTCCCTATCCTTGATGGCTAACCCCTTAACATAGCTTCACCCGCTGTTGGTGTTCCCCCATAGTTCCCTTGCAAATCTGCGCACACACCTGTTTTGCTTAAAGACAAAAAGGTCTGTACTGAGGAGTCTTTAATGCTCCCACTTATCAGAAGACAAGTGGGAGCATCTAACTCCATCTAGGATTGACACCATGTATCAACTACAGAAGTTTAATTCAAACGCTTCATTGGTCCCTTCCACACTTTCAAGGGGATGAACCTGGTGGCGGTTCAACTTCGCCTCCCCACTGTTAGACTTCAGAGACAAGCCCGTTATGAACTTGGTGTTAGTGCTTGGATCGATTCTTTGGATTCTCCTTGCTACTAAACAATTTAACAGAATTACTGTTTCATGCTATGACTCTGTGATTTGCACTGAAAGGCATGCTGTCACCTGTAGGAACTCAACAATGTACAACAAGTATATTTGTTCCTCCTTTACCTTCTTTAAAGTTTAACTGTTTCTCCAATAAAGCCAAAACATTTAGTTTTGAAATGCCTGGTTATTTTAAATCACATTTGAGCAGTGGTACTTTTCAACTCAAGAAAAGAGGAGACTTTGTTTGTCTCTCTGTGGATCACCACAAAACTTTTTTATTACCTTGGGGATTAGATAAAAGATAAAGTGAAAGAATGCAGAGCAACTTTGTTTTAAGATGGAACTATCAAGAGATCTGGATTTCTGAAGCTTAATCCATTAATGGCTGTGAGTGACTGTCTTTTCCACCATGATTCAGGCTTTTGAATAATGTAAAGTCCCACTTGACGTAGAATGTTTTTAAATAGCCATGTGTCTCCATATATGTGTTTTTCAATATTATTTGCTCTCTTTCTTCCCCATTTTAGTTGACTTAGTGCTATAAAAAAACATTTGGTAGAGTAGGAGTATAGACTATGCTCACTCTTTCAGCCGACATTCCATTTATATTTTCCCCCTCTGTCTTCCTTTATTATAAGCTCAACATAGATTTCTTAAAAAGATTAATTTGGTAAAAACTCAATTCCTTCTTCTTATTTTTTGACAAAGAAACCTCAGAAACAGTGGATTTTAATTTGTGAAATACAGGAAAATAGGTCAAAGTGATGAACCAGTGCTACAGGCAAAGCTAATCATTGTGCTTTAGCAACATTTAAATTATTTAAAGAGCAAGTACATGGTGTTAAAAAGCAGCACCAAAGTTTTATGATTTTGAAATTGTCAACATGTTTTTATCTAACTGGAAGAAAGGCCAAGAAAAGACATTTTATGGCCCTTTTGGTGAAGAAAATGATAAAAGTCATTTGCATTGAAGGGGCAATGTTAAATGACTTCCAGTTAAATGCGTGTTAAAAAGGAAAGTAACTGGATTCAGGTCAGTTCATGTTACCATGATACCATACCATTTGTTGTGAGCATCAGTCAAGGCAGCTGAGAGGACTGTGTCTGAAGTTTTTGTGTGTAGTCTCCGTTTGTCTCTGTGTTGTACACTGCGGTCTCTTTATAGGCAGCCTTAGTGCAGAGATAGAGTGGTCAACCTCTGATTGGACATTTGTAAGTTTGGTTTCCTGCCTTGCTGGCCACTGTCTGAATCAGAATTTATTCCCATCCCTTCATCTTCTCTCTACCCTTACATTTAACCCTCCAACCAGAGAGTAATGGAAAAATAGTGCCAGACGTTACTACTACTTGATGACGTCATTAATAGTCACTGGTCATCTACATTAGCGAGTAGCTGCCAGTGCTCTGAAAATAAATAACATCAATTTTACAACTTTAAAAAGTCATGCTGAAACAAAAAGTCATTACTTACCTTTTAATGTAAACTTCTGTGCTTCACAGCACACTCATAAGTAATACAATTCTCCTCCGCATCACAAGCACAATGCACATCACCCTACAGGCGGAGGGATACCCAGCCTTTAGTCCCTACAGCCCCTCCTTAAAAAAACAAGTTCGGACAGCGCCACTGCTCCAAATGCCCTTACAATTGGAGCGATAGGGAGGAGCCATAGGTATAGGGAATGAATTCGGATTTGGCCACTGAACCCCACATTGCTCCTGGTGGTTGGTTGGATGTTTTGTAGTGTTTTCACAATAGGTTTGCGCCAGTGTTTGGGAGCAGATTTACAATTTACCCGGGCTTCTGCAAGCTTGGAGCTAGCATCTTTACATAGACATTTACTCTGAATGGACTTTTCACTTGTGTGTTTTTCACCTGATAACACATTAAAAGATACCACCATTCATCACGGTTGCTGTTTAGCCTGACCCCTGGCCACCTGTCCTGGCTCTAAAGTGGGGCACTGTTGACGCCAAACTGGGAAATATAACGGGACCTTGATGGCTACTTTTCATGCTACTCATAACAGTTTACAATATATCCACTACTGTTAAACCAAAGTTAGGCCCAATTAACAAAGTAGTATGACTAAGTCTGTAAGAGTGCAATACAACTAAGTGCTAATTATAAATTGATCTTTTTAGATTTTTTTGATGCAGTTTAGTTTACTTGTTTAAAGTAAAACGGAATCAGTTTAAATGGGAGGATATTTTACCAAAATAGTTCCAAAAAAAGATGATATTTGAAAGATATGACAGAAAATTGCAGTCTACAGGCAAAGACACTGAGATATTTTGATTTATTTTTATTCGGCTCCCAAGGTTCTGTTTTCAGAGATTCTAAACAGAAGGAACGATAACACTCAAAGCAGGTCAGTCTTGGGTTCCCAGTGACAGCAGGCCATCAGTGCCTTCTTTTAATGACCATCATGCTCCACTGGGCTCCAAACCAACCCCCCCATACTGTTGCACACTCACAGAACGGTATTACACTATACAGCCACCTGGACCCCAAACACCCACAGGCACATACAACACGCAAACACACATTTATGTTGGACAGATGGCTGTCATAAACAGACGCATCTGTTAGCAGGGTCAAAGAGGGCCTTGGCAACCACTCTTATTACATTTTGAGAAATGCTGTTAGTTTTACAAGGAAACTTAAAACAAGGCTGTTTTATATTTTCTTATTCTAAAACATTCATTGTTATGTTGAAATAAATTCATTTTCCATGCTTTTATGTTTACAAAAAAAAAAAAGTAAACAGACAATTCCATTGGTTGCCACCAGTTACTGAAAACCAATTGAAGAAACCAAACATTTTCATGTATTTTTGCTTGAGCTGGTAATCTTGGATTTTTTGTTTACCTCATCTCGAGAGGATTTTGTGTCAGAAAAGAATCTCACGACTTGTGATTCAGACCACACATGAGTACAGATGACTCCCCGAAAGTCCATGTGCGTAAGTCAGGTATGAAACATGGGGACACAAACCTTAACACAAACTTACACTCAGAGCAAATTATGTACTAAGTGACAATTTCTGAATCCACTCTAAAAGTCATTTAACCTTTCCAATGTTGACATTGTTTCAGCTATCATAATTCTTCAACCGCTGTAGCAATTCCCATAATTCCAGTGGATTCTCAAATGGAGAAAAGCAGCTCTGTGTTGGCATGCAACACTTTACAATTGTGAAGTGTTTTCACAATCAACATAAATTCAACGTAAATCAGCTGATTCAGTCACAGTCACAAATTAGCAACATATACCATGAAGGTATTCATGTCTAACACAAATACTTACATGTATGGGTAACTAGTCATTTTTAGAGTACAATATCGTATTTTTCAGGCTAAAAGTTGCTCTGGAGTATTGGTCACCGCAGGAAAAAAAAAAAAAAAGTATTATAATTGAAGAAGAAATCACGCAGAAGTCGCACTGGAGTTTTAGCCACACTTTTGGGGGAAATGTCTTTGACAAAATACTGGAAAAAGATAAAAGATTTCATCATGAAAGGCAAACCATAACAATAAAGTAGATAATAATAGGCTGAATATATGCACGCTTCGCTATCGTAACTGTATTTAGTTTCATGAAACACAAGAGGAATCTATTATACTAGCGCAACATAGAAACAATTATTCAGCTAACCGTAGCATAAAAAACATGCTAACAAGTCAACTAAACTCGTTAAACACTTCAAATCACTAAATCCATTGAGTTTTTGATCCTCTGTGTCACTTTGGAAACATTCTGCAGAGGCTGGTGTAAGACTGAGCAGCGCTTCTTCTTCTGCCTTGCTGTCAGTAGCAGATATTGACACACACCTATAGGGCCCTCTAGTGGTTGTTGCTTTTTTAAAAAAAAACATATTACTCATACCTGAGTTAAGTGGCACCCCCAAGTTAGGCAAAAAAAAACCTTGACCTTTAGTCTGAAAAAATATAATAATTCAGTTACTTTTTGGATAAAGTAGTGAGTAACTATGGCTTATTACTTCTTTAAATTTATGTTCAAAACCCTGTATTGGATTAATCAATTTTAGGGTGATGATAAATAAATAAAAATGTGTTTTTTTACATTCTTACAGAATTTATATAAACGCAAATGTAGTTTTTCTTTATCCATGAAGCTCTTCACTTTCCTCGTCCGAGCTGGCATCTGGCTCAGATCAATACGGCTAGACATTTCCGATATTGCTTGACATTTTTTTGTAGCAGCGGTGAAGATTCAGCGGGACACAGCCATCATCATCACATAGGGGGGAGGAAGGGCGGGGCCACCCAGCTCAGAACCAACAAACACGCCACTGTAGAAACAGTGGCTTCAGATCAACGTGAAATATGGCTTTTTAAGACATTAAGGTTGTGGGATTGGTTGAAAACTTCCTATTCATAATTAAAACACCACTCTGAAGGTTTTTTTTTTTTTATTTTCATGGTAGGCTTGAAACATTTTCCGAAGGCATGGCATCATTGTATGTTCAGAGATGGGAATAATGTCTTTTATTTTGTCGTTTTAACTCCTCACCTGTTTAAAGATGGACGAGCAGCTTTAAGCAAAACGCCGTTTTCTGGCTCGTGTTAATAGCTCCCCACATTCCTTTTGGTTTGTGGGTGATGGTGTGAGGAGCTGTCTGCACCGCGTTCATCCTCTAATCCGTATAAGGAGGGGGTGCGTCGTGTTCAGGGTCTGAGTTAAGCTGATAATTTATGCTTTTCTGTAGCCATCGGATCCACGGTTGCCAAAAGAAAGGTGTGATTATACTGACTAAATGTTTACACGGTCCAATAACACAAGGAGCGGGCCATGACACATGCAAGAATGTTTACTGCGATCAGCAGGACGAGCTGGAAATTATATAAACTACCTGCTGCAGCTTAAGTCAAAAATAAGCGTCTGGGTTTCTAGTAGAGAGAGAAGCACAAGTCGGTATCAACACACAAACACAGCTCAGCTTATATTAGTTAGGTAACTATTCTCGGTGTGATCACAGTGAATATGTGACGGGTCTGGTGTGAAAAAGCAGGGGTGAGAACATGTTTTTCTCGTATCAGTTTTTCAAATGAATGCAAGATTGCAAGCAATCCAAACTCCACAGTCATGAAAATACATGACTAGCATGTAAAATTACTTCTGAGCTGCAGCTTTAGCATCCAATTTAAAGATTTTTTTTTTAATTAGTTTGGAAATACTTTATCTGAATTGATTTTGTTTTGTGGATTTTGCAAAGTCCTTAGATTCTGATTGTAGTCTCAAAAGTTGGCAAAACTTTCACATTAGGCTGTTTGGTCAACACCAGAATTGATTTTCTTTAGAGAGTTTGTCTTTCAGGGCTCAAGGTTCACCCCAGAAGAACTGAAAGAAATGACCGGGAGGGAGGAATGACTGGGCATCTGTGCTTAAACCACTGACCCCATGATCCAGATGAGTGGAAGAAGAGGGATGGATGGACGGATGGGACAGGAATTTTTAAAACTATGGAAGTTTTTCTTCCATTTTTCTTACATTATATGCATTTATTTCCTTATATCAAGTTTTGTAGTGTTTTTTTTTTCTTGCTAAATGTCTTCATTTAATTAATAGTGTTTATATTTAACATTCTAACCCACAACCAAATTTAGCATGAATGTCCTACATTTTATTCTTAATCCAAAGGTGTTTTTCTTAATCCTACTAGTATTTTGTCTTGTTTTTCTTTTTTTAATGTGTTTTGTTGCTGTAGAAAGCTTATTTTAAACAACAAAAGGTTTCTTTTCTCTATTAAATCTTACTGCAATTCTGGTTCTGCTTTGGCTCAAGTGTGTGTGAGTAAGTTGAATACATTTAGGTTTTTTTCTTCTCTGAATGGGTCATTTATAAGCAGAATTAGCTCCTATTTTACTGTAATTGTCAAGGAGGTAATTTCAGGTCAACAAAGGAGTTAACTCAATTCAAGTCGCGATCAAGATCTTGTGTTTCCTTAGTTATCCTACTATTATTACGGTGAGGTCACATCGCACCAAACACCGTCTGTTAGATTAGGAGACAAATATATAATACATGGATACAGCGTTTTTGGAAAAAACTAGTATAAATTGCCTATAAGCGTAAAACACTCATGTTGCAGGTTTTTGTGTGTCTTTAAGCGACAGGACGTGGTCTTTGGTTCGTCAGCAAAACCAGAAACAGGAAAAGCAATCAGTGAAGATAAGACAACCGAATTAAAACTCCCTGCAGGACATAAAAGAATAAATGACTGATGTGGAATAACATTGAAGCCTTGCTGAATGTTTCTTGAGTAAATCATGAACGTAATACTGCTGATGAGTTTCATATTACACAAAATAAGAGTTTACTTTGTTTATTGCCTCTTACAACATTCAAGTTCCCTTTTCTATTTGACCATGCCGTTATTTCACATGGAAACCTTTATTTTTATGTCCTCACATCAACACACCGTCATATTTGCCATCATGCAGGCACCTCAAAAACACAAAACTGCGTTTCTGTGTCTGACATCCACCTGTTTCTGACACATTTGAGTGTAAAAAAAAAAACCTGCTTTGCTTCCACACCTAGTGGTTACCTGGGGAATTGACCTGGTTCCAGTTACTTTTGTTTTTAAACTACCCTCAAAGAGGAAGTATTGCCCTGTACAACTTAATAAAAAAAGAAGTCCCAAAAGTCACAAGCGACGTTGCCCCCCCCCGTCAGAGTTGCACATAACAAATTTCATGAAATAAAAAACTTCTTTCAAAATGTCGGCTTTTATAATGGTTTTATCCCCATAGCAACAGTTTTCTTTTCTGCTGACCAAGGGGTGATGAACAGGTCTATGTCATTTTTAGAAGAATCGGCAAAAGAAAATTTTGGGATTTCCTTGGCAACTGAGGTTTTTTGTTAACCACACCCACATTTCTAATGTGTTCAAATTGCATGTGATGTTCTTTCATTCTGCTTGAGCCAAAGACTCAGATTTTAAATTTCCACAATATTCTGGTTAAAAATGCTTGAGCAACAGAAGAACACCACATTTGCAAGCTCACTACGTGGACGCCGTTCAAAATCTCCAACTTCTAATTCCAACATTTTTTCCAAGTAACTTCCCAATGATGCTCGAGGAGTCGGGAGGCAAAAGATAAAAATTCCCAGGAGGAGTGTAAATTTGTAGCTGCTGCCAAAGTTTTTTTTTTTTTAATTCAAGATGGCGGCCTCTTCCCAAGGTCAAAGGCCAATGAAACTTCAGTTGTAGTTGTAGGCTTATCCTTGTGGCGTGTGGGTGAAAGTTTGAGAAGTCCAGTCAAACAAAAGTTTTCTTTCCCCATTCTGTAGGGAAACTTAAAAATCGCCAAATTCCACACTTTGCCACAAAATAGTTGCTAAACTGTAGGTTCTGTGACCATCCCATAATAGTTCTAAACCTTCCTTTGGGTATCGCTGTCACGTGTGTTTTGGTTTCCTTAGCGGATTTTGATCTTTTTTTTTTTTTTTGAGCCAAATCAAAAATTTTGGCCCCATTCAGTTTTTGGATGGTTTTCCCCGCTGTGATGTCATCATTTTTGGGTGGGGTCCTTCACTTTGTCAAAAATTCCTTTTCAGCGGGTGCGTGCAAATTTTGATGGCTTTTTGATCGTGTGGCGGAGGTCAAATTTTTAAACACGCCCCAAGAAAAGATCATTGTGAAAATATTGTGGTCCTTACAGTCCAGATTTACTGGGGTCATAATAAATAAATAAAATCCGTTTATGGATTTTTATATGGTGTTAATTAAAATTATGTGAGTATGGGTTCAGTGTTTTATTAGAACAAATGATCACAAACAGGAGACTATTTTCTTGTGTTTAATCCAGGTAACAGCACAGAGAAATCCTCTTACAGCAGAGGTTCCTGTAGGCCAGAGTTGAAAGTCTAAATTATTGGTGTGTGGGTGTGTGTGTGTGTGTGTGTGTGTGTCAGAAAGCACAGATGAAAGCCAGTGGAAAGAAGGTCTGTGGCTCCCGTCACAGCAGGAGTAGCACACTGCTTTACCCTGATAATAGCCCTAAAAGTGAAGTTTCGTGAACTGCAGCTCAATTTGGAGATATCACCAAAAAAAAAAGGGAAAAGAAAAAGGCAGCACAGTGAGAGACCTTCTCAGGAATGCAGAAGCTTCAGAAGAGTAGCTTGTTTGGTTTTCAGCCTTTGATTTTTTTTAGGTCTTGTTGATACCAAAGCAGAGTTATTAATATGGCGGTAAATGGTATCAGGGAGCTGGTGACTGACAGCTTTAGAGAAAAGTACAGCAGGATTGACCTGGACTAGAATTGATCACCTCCTGAAGTGAGAATTAAATCCAGGTTAACTCATTCCGCTGCCAAGCTCATCTTTACAAATGGCAAACAGACTAATGAATGCATCTCTGGTGTATTTTTTTCATGTCCCCAAGGAGATTCGGTACAATCAGTGCCTTCATGAGTGCCTCACATTTAACAAAAAAACGCAGTTGCATCTCTACCTATCTCCTCCTGTCATGACTGGTGTGACAGACAGAGAGGAGTCCCAGTGGAGATTTTGTTCTCCTTCAGCTGTCACAAACAATGGCATAACCTTTGAAAGCTCTTTGGCTTCACCTTCTGTTTTTTTTTTGTTTTTTACTGCAACTTTTGGGATTGTGCCGCCTCTATTGTGAACAAGAGAGACAAAATGCAGAACTCCATTATGTACTTCAGATGCTGCCAAATTCCAGAGAAACTGCTTTGATTGGTGTTATGAAGAAAGATTACATTTATTTATTTGTACTTGAATGCGTTTACTTTTGTTTTGCAAATGATAGGGCTTAAAAGTTCAGATATTGCCTGAAAAATAAATTTGAAGTTAGGGTTTTGGTACTACTTCTTGTCTTAACGTTTATGTTCAACTCAGGACTTCCTGTTTAATCACTTCTAATATATGTTTAGTTTCAACTCAGCAGTTAACTGCATGTCTTTTACCTGTGTGTTCCATATTTAAGCAGCTCTGTCGTTGTTTCTCTGCCAGATTGGATGATTTTGGCTCTCTGGCTGCTCTCTGGTAGCTGTCAGCGATTGTCCTGCGACTTTCCAACAACTTTTCAGCAACTCTCAAGGTGGCTTTCTAGCAACACTCCGACAGCTTTCTGACGGCTCTCTGCTGACTCTCCAGGCGATTCTCCAGCTTCTCTTCGGATATTCTTCGACAACTCTGCAACGGCTCTCTGGCAATTTTCCAGTGACTCTCCAACAACTCATCAGCGGCTCTCTGGCAGATCTCTTGTGACTCTCCAGTGGCTCTTTGGCGGCTGTCTAGCAACTCTTTGGCGACTCTCCTGTAACTCTCTAGCGACTCTCCAGCAACTCAGTGGTACTGCAGCAGCTCTCTGGCAACTCTGACGTCTTAGTGATACCAAACTTGATTTGACTACAGGATTCTCCCTGTCTGCCCCTTGGCCTTTTTGACTCCCTCTGTCCACTGGATCCATCTCTCCCTTCCCTTTTGGATTCTGCATATTGGGTCTCTGGATTTGGCTCAGACTACAGATCAAGATTTTGGATTATCTGATGTGTTTCTTCTTCACTCGCCTCTGCACTGTTCCACCATCTCCATCTTGCAACAATGGATTCTACAGATTTCTCCACTAAGCTCTTCACGGTAAGACCATTCTCTGTTGTTGACATTCCCCGCCTAAAGCTATTAACTTGCTTCTCTTGTCTTCCCAGAGCAACCTAATGAGCGTTTCTTGTGAAGCCATCCCCACTTCCTGTCCTGGTTCCTACTTTTTATTCGGTAAGCTTCTGTCACACTTAGGTATAAAAATCTGCAGTTGGTCCACTTTACATAAATACTATGTAAAAAAAAAAGTGAAGGGTGGTAAGATTTTCAAGTAAAAAATATTTGATATATTTTATCCAGTTTTTATCATTTCTGCTTAATTTAAATGCAATATATGCAAAATGTCACAATAATATAATACAAATCCATCCAACAGCCGTTTATAGACATTTCTGTAGTCTGAAATTAAATAAATCAAAGTGTACAAAAAAATTACCTCAAGTTTATTTTTTTCAACATTTAACATAAACAGAGGTAAGACGTTTTGAAAATCAGACAGTGTTTTCACAGTAAGACACACTCTTATGGGAAGATCACCTCAAGATGTAGATTTCCTCATCAACCAGGCTAAAAAAAGGTGGTGTAATCACATGCAATCCAGAATAAATCTCCATGGTAACTAGACTGGGATTAGTTAAGATTGCTTTTGTGGAACCAAGTGAAGAAATACTGATCCCAGATGCTTGGTAAATCCTGGTTTAATAGCTTTATGTCGAACCAGCTGGTCAAATTCAGAAAAATACATTAAAAGCATGAACATGCAGTAAAATTACTTTGCAAAATCTCTGTTTACGTACTCTCTTGCTAGCTTACAGCCCCTCCCAACCCCAATCTAACATTAGCGGTGCAACAAAAATGGTGAGCAGTAGTGGAGCTATCCAGCCGCAAGTTTTGAGCCACATTCCAGCTCCGACGAGGAAAACAAAGACGCATACGAATCTATTTGTCTGCAAGTGGATGCATCAGAATGGAGTGGAGCAAGAAACTCAGCATTTTCTAAACACAAATTTGATCTTTTCCAACCATTGCATTCAGAAATACATATGTAAGCTTAATTTTCTCGAAACATGCCATCCTTCATTTGAAAAATGTCACAAGAACACATTAAAAACACCAAAAACACAATTTTCATTTGAGTAAATTCTTTTTTTTTCTTTTAAACATTTCTGATCAAGTCACAGGAATGCCAGTTTTCAAAGTACTAAACATTTGGAGGAAACCTAACACCTCAAATATAGTTCATTTATTTAAAGAAGCATCACCAAATAATAATTTCTTCCAAAACAGCCTTATTTACCCCAATAGAACGGGGTATTTTTAGCCCTCGGTGTGTAATGGTAATTCTCCTTTACACTGCAGCTGCATAATGTGAAGAGATTTGACATCCAGACACACATTCTCCTGCCCTGGAGCGTAGTCATGACGCTTTTGAAGATCCACGGCTGTTAGTTCACATGCATGCGCCAAGGCACACACCAAAAAAATAAAAAACCTGATCCGTGTATCTTTGATCTAGGCACTCGCTGCATACATTACCGAGGTGGAACTGCTGCTGTACATGCACCTCGGAGGTGGAGAAGGTTTGGAAAATGAGGAATTCTTAAGCAATTTAAGAAGAAATTAAAGTTTTAGACATTTTATTTTAAAAGTGTTTTTTTTTCTTTTTAATCTAGTCATTTATTTCCAAGTAATCACATTCTTTTTGAATAAAACTTTAATAAATGTTATATTTTTTACATTTGTCTACAGATTAATCTTTTAAAAAGGCTTCTTCTGTTTATTTGGAATAGATTGTCACAAATAAAGAAGAAAAAGAAACCCATTTCAATGTATTCAAGATTAAGACAAAAAACACAATATTAAACAAAGTAAAGAAGGAAAAAAAGCATCTTGATTAGAGAAGAGCTGCTTTTTTAAGCAGATAAAGAAAAAAAAATCCAATTGATAATGTTTGTGAGTTTTTTTTACAGAACAATCCAGGGAGACTGTGTAAAATACTTTTTATAAATTCTCTCTTGTTGATTCCGCTATAATAGTTTAAAAAAATCTCACTTTGCATGAAGTTTTATCCAAAACACAAAAACAAAAAAAGCCTAATTAAGACTGAAAATGTGATAGTTGCCTTCTGTTTTTCTTTTTAACATTTTAGTCGAAAGAAAAGATAAATAACTCAATAGCATGTATTATAGTGTAGCAGGAAGTTGATAATTAAAGGAAAAAACTGATGTTACCTCTATTTAAAAATGATGTTTGACATAAAATAATGGAGTTACCAGACTTATTTGACTTTGCATGTTCTCCCCGTGCATGCGTGGGGCTTCTCCGGCTTCCTCCCACCGTCCAAAAACATGCTTCATAGGTTAATTGGTTACTCTAAATTGTCCCTAGGTGTGGATGTGAGTGTGTATGGGTGTGTGATTGTGGCAGACTGGCAACCAGTCCAGGGGTGTCCCCTGCCTTCGCCCATGAGTAGCCGGGTTAGGCTCCGGCAACCCCGTGACCCCGAAAGGGATAAAGCGGATTGGAAAATGAATGAATGACTGAATGAAAATGAATGAAAGAATGAATGAGTTCCCAGACTTCAATTTAAACTGTGTGTTGACAAAAAAAAGATCAATTAAAAGATTTTACCCACATTTTTTAGTCAGAAAGATCAGAAATTTATTTGAGTTCACTTGTTTGTTTTGACATTCATTTGTTTATTTGTTTGCTTATTTGTTGATTATTGCGGTTGTTCGTTATTTAAATTTTTATTTTTTTAAGTGGTTCATTCGTTTACTGAAATATGTATTCATTCGATGCTTTCCTTCAATCGTTTATTCATTCATTTAAAATCAAATTTTTTCTCCTCTCTTGAGTGTCTACAGAATTTTGTGAATTAAAACAAAGTTGTGTTATCAAAGCTTTGACTGTGTTTTTTTTAAGTATTGGAGGGAAAACAGTAGAACTTTCACACTGGTCTTTTTGGTTCACACTCAGGTTGCTTTTATTTTGGTTAGTTTTCTTTATTTGGTGGGTCTTTGGCAGTTCAGAGTTAGTTGTTACAGGAACCTTCTAAACTCAAGTAAACTCCAGTCAGACCGAGTTAGATGGTCTCAGTTGCAAGTGAACCCTGGTATGGTTCCCAATCGACAGTGTGAATGCAGAATGGCAAACTACTAGACCAGAAAGTGAAAGTAAACTGAAGCCTTAAGCCTCGTTTTCATGAGCTCCGGTCCAGTCCGATCCAGTTAATTCTATTCTATATTATTTCCACTCTGTGATAAAAAGGAAAAAACCGGTACCTTATGAGCGCTAGCTTATGAGCGTTATATTTGCGATTTCTCTAAGTCATCATCACTTTCTGCCAATCAATGGGTGGCTATAGCGTCTCCGCCTAACCTTTACGTTTGGGACGTATTCCGAATTTAAGCTCCCGCGGCCATCTCAAGGGTCGTCATTAAAAATGGAATGCACCATTGTTGTGTGTGTGGTAGGTGTATTTGTAAGGACAATGTAAGTTGCTTGTATTTTTAATGTACGGGTGATGTTTGTGTACAGTGCCCTTACACAGTGCAAATACTGGCTCCTTACTAGTAATCCTTAACACCGGGAGTGTGCAGGTGATATGTAAGCACCTGTAGGATGCCCTCACAAACTACGCTCTGATTATCTAATTTTCTCATTTCTTGCATGCAAGTCACAGACAAGGAGTGTCTGCTTATTACTTAAAAAGTCCTTTAAGGGTTTACCATGACATGTCACTCACAGCATGGGTTCACTGAGTGGTCTACAATCTTCACATTTTGTCTGGGCCACTTGCGTGCGCTATACACATTTGTCCATTTTTCACTTGCAGATAGCCCGTATCCACACATAAAACACTAAAAACGTGAAATGGAAGACATTAAACTTCCTGTTTTTATGGCGTTCCAGTAGAGAGTCTGGCTTTTCTTTTTTTCGGTCTCTCTGGGACACACTCAGCCCACTGGCCTCGCAGCTAAAGCGAGCACAGAAGTAATAATTCCCAGTCCCAGTGTGATTGCTGGCTGGACTGCCGTCCGTGCTCATTTGAATACAGCCCACAGCAGTTACTACACCACCTCTTTGTCTCCATCGTTATCCCACCTGGATTCACTTGACCTTACCAACCCTTCTTCCGTGACTGTCTCTACTTTTTCCAGACTTATATTTTGGCAGGTTCTCCACATGACTTACTTTCTAAACTACAAGTTGATCTCCCACCTTCCCTGCTCCCCATACTGTTAGTGTTTACAGGGTTAGAAAGCTTGGATGCTAGCAAGCTCTGATTTACTTATCTTTGTTTGTCGCCCCCGGCAGCGGCGTGAGAGCGCAGACAAAGAGCAGAACAAGGGTTGTATCAGTGTAAATCGGTGACCATGCTGTCAAGATTCCTGGATAGAAGCTCTCTGAATGCCAGATGAATACGAATAGTTAAAAATGTGCAATACATGCAGCCTCCCTGCTTTTGTTCTCTGCCATTTTCTGTAAGCCTTGCAGTTTGTACTGGGCAGGATATCATGAAAATGTACCTCCATCAATTATCTTCTCATTTTTACCATAATTTCAGCACTGTAGGGCAAACATAAAAGCCTTAATTTTTTTTTAAAAAACAGTGCGCTATATAAACTGGAGAGCCCCATGGATTAAATCAGGTTGTGTTTACTGATGGTGAAGTAATTTTGAGAAATACATGGCGGTCTATCAAAATCTTTGGCTTGGTGTTATTCTAAATGTTCCAACACAGCAAACATGTAGCAGAGTTGGACTGAGTTTTTTACATGTTACTAACAAGGTTGGGAGCTAGCACAGCCACTGTAACATTTGTTATAGCGGTATCAGTCTGTTTTAAGAGTGTGACAGGTTTTAAGAGTATGCAAATCAGTTGCACCAGGAATTTGCAATCGGAACAACTAACTCTAATTCAAGCAAACCCGCAAATTGTTGCACACCCCGCAACTTTACATTTTCACCACATTTTTACAACTTTCTTAGGTGACCACGTTTCTTCCCCACCGTTTCTGGTGTGGCTCCTTCCTGGGAGCCGTGTTCCGTTTAACCCTCTCTTTTTATTCTCTTCAAGTTGTGCATAAATGGTCAATACATACGTGTTTGCAGAAGGATCCTTCAAGGTGCATACAGACTGGCTGCGTCGACTTGTGCTCAAGTGATCACTTTCAATGAAAAGTCCATGCAAACAGAATGTTGGCCTTCTGCGTCTGGAATGCATGTAATCACCCATTGCTACGCAAGTTTTTAAGTTAGGTCGCAGGCTCTACGTACAAATCGGGCATTCATTGATAGCGCGCTAAAAGTGAAACCTGATTGAACATTTTTACGCTTAATCACAGCAACGCGGCACTGTGACCAATCAGGGATTCAGATTTGAGAGTGGCGTGTGGGTAGTGTCTGGTTTAAAACATGGAATTACCAACCGTTGCTAATATGATCACGAAAGAGAAATTAATAATTGTGGTTTGTGCCCAGCTGGGTTAATATGACACCAAAATGAACATTTAAAGGAACAGAGCTGTGAAAACAAAAAGCCTGGAGCAAGACTTGCGGGATTCGCACTGCTTTGACCTTGCGGACCGAACCTGCACCTATTGTAGGTGGCAGACAAGTGCTGGTGAACAGTAAGAACACAAAAAAGGAAGAATCCACTCCCTGTTGCTACCTGTGTGACCGCGTTGGTCAGATGTGAATGCCATCTGCAGAATGCGCTTTAATGAAACCGCGTAGAGTGCATTCTTGAACTCACCACATGTGGCCGGTGTGTTCACCTTCACACGCAGCAGCAGCAAAACATAAACCAAGTAAGAGTGAAAGACAGAGAGAGCGCCAGGTGCAACAAGAAGAATCAACACAAAAACATAAAGAAACTGAGTGAAACCGTTTCACTTTTATTGAAAATAGCCTACAAAGGAATAGTTTAGAATCTGCAGTAAAATCATTCCATGTAGAACTGCCTCCACAACAAACTGTACAGACACCTGAGAGAACCTTCTCCAAAACAGGACAGATCATTACTCACACAAGAAACCAGAACAGCTCCTCAAAGCCTTGGTCTTCCTCTACCACAACCAGTGACTCACCAGTGGTGCTTTTGAAATGGATAAAGAGGAAGCTTCTGTGGAGAACACATTGATCTGAGGCTATATCTGCTTATGCTGTTGTTTTTTTAGTTTATTATTTTTCCCTGCAGAATGTTATTTTTCTCTAAGTATGTTTTAATCATTGCACAAATATTTGGATTATTGTGAGCAGGGAGATCCAAAAGTTCATTTTCGATTTCACAGTTCTGTTTATGTTAAATTAAAGCTGTCATCTAACCAACGTTGCCCAGACAGACAGGCAGGCAGGCAGGCAGGCAGGCAGGCAGGCAGGCAGGCAGGCAGGCAGGCAGGCAG
>BSAI01000030.1:936731-1021211 GCA_036245035.1 Adrianichthys oophorus
TGTCAAAAATACAGCTTTAATCTGCCCCAGTCATGGAGAGAAAAAAAGAGAATATTGGGGGGGGGAAGCTAGTTTCTAGCCCAGTTCTAGACGAGTTGTGGTTCCTTAAAGAAATCACTGCGCAAGTCTGCCACTGGCAGGAACAAAGGAAAAGCAAGACCGGCATGATGAGATCCAGAAATAAACAGCACGTCTTTGCAAGCGTCTGCTATGTCTGGGTAAGATGCAGTTTGGTTCCCTGCAGGTCTCACTGCTGTTGAGTTACTCTAAAAATGATCAGGAGTGACATAATCACCAAAACGTCAAAAAGAAGAGAGGCTGACGTGGAGTGCTGAGCTTTCTAGGAAGAGTTTTTATGGTATGAATACAACATTCAGCCCCACCATGAGACTCATAAAAGTTTCACCATTTGTGGGAGCAGTTGAGAAAAGAAGAGATTAATCCACTATTAATATTAGCTGGACTGAAACACAGCAGTCTGCATTTACTGCAGCTGTGACATCAGTGGTGGAGCAGTGAAAGCTGGCCACCTTATTGCAGACAAGTTGGTGCAAAAATCCAAACCATTTGAAGGTGGTGAACTTGTGAAAAAAATGTATGCTGAAGGCTGCAGAAGTCGTGTGCCCCAAAAACTAGTCGACCTTTGCCAACATGAATCTGTCAAGGATTACCATTGCAGATACCAGATCTCTCAGGAGACTTGGGCAGCCAAATGAAGGACAGAATCCAGACATTTATTGATGAATTATTAATGATGAAAACACCAACATCACAGATATTACACAACTGTGCATATCTACCAGAGTTGTTGATGAGCGCTTCACAGCAGAATGTAAATCAGATTGGTTTATATGATGGACACAACCCAGCTGATGACATGGTCAGCTCTTTAGTGACTGTGCTGGACAAAGTCGAAATGAACTGATGTGATGTCAGTCTGGCCACTGATGGCGCCTCATCAACGGTCAGAAAGAAGGCAGGTGTTGCCACAAAATTCAGGCAGCCAACGCAGGAAAAGATTTTTGGACATTTCATTGTATTTTGCACACTTCAACGACATGAAATGTGTTGCTTCACAGGATTTGAATCCTGATATTGATGTCCTGGTGAAGGCCAAACGATGCAGAGTTTCAGGAGAGAAAGGGAGGTTAATAAAAACAAACACAAAGCTACAGATAAACTGACCACAGGTTATTTTGCTATTATGTTACTGGTCCATCCCACAAGAGATCAGACAGGTTGAATGTGGCCCCTGAACCAAAATGAGATGGACACTCCTGATTTAAACCCCTACACTGAGTTCTGGTCAAAATGGCCTCTTTTCATACTTGGATATGGCTCAATTTTTGATCCGAACTCGGTATTAAGTTTAAGCAAGAAAATAAAAGCCAAAAAATCAACATGGATTTATCAAACTGAGTAGAGATATTCAAGATATATAAATAAAAGAAAGAAATACATTTTCATATACAGCCACATATTATATGCTATTTTAATTAGATGTTTGCACTTTTACATACATTACACACAAATTATTCATTGAATTTATTAAATATAATTGCCAAATAACGTTTAGAGTCTCCTGTAACTTTTATTTTAAAACATTTCTAAAAATTCCTGAAAAGATCATGAAAAAGTATTTTATTTATGGTTGGAAACTGGCGTAATGTGTTGGGGGTGAAAGCTGTTTTACAATTTGTCTTTGTGATTTGAAATGGCCTTCTGTTTATTCCAATCTAAAATAGTTAAAAATAATGGGCTCCAGCATGTTTGTAATTGGTAATCGAACTACCACTTATTTATCTAAAATATTTTGGTTCTAGTTTGATTTAAAAAACACACACACATAGGAGCATGGCGTTAAAAATGAAAGTCGAAGCCTTCTTCAGTGTCCTTTGTTTATATAAATTTTAATTTTATATCCGAGGCTGCACGGTGGCGCAGTGGTTAGCGCTCCTGCCTCACAGCAGGAAGGTTCCTGGTTCAAGTCCTGGCTCGGGGACCTTTCTGTGTGGAGTTTGCATGTTCTCCCCGTGCATGCGTGGGTTTTCTCCGGGTACTCCGGCTTCCTCCCACCGTCCAAAAACATGCTTCACAGGTTAATGGGTTAATCTAAATTGTCCCTAGGTGTGAATGTGAGTGTGCATGGGTGTGTGATTGTGGCCCCTGCGACAGACTGGCGACCAGTCCAGGGGTGTACCCTGCCTTCGCCCATGAGTAGCCGGGTTAGGCTCCGGCAACCCCGTGACCCCGAAAGGGATAAAACGGATTGGAAAATGAATGAATGAATGAATGAATGATGAATTTTATATCCATGACATGAGCTTCACTGGCTGAGTAGACTGGATTGTAGAAGTAGGAATCGCATTGAACTATTACGGCGGGGTAATGCCAGATCATTGGTGAGTTCTCTAAAATAGCTGTCATTGATAGGAGCAAAAAGGAGGTGGAGCCAGAGAGCAATAATGGTTATTTCTGACAAGAACTTGGACTCCTTTAACCATTTAACCCCAGAGATGTCGCTGGTGACACCTAAATAACAGAGGCTCTTTGACATACTGTAAGACCATTTACGGAATTGGCATAAATCCGCTAATTCCGTTGGAAACACTTTGCGTTGTCAGCTAACACACCACGAACGTCAAGCGTTTGGTAACGCTATAACAAAGCTGCTTTCCTCTGTGAAAGAATCAGCTGATATATGTTGATTGCGTAATTGGGTTTAAAAGGGTTAACTGCCAGGTTGGAAAGTAAACAAGGGTTAAGCAAAATATAGACAGGAAGAAGATTGATTTTCTATCAAACCACCTAGTGGTCATTTAGTGAACTGTGTTGGCTCCACTTTTTTTTTAAACTGAGTGTTTATGTCTTTCACATTAAAAGAAAAATTAGTAGAAAATCAGAAAATGAGAAAGTCTTCTGTACAAACAACGCCTGTGCTGTTGCTCATGAGCTAATGATTCAACGTTTACCTGTCAGTCAACCATAAACTCCCTTCCCTGGCTGAGCTGCTGTCATTTTGGGTTCGATCTTTTCCCTCAACTATGATGCTAGAGTCTGCTTTCTGTATTTCTCAGGGAAAAAAAACATAGGTTGATGTTTTGCAAACAGCTCGAGACTTTTTCTTATCTAAAAACTCTTGTTGTAATTTAGAACAATTTCATAAACAGGTTTGTTGTTTTTGGAGAAAATTTGCACATTAGTTAGTCAAAATCCCTCAAACTGCAAAAGAGTTCAAAATAACTGTAAAAAATCAGGAAAATGCATCAATCATATATTGTGTAAATATAAATCTAAAGACATATATATTGTTACATGTATGTATATAAAAATATTCATGATGGAAAATGCTGATTTAGCAGATTTATTTCACACATGGGATTCATGCTTCCATGTATTTATATTAATGACAGATGAATTTCACAGCCAAAACAGTTTTGCCTGTTTTTTTTCTCACAATTTAAATCAAATTATAACTCCTAGCTTGATGTGAATCAATAAATATAATGCAACTTTTTCAAGTTTCCATTCTACTAAATTGTTTTGTGTATTAATTATATTTTGGGTCCAAGAAATTACAAGAAATTACCTAGAATTTGAGTAACAATGTAATAATTATATTAATTGATTTTTTTTAAATTGTATTTTTCTTTTTTGGTTCAAGTTAATGTTGATACAAAAATGTATACATTTATTGTAGAAAATGTAATCTTTGTTTAGTTTATATCTATAATTATGTATAAAAATGCTTTTTTAAGCCAAATAAAATTGGTTTCAGATTCAAATGATAAAATAATTTCATATTCACTTTATTTGAGTAGTAAATTGATTGGCAAATTGCTGAATTGGAGTCAGTTTAATTAACCTTCAATTTTTTGACTGCAAATGTATTTGGTCGCATGGTTCACAGAAGCAGTATTCCATCAAAAGAAAACACAACTGTCACTTTTACACCATTTATGAAAATGGTAAAATTTGGAAAAAAACCTCAGAAAATCTGTTTTATGACAAAATATGCAAGAAGGAAAACCAATCCATTTGATTCTACATTTTCTTTGATTATATTATTTGCGCACTGTATTTGGGTTGACCCTACCACTCTTTCAAACAATAAATCAAGCTCTGTTTGACCTTAGTTAATAATCCCTATATTTAATAATCAAATGTGACTTAAGTGTGTTTTTTTTAATCATTGGATTTAATTTTTTCTGTGGGGAGTTTGATCAATCTGTGTGATTTTTTTTAATTGTCTACAGTTAATGCTTGAAATAAACCAATAAATCAAACCTTAATCATGAATGGATTAGCATATGTTTTTTGGTGCACAGAAGCACATCTTAATATGATTTTCGACACATTAACATACTTTGACGTTTCTTTGACTCATTTAAGATACATTTATATAGCTTAGTGAATGAAGCAGTTTCCTGTAGAATGTATTGAAGTTGTGCTTGTTTGATGATTCCTCAGTTTGCTGCTTTAGATAAGGCTTATCATTTGATTAGGTTGCCTGTCTGGGTATTTAAGGGAGAAATGTGGAGACTGCTAATTGTTTGCAAAAAAAAATCACATTATTTTGCAAAGAGTATGAGTAGATAATGATCAAATGAGTGGGATGGGATTTCAGTGCATTCAATAATTAGTTTCCTTTAGCTACACACTCCCACTGACAGACAATTCATTTTGTGTTGTTTTGTTGTGATCGAATCAAACTGATAAAAGTGGATCCTACAAGATCCTAAAAGTGGTCCTCAAGTGCAAATCACATCAGCAAATTTTTACTCACAATGCAAAAACAGTAAAAAATCACTATTAAAAGAAAACAACATTGCATTTTAGAAATAAAACAAATTTCAGAAACCAAAATGTTTTTTTTCTTAAATGGTCAAAACACATGATTAAAGCATATTTTTTCAAAATTAGTGTTACATTGTAGCACCAACCACAATCGAACCACTGAAATGCAGAGTTTTCTTAATTTTGATTTCTTTTAATCATATTTTAATATTCCATAAGCCTTCTAACACCAGAAGTTTGTTATGGAAAAAACGTTCATAAAACTTTAATAAAAAATGAAGTTTTGGACAGTCAAATGGTTACATTCTCCAAAAATCTTAAATTGCCAAAAAACCCTAAACGTTCTAACAATGCCAATAAGTCTACTAGATTCCAAAGGCTTGGACTATCAGGCAAAAGTCCCACTGATAATCTTTTTAACTATTTTCTTTCCCAGTGGTCTATGATTATGCTGTTTTCTAGGACAAAGTTTCTGCAAAGTGACAATCTTATTCTGATGTCATTTTTCAGCTGCTCCTCATTCATAATTTGAATAAAGAAATACTCATAAATGCAATTTTAAACTTAATTTTTTCAAAATTGTGTGATCTATCATTAGAAAAAAAAACATACATGTAAATATAATATTTATTTTTGTTCAGAAATCATAACACCTATAAGGATTGCTTGCTGTCTCACAGATGAGAAGTTTCAGTTTTAAATCTTTTTGAATAAAAAAAAAACACAAATTAAAAAAAATTTCTATAAGATACATGTTTTAAAAATAGTTTTACAAACCCATGAAAGCCTTTATTTGGGGGTTATTTGGGTGAATGTTTCACATTTCACCATGAGGGGGCAGTTGTTCCCTATTTTTTTCTGATCTGCCTCAGTCCTGGTCATGACTCCTCTCAGTTGTTTTCTTCCACTGAAGCTAAACTCACAACAACAAATGAAGAAAAAACAAAGAAGCATCCTTTATATAATAGAAATTATGAAATTATCTGTCAGAATGGGTTTTCACAGCTTCATATGGCCATTTTCAACCTTATTTTTGCTCTTTTGACCTGATTTATTTCGACAACCCTGCGGTTTCCTCTCCCAGAAGGATATAGATGTTCCAAAGTGAAGGTTTACAGCTGACTGCACTGATTTATGACTTAATTCCCTGCATCTCATTCATCTCACAGCAAAACAAGATTCCGCGGTGGAAAGCTGACACCATATGGAATGTGGTTGTAGATTTGAAACAGAGTCAAGCGGTACACATTAGTCGTGCTGGGAGCAGATGCATCGTTGCCCCCACACTGTGTGAGTCATACTGTATACTTACACAGAAATGGGAATGGAGCACCAGATACACACACTCCAAAAAAAAAAACAAAAAAAAAAACTTTGTTTGGTTTTATTTGTCCTCCTCCTTTCCTAACAACTCACACACACACAGTCATCCTAGTCTGTGGCTCACAAACCCTTCTTTTCCCCTGTGTGGCAGTGACAAGCGCAGACCCCCATCAGGGATGACAACTGTTTGCCGGATGATGCCACAGTGAGGAGGCAGGAGGCCACAGTTAAAGGGATGACACTGTCTCTGTGTGCTGAAGCATCAGTCCGGCTAATTTAGATTCAGCTCAGGAAAAGCCACTGTGAGGAGACAGATAAGAATTTCTTCTTTTTTTTTTGAAAGCCTAATCTGCAACCTCTTCTCCCATCATTAGACCGCAAGACTGTTGAATCTCCTAAAATCAGCACACATCAGCTTCTGAGTCAGATTCAAATGGAAACTCTCGGGGATTACAAATGTCTGTCTTCTGAATCAAACTGCTAATGACTCTATGAAAACTGTAAAAACAAAAGGAGAAAAAATATGTTTTAAAAAGATATGTTGATAAAAAGCAGAAGTTTATCTGCAAATTTTTATACAAACAAGGTTTATGTTTGTCATTAAAAAAGCCATAGATTTTTACAAGTGTGCATCTCAAGCTATGTTGACATCGAACGTGATTCACGCGCCAGTTTCAATGTGAAGTCAATGTATAGATGCAATCAGAAGTCATGTTTTGAACTTTAAGCTATGTTCACATCGCCCTCGGCAACATGCGTTGAAGCAGTCACTTCCAATAAATCAATCCAATGAGCCTTTTTAAATGCCCGTTTCAGGCTTCTGCTTTCGCCAGTTTCTACAAGCGTTTTCAGGCTCTACATACAAAACGTGTTCATTGAACGTGCGTTCAAAGTTAAACCAGACCAAACTTTGACCAATCAGACACTCGGATTTGGTAGTGACGTATGGATGGCGTCCCTTTTAATTCATGGAAGTGCAAACCATTTGAAAATTGATTACGGAGGAAAAGTAATAATTATTGTTGGGATCCGGCCCGGAATTCTATGACAGCAACTGTTTCATATATCGGAATAGAGCTGCAAAAAAAAATATCTAAGGTGAGATTTGCAAGATTTGCACCACTTTGACATTTGGCACCAAGCCTCTTCTAACTGTAGGTGGTGGACGTACGCTAGTAAACTGTAAGATAAGTCCCTCCCTGCTTGTCCAGTGTGAACACCATGGGCTAATTGCTCATCCAAGAACACACTACCGGCTCAGTGCCCTAACCAACTTAGTGCCCATCTCCTGGGAGAGTCTCTGAATGATCTCATGAACCCAGACACGGGGACGTGGTTACCTATGCTTTAGCAGAACTGTTGAAAATAAATAATCCTGATCTCTCAACATTCTGCGTTCCTTCTGTGCATTGATAGTATATGAGATATGCAGTTAATGATACCATGTAGCGAGGGAGCTAAAGACTTTTGACAGTTGCTCCTCCCACAAACGTCAGTAGCATCATTATGAACACATTTTTGGACAAGGTAGCAACGTAGCAACACAAGTGATAGGTCAAAGATTTGAAGTTGGGGTGGTTAATGCAGAAGATGAGGTTCAGTTTGGAGATTTTCTCTTTTGCTTTGGCTCTCTGGTACTTTGTTTCCTACCATTTTTGTGTCATGTGATAATCACTAAGCCTGTTTAAGTCCTTGGTTTTCTGTGAATCAATGTCAGATTGTTGTGTGCGTGGTAAGTGTGTCATGAAGTATTCGTAAGGTAAGTTGCACACACTTATAACGTACGGCTGTTACTGTCGTATTGTGTCTTTACACTACACTCCAGTCATTAGTAAAGGATTAGTTGTAACTGCCCTTACACCTGTGGGGGGTTCTGCGGGCAAAAAATTGAAAAACCTATAGACAAGGAGCGTGTACACGGCCGCATCTCCCAAAACCCACAGCACCAAAAGGGTACATGTGACTAATAATTTGCTTAGCCAACATACATCCTTTATCAAACATTTTTTATCTTATAACTTGTCTTGATTTTGTTTAACTCAATCTTCTACTGAAGACAAGATTCAAACAAAACAGACTATTTGCTTTCGTCTGTGCTAAATCATAAAAACAGAATTCAAATAATCCAACAAAGGGATCTTCAAAGAAAGACATAAAGAAAAAAAACTGTAGTTGACATCGATTGAGTTTATTCTGAAAAACAACATTTCCCTTTAGCTATTTCCTGCATTTATATAGTTATACTTTTGCCAGGTGGGGTGGCTCTGTCTGTGAATCAGCTAGTCGATAGTAAAACCCTGCTTTGGTTCAAGAAGGGGGAGTTTTTCTCTTTATGTGTTTGAACGGAGACCTCCAACATTCAGAGCAAAAGCGAGTCCACAAAGTCATCGATTGATGTGTGTCTTGCAGGATATCAGCGGTTGAGTCTTCGTTCTTGCAGCTCATAGTAGGTCAGAGACGACATCTCAGTCTGTGACTCTGCTTTATGATTTCATGAACACACTCGCTTTACAAAAATGCCCAGTTTTCACCCCCACAGATGTTAAGACACAGATGTTAAGACACCCCCCTTCAACACACACATCACACCAGTGTTTCACTTTGTGGAGGCTGTTGCCAAGGCTCAGAATGAGCGAGTTGATTGGTCGCCTGTGCTCATCACTGCAGGAGCTCACCAGTTGGATTGGCTGGCTCCATAAAGGAAGATTTTTCAAGATGTTTTCTAATGTGCTCTTCTCTAACCACAGGATCTCTCTTTCTTTTTTTTTTTCTCATGATGGCCACACACTGCTTCCTCTCTTTAATTCACTGTAATGTTTTCTGCTATCTTTCTAGCAGGGAAGGCTCTCAAAGGTAAATAGAAATCAAAGGTGGGGGAGGTTTTACTAGTACAAAAATATCCGCATCATAATGCAGAGTTATTCCCGATTTGACAGATTTTTTTTTTTTTTAATTGCCACTGACCGAGTGGGAATCATGCAACATATGACAATCACGACACATAATTATTGACTGGAATAGGAGCAGCCCACACAGATATTTTCGGGTGCTTTATATCTGTTCATAAGCGGCGAGGACGAAATATGTCCTCAGCCCCCGGGAGGTTAATAAATGTGTGTTTGTGTGCCTCGCCCTGTGGCTGCGCACGGCCGTGCTTGTGTGTCAGCGCCTGGACGTATGTGCTGAATTAAATAAGGTCACTCAGAGCGAGGCTGCCTGCTCTCGCATCCACGCGGAGCATCTCCATGGATGGAGGCAGCGTCACTGTTTATTTCCCTGTCACACGTGTGGACGAAAGGACATTTATATGGGTTTTTCTGTAGCCTCTTTACTCACAGAGATGAAACACAACAATAATGCTACTACATATTAGGACAGGTGGTCGATTTATTTTTATGTTATGATTTTGTATTCACAGCTGGCAGAATGTGAGCATCTTAAAGGCAGTCAAGATCAAAACCACCTTGAACTGTAATTTTTTAAAAGTGATAAAAGAACCAGTCTGATGAGAATAGAGTTTTTGGTGTTTTTAACACGTTCTTGTGGCATTTTTCTGATGATGGAGGACAGAAGTAAAGAAAATTAAGCTTTAAATTGCCTTTCTGAGGGTTTATTTTTTCAAATTGTTGTAAATCAGGAGAAGACAAAAAATGTTTGAAAAAACTTGTAAGGGTGATGTACAACCTACAACAACAATCCACAAGCTCTCTGCTCCGCTCCATTCTGATGCATCCAGTTCCTCGTCTGAACAGGCATCTGGTTTAAAACTGTGCGGCCGGTTTGCTCCACATTGCTTGCCATTTTTGTTGCACCGCTAATGTTAGGTTGGGGTGTGAGGGGCTGTAAGCTTGCAAAAGAGCACATAAACAGATGGATAATGGGAAAGGGACATGCTTACTCCATGCCAACAGTCCCGCCCACAGCTCTGCAGAAAGTTATGTCTTCGAAAAAAACGTTTTTTGGAGTTTAGCTAAAAACGGCATAATCCTAATTAAAAGACCACCGGAAACACTTTGAAAATAAATAAAAATATGATCAGAATGAAACTTTAAAATAACAAAAACATTCTTTAACAATGGACACCTCTGCGCTTTTTAGCCTTGCTACTTGGTTCTTAACAACTGGTGTCGGTGGTGGGATTATCTAGTAAAGGATGAATTTAAATCACCGTGACAGGAGTTCTATGTTCTACGAACAGTCAAAGCAACATTAACATTTTTTTAAAACAACTAAAGAGACAGCTGTATCCAATCTTTCACTAAACATATCTCAACAGCTGAAACAACAGTAATATATTTTTGAAACAGATAAACCAGGCATTTGACTTTTCACTAAACATCTCTTGTTTAATGTGTAAGAATATGAATAAATAATGTGCAACAAACAATTTTAAGCCAAATTTGAAGTAATCATGGATTGAATTTTCTCAGCAACAAGAACCAAATACACAATTTTGAACAAATGCACTTTCTCCTCAACAATTAGTTCTTAATTTATTTGGGAGATTCCCATTCTTTTTTTCCTTAATGGCAGAAAAGTGCCAGTGACCTCTCTGTCAGCTGCTTGAACATTTAACATTTTAACCACATTTAAACCTGGGTTTAAATGTGGTTAAGGCCATTCTCATGCACATATGAAGATCTGTGAACCTGGACCGGTGCTTGTTTTTGACATTGTTCATTACAGAGAATGCTGACTCACAGTTATAAGTAGATCCAAACATGGTAATGGTGTACAGAACTACTTTCATAAGGTCAGAGTAAGGCTGCCTCAGGCACAATTTTTTGCCAAAAACTAACATGATCACTGGCTTCAAAATGCTCCCTGAGTGCAATGTCTGCTTGCAGATCAGTGAGCTGCAGTTGTAGAGAAGCTGGATTTGCCCTCTTGAATGGCTGCGCTGCCTCCTGTGTTAGAAACAAATAATGAAAAAAAAAAAAAAGTATCTGCCCTAATCAATGAGTATGAAAATCAAACCATAAAAAAACTTACCTTTGAAAATTGTCTGACATCTCTGACGAGGAATGGAGTCTCCATCAACAAAAGAGGGTGTCTTTCCAGGGTGAAGCTGTAAATCTTTGACTGAAGTTTCTCATCAGCTTGTCAATGAAGTCAATGTAAAGAAGTTTGTCTTTGTCATTTTGAACTTGTTCCTTCACGGTTGAGAAGTGTGTGCACTCTTCTTGAAGGTCAACTTTCAACATTTCAAGCTTTATCTGGCAGGAGTGAACGGCTGCCATCAAATCAGATATTGGGTTCTTTGGTCCCTGAAGCTTCAAGTTGAGCGCATTGCTGTCGACCAATAATACCACCATGTTCGTATTGTGCTCATCTTCCAAAAACATGAAGAACTCTGTGGCTCTTTGGTTCCTCAGCTGTTGAAAAACTGTTTTATTTCTTCTCAAATGGACTAGGAGTGAGCTAAAGTATTTCCTTAGCTCAGCCATCTAACATTGTTGTGCAACAGGAACTCATTTGCATTTGCCTCAGTGTTTCTCAAAAAATCTTTCAAGAGACGGTGTTGGTGAGAGAATGAGGCTCTCAGGAAGTTGATTAGTTTTATCATGGTACCCATTACTTTGCTAAACTCTGCCTTCAGAGAGGTGAACAGAAGACTCTTTTCCTGCCATGGGTGGAACACCATCTGTAGATCACCTTTTTCGGATCAACACCCCTCTGTGTCAGCATCTCCTTAATAGCCCAGCAAGTCTTCAGAAAATCTCTTTGGTTTGTTTGTGATAAAATCTCACCCAGACCAAAGGTTGAGCACTGTCTGTGACATCTGTGGACTCATCAATGGCCAAAGAAATGCATTCTGCTTTCCACAAAGCTTCTTCCAGCTGTGACAGCACATCACCGGCCAAAACTTCAGAGCTTCTGATTGTAGAAGTGACTGATGTTGGCATTTGTTTCATTTTGTCAGTCTGCCTTCCACTCAAGCACTCTTTCACAAGCGTCATAACACTGAAAGATTTTTTTTTTTTTGTCGGGTTGATCTTTCATATTGGACTTTTAGCTCGTTTATTTTCTGAGCCCTCACCTCAGACTTTGGAGGATACGTCTGTTCCAAATGTTTGGGTTTACTTTCGTAGTGACGTTTAATATTATGTTTGATTAACGCTACAGTTTCACAGAATATGAGACACAGAGGCTTTGCACTGCCAGGTGGAAGAATGAATCCATAAAGACCTGTCCACACATTTTTAAAATCCACTTTTCTCACCTTGGAGCATGCCACGTCCCAATCGCTTCAGTTTTGTTCTTTCCAAGAGTGCCGATGCTGCTACGTTTTGAGATGAACTTGCAATGGCCCTGACACCGTATATTTCGCGTATCCAAAGTCAGCGGAGAATCAAGTTGAACACACGTTTTCACTCCTCCCGTAACCTGCTGCTCGAATGCTTCTAACTGCATGTGCTGTAAATGATGACAATTGTCATAATCAGTGTTTTAGTTTTTGTGTTTTTGTTTTTGCGCTATTTGCATCAGTTATACAGACGTCTGCCCGCCAGCCAATTATTTATTTATTTCTTCGTAGGGAGCAATTTTTTTCTCCCTGCCAGGGATAGATACCACCGGTCTGGAGAGAACAGTCTGTCGGTCTGGATGTGGACCGCGGTCTGCCATTTGGTGATATCTGGCCTAGACTTTGGATGTCCAATACCTTCATTATGATCAACTGGTCGATTGCAAAGTAAGTGTGGGTAGATCGTGGGTCATCAAAAATCAATAAAAAAAAAAAAGCAATATATATTTTAAAAAATGCAGTCAGCCAATCATCATTCTTGCCGTGAAGTACATTATTTGATTGACTTGCAGAATGGCCAATTGAACACCCTCTGATACAAACGCCACACACATTTGCATTCAACTACACTCACTCTGCTAGCAGATATGGAGTTTTTCTGTCTCCTAATCTTCAGAAAGATGTGAGCATTCAGCTTCAGACTCCTAATCCTAGATCTAGCTGCTAATTCGCCCTATTTTTTTCTCGACTAGCCCGAGGTCAGTCACTCAAACAGAAACACTGTAGTTGACAACTACGAACAGACGGGTCCAATTCAACAAACTGTTGAAGGAAAAATGACAGAACTTTGTATCGCTGTGTTTTCATGTTCATCTAAATGGATCAATTTACTTAAAATAATTGTCTGATTATTTTTAAGTCAGCTTTTGCATATTTAAGTACACAAATATTAACTATTCATATTGTGATTTATAATATTTTAGTTTATTTTTTGTATATATACAGGTAGATCTTTTGGAGCTGGTTGTTTCAAAAGTAGATCCCGTGCTGAAAAAGTGTGGGCATCCCTGACTTAGACAATTGTAAACCACAGAAAGGTGAATTATATTTAGTCGGTGGACCTTCAGAATTGCCAGAACACATTGGGATTAATGCTGCTCATGGAATATGACCATATGCAGCTCTGAAACCAGTGAATGTGGTGTGTAGGTGAGTCATGTGAGTCCCTCCTGTGCAGTCAGATGTGGGTGAATTTCCAGCTCCCCTGTGATGTTTACTTCAGTGAATCATGGTGCTCTTTGGCCGGAGGACTCCCACAAATAGAAGGATTAAAACAGCAGTAACACTTGAATGGATTTCAACAACCCCCCACCTTCTGCCACCCCAACTGGACGCAAACCAGGAAATCCTTCTTGTTCAATCATTGAATAAACTACTGGTGAACGGTTGCAAAAGTGAGCAATGTTAACAAGTCAAAATGTAGTCCCCTGAGTCAACATTTCTATGGCAACTGCTCTGGCCAATCAGGAGTGAGCTTGTTGGAAGTCCACGCCTCTGCCACTCGAAAGCAGACTACACAAAATCTGTCAATCAAACATTTCGAATATTCAGGATGAGACTACCTGCTTTTGTTAAAGCATCTTCTTGGTCAGTTTATAACAGAAAGACACTTAATACTAGAACAGTGGTGTGCTTGGGTTAAACTCTGTAACATCCGGCGATGGCAAAGTAACACATGCTTTTTGAACTACCGTAATTTTTTGACTAATTGCATACAATGAAATCATTCATTATTATTAATTACATTATTAGATGACTCTGTTACTGAAAAACCACCAGCGTTACCTGGAGCTATTTCTTAACCCCTTCACGCTGTATGTCACTAATATGTAACTAACTATTTGATCCAGGACTCTGTTTAATTTCGCATCACCTTGAACAGAAAAATGCTGACGAATATTATTTGATATACTTGGAAATGAATAAGGCATGAACGAGGTAAAGTCCCACTCCACTCATCCTTTGATCTATCGTAAAAGCCTTCCCGGTGATCTTTGAATTATGATCATGCCGTTTTTAGCCAAAATAAATAAAACTTTTTCTAGGACATAGTTTCTGTAGGGCAGTAGTAGTTCATTAGAAATTCACCTCTGAGCTGTGGGCGGGACTGTTGGTGCAAAGTTAGGCCCGCCCTTAATTCCCAACATCCATCTGTTTTAGGTACCCTACCCTCACAACCCCAACCAAACATTATCGGTGCAACAAAAATGGCGAGCAATATTGGAGCTATCCAGCCGTACAGTTTTAGCCACATGCCAGGTCAGACGAAGAAAACAAAGACGTACATGGATCTAGTCCTCTACAAGTGGATGAATCAGAATGGAGCGGAGCAGGGAGCTTGTTTCTTGCAGTAGTAGTTTCTGTCACAAATACGATCCTTTTCAAACTGCATTTTTTTTACTGCTCCAGATTCACACAATTCAACAAAGAAAAATTTAAAATGCAATTTTAAGATTAAGTTTCTTTTTTTATTTAAAAATTAATAAAAAAAATAAAAAATAAAAAAGATGAAGTTTCTTTATACATTTCCTCAATCATCAGAAAAATGCCACAAGGAAATGTTAAAAACACAATTTTCATCAGAGTGGGTCTTTAAACATTTTTAGTCCAAACACTGGTCAACAGGGCACATTCATACATTGTCTAGTTTCTAGCAGTGACCTTGTGTGACGGAATAACCGGTTGTTACAAACCACCCACTCACCGTGCAGAGGAATAGAGAACGTCAGGTAAATTCCAAACGTTATTGTTTTTTTCTCCTTTCTGTGCTAAAATATCATAATTACAGTCATAAATCTGGAACATTTCAATAAAACAGACATTACTCTTTACCACCATTCAGGCAGCTGCCTCTTTAATCGTCTCATCTAGTAATAGGTGAGCGGCAAAGCACAAAGCAGCAAAGAACCAATAATTTTCGGTTAGGTGCACGGCATATATCTGTCACCCCTTTAGCTTGACGTTCAGGGCAAAAAATGTATTTTATTATCATTCTGTACATGAAGCTGTGAACGCATTGGCTTTATTTATAGGCGGCTGTGTTCCTTTTTCCGTCTGAGCTGTCACCCGTCGCATGTTTACGGGGCCTCCTTGTTTAACGCTCCGGTGACAGGAAGCAGGGTTTAATAACAGTAAACATTTTACGTCTCCTTTTTAAGTGCCATTGTCGGGGGGTTCTGTGTGTGTCAGTGTCAGGGGGAGAGGGCAATAAAGCTCTTGAATGTTTAAATTGCACATTTAAATGTATGCCGAAAAAACGGGACATTTTTAACGGCCTGAGTCTATGCATGCAAAGTGACAAAGTGTGTGATTATATGTAAGGCAGCACATTAGGTTAGAAAAACATTAATACGATCAAAGTTTGAATGCGGCTCGTTATGGTTTCTTTCCTACGGGCTCATGAATATTTTTCTGCACAAACTTCCGGGTTTTAAACTGTTTGTGAAAATGTTATGGGTGTGTGAGTCTGCAGCATCTCAGCTGCAGGCAAAAAAAAAAAGTAAATATTTTGATAATTTAATTTAAAAGTGTTCCTTAGTAGTCTTTTATTTATGATTCTGATGTTTTTAGCTGATATAATAAAAAAAACTTTCATCTTCTAGAGAATAGTTTCTGCAGAGTGACAGGAGTTCATCAAGAATTTCCCTCTGAAATGTGGGTAAGAAAAAATCCCGTCCCCTTTCCCCTCCTCGTTGCTGAGAGCTCTGTGTTGCTTCACAGCAAGCTTACAGCCCCTCATACCCCCAACCTAAAGTTTAACCAGGTTGAACTTTGACCAATCAGGGACTTGGCTTTGGTTGTGGCGTATGGATGGCGCCCCTTTTTATTGACAGAAATAACAACCATTTGGAATTTGCAAATGGAGGTGAAATTAATATTTGCGTTTGTTCTGCCCGGTTGGAATTCTATGACACCAAGTCTTTCATATATCGGAATAGACGTATAAAAGAAAAAACCTGGAGCAAGGTTTGCACCATGTCGACATTTCGCACCAACGAGGGCTAAAAAGAAATGTTAACATACTTTTCTAACTGTTTCTTTGAGACTTTTCTCACCATCATCCTCTTCTACTGGAGTTATCCCTCTTCTTACAGGATGACATCTAAACCTTGAAGACTCGGTGATGGTTTTCATGTTTCTTTTGAGGATGAACACGATCCTTTACTATTAAGCAATTCAAAACATATTCTTCCTCCTCCTAATCCTAAATTAAGTTTACACAATCCACGTGATTGACACAAGAAGATGTAGTTCTCATGCCGGTGGACAGTTTTTCATTGAGTGTTGGCAATGAACAGACTGGACTCTTGATGTTTCACTAGATGTGCAGTGAAACTGAGTGGCACAGTGGGAGATGAGTATTTTTATTGTGTATTGATTGGTGCCATGGAAGCTTATGGTGACAAATGTGGTGTTGTGCAGTTCAGAGAGTCTCTACACAGCATCTTATAAAGTCTTTCTTGGCTCACGAAGATTATTTAATCAAAATTTCTTCCAGATTTTCCTTGTTCAGCAACACACACACACACATACCTACACAAACATACACAAACACACTGCACTGGTCAAATGTACCTATATTCAGTTAATACAGTAGTTGATACAACACAGTATCCCACCGGTCACATAAAACAGACTTTTTCACACACATTCCATGAAAATATCTGAAAACTATGATTGATTGTTTCAAAGAGACACTAATGACACATGATTTGAATACATTTTTTTGTCTGGTAAAAATGTGGGAATACACGGGTTAAGGACCATATTCCATTTTTGTTGGGCAGTTATGTATCTGCAGTTCCACAGAGAAGTGTTTGTGGACTGTAATTATCTTTATAAACGAGTTTATAAGAGAGGAGAGTTGAATGTGTAGCTTTTTAAATGTTAAAATCCCAAATGAGTAAAACATAGATTCCTCCTTTAGGTTGGAAAACATTTTACTAGGAGTAGAAAACCAAATACTATTTTGATTGTTAAGCAATGATTTTAGACAGTTTATTTTAAAAGTGCCATCAAGGCTGTTAAATTCTATAGTTTGTATGCCTCCATCTTTGTATTTTTTAGTTAGATTAACTTCTTAAATGCAGTGCGTTTTTTCCTTCCATATGAAGTTAAAACAATTCAATGTTTAGGGACACAAAAAGGTCTGATATATAAGTCTTGATACGCTTTCAATTTTAGCGAGATACATTGTCCCAAATCTGAAGTTTTTCCAGGTCTTTTTTGGCTTTAATTATATGCAATCCACAGTATTTAACTGTGGATTTATGAGGAATATTACATGTTTTAGATAATCTACATGGCTTAATAGGTAAGATCTCACGTTTGTTTACGTTCAGTTTGAGGGCTGAGACTTTTGAAAAGATGTCAGTAGTATTACGGGGAAGTCCTGTCGGTTATTTAAGAAATTATTGTATCGTTTGCAAGTTGGCCTATTGAAATGTCAGTACTGGCAACTGATAGCTTACCAAATTCGGCATGTTTAATCAACCAACACAGCGTTTCTTTTGCTGCAGTAAAAAGAAGGGCTGAAAGTGGGCAACCTTGTTTTAAACCTTTGCTAATATTAGGTCCCCTGGGCTAAACAGGGATACTGGTATCATAATAGAACTGCAGAGTTTAAAACATGAAATGATGCTCAATCATATCAAAGGCCTTGTAAAAATCTAAAAATAAAAGAAAGCCTTCCTTATCTATCTAAGACGTTCACAGTCAATCCAGAACAAGATGTAAATTAATCTGAACTGAGTGACTTTTAATGAAACTGGACTGAGGTTCAGAGATTATTTAGGTTTGAGTCTGTTTGCAAATATATGAGTTAGAAGTTTATAATTGCTGTTTAAAAGGGTTCTAGGTAGGGGGGCGAATCTTGAGGTTTGATTTGATTATGATTCAGAAGGCAACGATTTAATGATGAAACGATTATCAATGCATCCTGAATCTGCATTTTAGAAATGTTTTCTCTTTACCACAATATTCTAGACCGAGAGTACTTACTTTTCTCCACCGAAGTGCATTTTTAAGCAAAGATAAGACCAACATATTTCACTTTATTAAGAAGATAAAAATTCTGAGCAAAGAAATTTTATAATCACATTTTTTTCTCAGCATCAAAAGGGAAACATTTTCTGTGAACTCAACAACCTTAAATAATTATCCACCACATAATAGTCATTTGCAACAAACGCTCCAACAGACTTTGTTATTCATTTAGCCTTTTCTGACGACAATAGAAGTTTCTTTTGGATATCCAGTGTTCGTTTTTGACCCTTGGAAGTGCTCGGAGCAGAACTGGTTGAAGCCACTCTCACACCGCCCAAACAGTTTCTTCCCTCCTCCTCCTCCTCCTCCTCCTCTGGATGGAACCATACAATTTGAATCAGGAAATATGTTGTGTTCCCTACATATTTCATTTTGGTGCGACAGAACTTGCACACCGTATGACTTTCATCCAAAGCCAATTTGACCCTTGACACTATGAAAGCCAAAATGCTTCCAAATGGTCAGGGCCGACTGGATGACACCATCTGCAAGGTCAGTTTGTGTGCTCTTCAAAAATGTCAGAGTGAAAAATGTTCAGTGTTTTTTGATCCACTTATTAGTTTTACTTTAAATCATAATAATTTTTCGATTGTTTAAAATTCGGTCCAAAAATGTATAAGATCGTAATCGATGTATCTAATAATCGATTCCTTCCCACCTCTAGTTATAGGCCTTCCATTCTGGACATATGTTACCCTGCTTGGGGATAAAGGTCATTACAGCCCATTTCATTGTATGTGTTAGAGATCCATTTTTAATTACTTCTTTAAACATTTCAAAAATTCATGCTTTGAAACGCTCCCAGAGGAATTTATAAAAATGACTAGTCAGTCCATCACATCCTGGAGCTTTCAGGTCTTTAATTGACTAGAAACATGAGACGGTGTGGGATTCGAAAGAGGATGAAGTGTACAGCTTGTTATAAAAGCAACTTATTTCTTTAGGGATCTTTTGAGAATCAGAGCATAGTTGAATATTAAAATGAAATTTTTTTTATTGCGTTCCTGTCTTGCCTCCTCTTCTCTAGATGGCAGAAATAAGATGGACACTTTTCACCAAGCTCCACCCACTTTGCTTGGGATCTGATGAATGCTCCTTTTGCTTTTTTCATTTAAAGATTGACAAGGGAACTCTGTAAAATGTTTTGGCATTTCTTCTTTTGAAAAAAGGTTATTTGAGACTAGCCAGAAGTCAATTCAAGATTTTTACAGAGCAATTAGGTTTAAAATAAGAGAATGCTTGTCTGAGGGGATTTTTTATCCTCTAGGGGTCACATACATCAATATCAAGAGAAAAGTCCTGTAAGGTTGCATTGAAATGATGGGAATTGAATATTTGAGGGTAATCTATCATTCATCTACAACCATGTTATGACCACCACCGATTATTACATTATTTTTACACTATTTATGATTAAGAAATCTGTTAATAAGCCTGTGCAGCTTCTTCAGGTTTGTCCATTCTTCTGTATCACCTCCTTTCTTGTTTTCAATTCATATTTGTTTGGATCTCACCCCTCTGTCAGTCTCTGTTGTGCCTTTTAATGATCTACCCTCTGAAAATCCTCCAGCCTCATAACTCGCTCTCTGTTTCTATTTGAAATAGTTCTCCTTTAAATTGGACGGGCACATTTGTTTCTGCTGTGATTGGAACTGATGAAGAGCTTTGCTCAAAACAGGGTTTGATCTTCTCTGCCTTTAGGCTGCTTCTTCATCCACCTCCATCCGTCCTGTCCTCTGCATCCTCCTCACTCACACCAACCAACCAACCTCATGTTCTTCTCAACTGCATCCTCTTTGGCCTCCTTCCTGTTTTACCAACATCATCACTGTCTCTCTTCAAATCATCTCCATCTGCTTACCTGCATTCACCTACAAAACAACTAACATGACTTCCTCCTCTGATGGATTTATTCCTGATCCTTTCTATCGTCATCATTCCCAGAGAGAACCTCAACATCTTCATCTCTGCTTTGTGTATCTTTCTCAAATTCTCTAAACCAACAATATGGCTGCTCTCCCCACAGTCTTCTACACCTTTCTTTTCATTCTTGTTGATCCTCTTTTGTCACACATCACACCTATAACCTTCCTCTCTCTGTTCCAACCTGCTTTCTCTTCATCTTTTTCCTCCAACACTCAATTTCTCTGGATTGTTGACCCTGAGCCCTTAAAGTCTTCCTACCTCTTCTCATCTGCTCCCTGTAACATCACTATTCCGCTTGAGTTCCTTTTATTTCCACACTGATTCTCTGTCTTGCTGAGCGTGACCTTCAACTGACCTAGTTTTCTAGAGCAAATCTCCACCCCTCTAGATGTTCTTGCACCTGTTCCCTGCTCTCACTATAGATCACAGTATCGTCTGCAAACATCCTGATCCGCTGAGATGCCGTACTAACTTCTTCTGCCAGTCTGTCTGTCTTCACAACAAACAAGAAGGAGCTCAAAGGAGATTCATCTGCACCATCAACTCCTCAATCACACCTACAGCTCTCATACAAGTGTTGAATAACTCCAACAATCTTCTTTGCCACTCCAGACTTCCTCATACAAACTACATCTCCCCTCGGTGCCCTGGTAGAGACTCTCTGTAGATCTACAAAAACTCAATGCAGCTTCTTCTGACCTTCTCATTTCTTCTGCAGAAGAATTCTCAAAGCAGACATTACACACGTGCTTCCACTACTCTTTCCCATGACTTAATAGTGTGACTCCTCATTTTTATTTATCTGTGGTTTCTACATCTCTGTATACGTCTCTATTCTTCTTAAAAATGGGCACCAGAACACTTCCCCTCTTGTGGAACAGTCCAGTCAAAATCTACAGGTCTTGTGAACACTCGAAATGTCAAGTTTATTTGTATAGCCCATTTTGTATTAAAAGACAATTCAGTGCTTTACAAAAAAAGTAAAGAAGTGATCATGTGATCATTCAAAATAAATAAATAAATTAATAAATAAAAAAATAAAGTTGTAAAGAATTAAATTGAAAGTAAAGCAACAGTACTGGTGTACATTTTTGAATAAGAATTAATCAAATGCAGCTGAGAACAGGTAGTTCTTTAACCTGGATGCAAAACAAAAAAAGAGTGTTTCCGCTGATCTAAGGCTTTCTGGAAGTCTGCTCCAGACCCATGGTGCATAGAAGCTGAAGCTCCATGTTTTGTTTGGACTCTCTGAACTGACAAAGGACTGGATCCAGATAACTGGGGAGTCTTGCTGGAACATACTGGGTCAGGAAATCAGTCAGGTATTTTGAATGGTTTGAATGCTAAACCATTTAAAGTTTTATAAACCAGCATCAGAATTTTAAAGTCTATCCTCGGGCAGACAGACAGTGTAAATCCCTCAAAACTGGACTAACGTGGTCTACCTTTTTGGTTTTTGTGAGAACCTGCACAACAGAATTCTAAATGAGCTGCAGTTTCCTGAATGATTTTTTTGGTAGTCCTGCACCATGTTGGATAAGTTACTTCTAAAAAGTAAATAATTACTTTACTAAGTTACTGGATCAAAATTGTCATTAAATTACTTTATTCATTACTCATTTGAAAAAGTATTTCATTACTCGTTACTTTACTTTCCTTTTTTCCACTCACATAAAAATTCTCAAGGGAAAAACAGCTTCTCACAAACAAGATCCTCTTGTCTTCCAATTAACAGAGCTCCTTTGAAAAAGATTTTTTTTTATCTCAATAGAACTTCTGTGGTTAAATAAAGGTAAATAAATAAAAATAAAACAAATAATAAAAAACTACATTTTTAAAGTAATAACCTTGTTTAAGGTATGAACATGGCTCAAGACCTAATCTGGCTACATTTGAATTCAGACAACAGTGTGAAAAATTACACAAATATAAGTTACTGTTACAACATATGGTCTATGCTGCAGCTCAAAGTCAGATGTGGAAAATACTGTTACGTCATATTCATCTCTATCAAATCTGCAATCAAGCCAGTTTTTTTGAAAACACAAAGAACTATTAAATGCAATAATATGTTTACAATACAAGTTTATGTATTCATTGAGAATGAGTTGCACCCAATGCATCAGTCTCTCTCTCTCTCTCTCTCTCTCTCTCTACATCTGTCTTTTGTGCACAGTTCTGAATGGCTGCAGGTCTACCAAACTATGTACCCTCCACCCGCCCCCACAGAGCGCATTGAGGACAAACTCATATTGACCAGTCGCATGCAGCTTAGAGAGAAAAAGAGAGAAACAAAGGGTGAATTAAATGAGAAATAATCGTCTCAGAGTCTCAGGAAGGAGCGGACTCTAGTCTTTCACACTAAAGAGCGGCTTTATAGTGGTTTCATTCGTAACAGACACATCAGTTCACGGGGCGGATCTCTGCTCTGCCGCTCACCTGCTGCTCTGCTGAGATGACAGGACTCCTTTCAGGACAGCGTCTCTATTCGTCTCATCTTTGAGCCAATTTAAAAACTACCTTGACTTCAACAATAAGTGCATGTCTGTACTTTGACCGATCCCAGACTCTGCGCGCACATGCGTGCGAGTATGCGCCAATTACTCAGTTTTGTTTTAAATGAATCTGCGTTTTCGTTTCATCTAACAGAGAGAAAATGTCAGAGCCTCTAGCCTCCAGAGTTTCTGTAGTCCTGTAACTGTAATTCAATTCTGAAATTTGAACTGTAATTCGTTACGTTTATCTGTTACTGACAAAAGTAATTAAATTACAGTAACGTTCATTACTTTGTCATCCGTTACCCCAACACTGGTCCTGCAAAAAAAAAAAAAAAACATTGTTGCACATAGGATGTTCAGTTTTTTTCCTTCATGTTGGCCAACTCTCTAATTTTCATTGTTAAAGTCCCAACACTCTTTTTGATTAGGAAGATTCAATGAGGACACCTTCATGAAACCATTGGTCACGTTTCCTTTTCTGAGTTCGTTGGACCTCTTAGACATCTAAAGGCTCTTTCAAGTTGGTAGATATACAAATCTCAGTCATTGTAGGTTCAGGTTTTTTTTTTTTTTTTACAGGGATCCACTGATTATAAAAAGCTCCTTAAGAGAAAGAAATATCCAGGAAAGCTATAAAAACAAGCAAAAGCCATAATTTAAAATTTATCATCAAATTATGATAGAAGAAAAAAGGAAAACACATCTTAAAATCACAGTATTTGTGATGAAATGATCAGATTTTTCAAAGTAAATCATTTTATTTAATTTTTTGTCTTGGTCTTGCCTCACTGTTTCGTCAGTCCATCTACATTAGTTATGGAACTTCCTGGACAGATCTCTGGTATCAGCCGGTGCCCAGCTCGATGTCAGAGATATCGTCTTCAGCTCTTCTCATTCAAGGAAGATGATGAAATCCCTGTTATTGCTTTCAAGTTCCTCTTCATTAATCTGCCATTCTTCACTGGAGCGAAGAGCAGATGAGATACAAAAAGAAAAAATGTGAGGAAGCCTTTAGGAGAGCTTCAGCCATTTCACAGAAGGACAGCCTGTCGGGCATTGAGGCAGAAATCTGCCCGCATTGTCTACTGATTCTGACTCATTTGAACCAAGAAACAGAACATTTTTAATTCAGTCATGTTTAAATTCGAGATATTGTCATTTACATGAGTGCTTTTCCTATTTGGTCTGAATTTGAATGAGATATGTAAAAGTTCCCTTTAATATTACTAATACTGAACAAGAAGAAAGCCTTTTTTCAAAAGTTTGAGATTTATTACGCCAAAACTTTAAGACTATAATAAAGATCTCCCCAAATGACCATGTCAACGGCGGGTATTTCCACCTTTTACCACAATGTCAGCTTGACCGTAACTTCTCATGCCCCTCAGTGGCCTCATGATGTTGTTCTGAGGAAATCCGTTCTACTCTTTCACGACTACTACATGCAGCACCAGCATCCAGTCTCTGCTTCAGCTGCTCCCAGCCGTCTAATGTCTTTTTTGTCCATTTTTTTTCTTTTACAATAAAAGTTTCCAAAAAGAACCCTTGCTAATCTTTATTAACAAAGAATCTGTCTAATTTCTTCATTTCCAGCAGCCAACCAAGGAGCGCGAACCTATCAGCACCAACAGGCCCCTTAAGTAGCACGCAGGGTTCAGGAAGACTGATAAAATGAAAAATTCCATTTGACATTCCTGCGTCTCACCTACGTCCCCCTTACTTATCCCTACGTGTTACTAAAGTGTTCACAATGACCTGTCACTCTCAGCATGCCTGTAGAATGAAAATGAGTCTCCTCCCACTGCAATAACAGCTGAAACAAACATCAAAACACAAACTCATTAAACTTGAAAAAAAGCATTTTTTATTTACAGCAAATCCAACTTTTTGAAAGATGAACTCGATCCATGGAGGAAGTCCAGAAGATCAGCGGGAGATTTCCCTGCAAAAGCCTGCATGCCGTACATGACCGTCAGCTCTGTTGTCAGCCGAGACAGATCAGAGAGCGCTCCGTAGCTCTGTGCTAAGCGGAGAGTGCTGTGTGCGGGAAGTTTTTCTGGCGCTCCCGAAATCTCTGGGGATTGAGGAGGACAAACACTAATTTTTTCATGGTCTTGAAACCTGTTTTTTTTTTTTTAGTCTGGGAAATGATATTGTCTGAAATCCTGCTGTGAAGCTGCCGGTAATGACACACTGCAGCTCACTGCGGTCGGAGCGGCCGTGGTGAGTTCAATGATGGCATAGAAGTTCTATACTTCATACTGGCCTGTTTGTCGCTCAGCATTATCAGTATTGGGACAAAACTGCTGGAAGGCTTAAAGTGGTGAACAAATCCTTTTTTCCTGTTGAGACAGGCTCGCTAGCTTGGGTCTTATGCAATAACAGTTTTGTTAATGTGTGTAATTCTTTTTTGACATTTTTCTTTGGTAACCAAATCCAATGTTTTTCTGTGAATAAACAATCTCTTTGTGTGTATTTTTGTACCTCAGATCTACTCTGCACATTCATTCAACTTTTAGCCTTTTGTGCAAATAAGCTTTCATTGGGAATCAGATGACAATGACAGAAAGACGGGGTTACCATAAGCACGTTCAAATAAGAGGTTTGTCAAAATGCAGGCTTTTCTTCACAAACAGGGGCAGTGTTTCCATGACCATAAAACTTCAGTGCAGAGGTAGATTTGTTCATGCCAATCCATCTTTTTAACTGTTGAATGAGAAAAAAAAGCATAAAAATTTGTTTAAAAATAAATAAATAAACAACATGGAAGGTGAGGTCAATCCAGCTCTTTTCAATTTTATTTCTGACTGCAGTAAAATATTATCAAAAAAAAAATTTTCAAGACCGCTTCAGTATTTCAGTAAAATGCCAAGCCTGTGTCTGTAACATCCTGTGTTTTTTTTACTTCTTGACCCAGCACTAGGAAACAAAGTTCTATGAAGAATATCAGAAAACGAAGCAAATACTGTTTAAATTGCAGACAAAGTTTAGTTTTGTGCAGCTGACTTCAAAGAGGTCAGGGGGTCAAACAACCAACTCAAAAGCATGGAAAGTTCCATTTGCATTTCTGGTATAAATACTAACTAATGATCAGAATCTTTCACATTCTGCTTTAGTCAACAAAGATTAAACGATGGAAGTCAGATTGATGAAAGGCATCTTCACCGCCAAACATTCAAGAAATCATGCTGCAGTCACGAAACTATC
Source organism: Adrianichthys oophorus (assembly GCA_036245035.1). Classification (NCBI taxonomy): domain Eukaryota; kingdom Metazoa; phylum Chordata; class Actinopteri; order Beloniformes; family Adrianichthyidae; genus Adrianichthys; species Adrianichthys oophorus. Next base: position 962,835 of record BSAI01000030.1, read on the forward strand.
CAAAAAATACTCCAGATCCTTCAGGTGCCAGGAAAGAACAATCAACCCTGTAAAGCTCACTGCTTCAAAGAATTTATAGAAAATTAATTTTTTTTGGGAACTAAGACGTTTTTTTTAACTATTTGGTGAAAGAGATAAAAGAAAGCTTCCCAGTATCATTTTTTAATGAGATGTCGATGGTATCAATTATGATATGTTAAGTAATTTGGTAAGTTTTAGCTCATAACTATAGTTCAAAAAGTTGACACGAGTGTTCAGAAAAAAGGCACCTAATTTTCCCACTGTCTCACGTTTTTAACGTTAGCCTCCTACTGTATTGAAAAGAAATAATTAGCAACAAATTTTATATTCCTTCAATACAGAAGGAAGTGGTCAAGTAGTCAGTTAGCAAATAAATAACAATAAATGAATCATTTTCACTGTAAAGCTGTGAACATTTGCTAAAATTTTCCAGCCAAAAGTGTTTTTGAGATTTCATGGAGGCATTTCATTTTGAAATGAGCACAAAATGCTTCTGCTGGTTCCTGCTAACAGTCTAGTGGATTCTGCAGCAGATGAACCAGCTTTTCGCTGGTATGCAGCTCTTTACATTTATTTGTTGTGTAATGGTGCAAAGCCGATACAAAATTATTTTTCTCTGCGTCAGAATCAACCGATTCATGTTGATTGCGTTAACGATCAGAGTGAGTGTTATTTAGACATCATCGGTGACATCACCAGTGTTAAAGGGTTAAAGAGTTCCTCTTTATCAGTTAACCATTGGACCAGGGATGCACACACACATAAACACACACTTTCAATGCTTCTTGCAAGTTTCTCAATGTTAAGTCACCACATCAGCTCCCCTTAACTCGAGGAGAACCCATGGATTTGCCTGGTTTTTATGTGTTTTCTTTTCTATTTTTAAAATTCTATCTCTTTAAAGTGTTGTTAAAAAAAACCCTAATAAAAATAAAAGTCAAAGTAATTTTAAAGAACCACACCAATGAAAATGGTGTTTTTGGTGCTTTTGACATGTTCTTGGGGTAATTTTCTCATTGTAGAGGTCATACAAAAATAAATTAAGCTTAACATTGCATTTTTAATTATTTCTTTTTTCAAATTGTAGTAATTTAGACGTAGATCAAAAAATGCAGTTTGAAAAAGAGCTCATTTGTAATGTAGAACATATGATGAGCGGGCCACAAGCTCCCTGCTCTGACCTCTCAGCCACAGGCAGGGGAAGGGGGGTGGGGTTGCTCCGAGTCAACTCTCTCGTCTACAACTCAGTTGAAATTCAAATGAACTCTGCAGAAACTGTGTCTTAGAAAACAATTAAAAAATGTTTTTGACTTAAATTGACAAAGCCATAATTAAAATACCACTGGGAAAGCTGTGAAAATAATCAAAACCCAATCGGAGTGGGTCTTTCAAGCCCAGAAAAAAATGGTTCTTGGGTTCTCCAGGGTTACAAAAAAAAAAGTCCTCCGTGCTCACATTTTGATTTACTGATGAAAGCCAGCACAGTCATTTAGAGATGAAAACGAGCATGCATGGGAAGGAGGTGGTTGGCGGAGCGGAAGCGTGTAACTCATTTCCACCTTGTCTCAACCTCTTCCGCCCTACCGGGGCCATAACTCAAGTCTCCGTATCCTCAACTGACTGAGTGGCCTTCCCCCCGAGCATAACTGTGCATGTGGGTCTCAAGGTTATCCCACCTCCCCCTTGTCCAGTAGGTTGATCTAGTCGTACATGTGTCAAAGATGGTTGATGGCTGCCCCCAATGAAGAACTTATAAGAAGGATTAGTCATAATGGAGATGTGGCTTGATCAACTCTGTGGGAAAAAGGCTAAACTTATTTCAGGAATTGAAAGAGGAAGTGTTGTTAACGTAGAGGGAAGAAGAAGACCGGAGACGGGAGGGAGAGCTGGGAAAAACAGAGGGTCCAGTAGGAGGCAGGACTGGCTAAACGTCAACAGTCGACGTGTTCAAGGAGGGATTTTTTGGCGCCATCTGTGTGCTAGTAAAGGTGAACATAAAAGAGCTGCTGGTTCTGATTGTTCTTGCAAACAAGCAGGTGCAGTCAAGGCCACAATGATTCGTGTACCACTGATACATTTTGGACATGTCTGTTTTTGTTTGAACACGAAACCTTTAACGTCGGAGCTTTAGCTCGGGTCTTTCGACTATTGCCGCTCTTCAACCATTTAGAGCTGTTTTGAGGGGTCTTATTCATGAGCGAGGGAAGATCGGAGTGGGAGATGGGCAGATGGACGGCTGTGCCGTCTGTTGTTGTACTGGTCCATTGTTTTGAAAAGGGAGCTGAGTGAGAAAGCAAAGCTCTCAATTTACCAGTTGCCCTCTGTTCCAATACTTATCTATAGTCATGAGCTTAGAATCAGAATCCACAGGGTGACTTGGTGCTTCCTTATCCTTTGTTAACAACGGGCATGCAATGTGTGGTCAAGAATGCGATTTTAGCGCATTTTTGAGCACCTGTTTAGCATATGGTGATTATTAATTTCTCCACCGTTATTAATTTTCCAACCCTTGGTATTTTCATGACTTAAAAGAAATACCATCCATACGTCTCTACCAAATCCAAGTCCCCAATTGGTCAAAGTTTGAACTGGTTTTACTTTCAACGCGCGTTCGGTGGCCATTTGTTTTGTACTTAGAGTCAAATAAAGGTTGGAGTTTTCAACGCAGAAGCCTGAAATGCGCTGATGTGTGTGTTTACACAGACTTTTCATCATGAGTGGTAACTTAAACGAGAGTGGTGGGATCGTAGCTTGAGAGATAGATTGAGACACTCAGACCTTAGTGTAGAGCCGTGGCTCCTTTGTATTGAGATGTGAGCTGAGGTGGTTCTGACATCTGGTTCAGGTCACTGACTGTATAAGAGAACTGGACTGAGCAATCCCTCCCCCCTCAAGTTTCAAACAGGAAGTACCCACTGGCTTCAAAGAGCCAAAATCTCATAGACTTCTAATGAGAAATAAACAGTTCTTACTCAGTCATTCTGTTTGACAGAATAACCCGTCTTGCTTTGATGCATTTTGCAAAAATGTTTTTTTCATGACATATTGTCTTTATTGCAACTTATTCAAGTTATAAACAGACCAATCAGATGCCTCAGTAAAAACATGTGGTGCCTGTTGGCTCCCCTTCGAACGTTTGATTGACAGATTCTCCAGAGCTGCTTTGAGTGGAAGAGCTGTGGACTTCAAACAAGCTTACTCCTGATTGACAACAGTAGTTGCCATAGAAACGACTCTGATCCATCCCTGTCAACTGGCTCCAACATGGCAATGTCCGTATTGCGGAAAACTGCGACTAAATTGGCTTCATTTTGCTGGAGCTGTAAGTAGGTAAGTCATTTTCTATGGGTGACGTCACACTCACTCTGTCCAGTTTCCTTATACAATCAATGATTCAGATGCCTCCTGGGTGCCTACAGGGAGCCGTTCTTGGGATATTCCACCGGACGGAGATCGTCTTGCAGCTTGGAAACCTTCGTAGGAGCTGGAGAAAGCGTGAGAGAAACGTTTGTGCATCTTGGTTTTGACAGCTGCCCCTGCGACCCGGTCCCTGTTCAGCGAGAAAATGGATGAAAAATATTGCGTTCATGTTCTGGTTTGCATGTTTATTTTACTCATTTTTATTAACATGCAAAAGCTGTTCAGAAAATTCCAAATTAGGATGAGACCAGGAAGTAAAAATCATAGGAATTTTCCATATAAGGAAAAAGACACATAAAAGATCTGGAAATATATTGTTACAATCTTTAATATTTGGGAGGAAGTGGACGAATTTTCTGCATAACTGGCAGAAACTAAAATCTGCTGTGTTGTGAAAAAGATGAAGTGAGGGTACAGAAACAGAGGTAGTGGGAGCAGGCTGTATAAAGCAGAATAAGAGTAGGACAATCCATTTAAATCAAAGAGTCAGTATTATTAGAAACAACCCACAGAGAAATGTTGCTGCTGAAAATCAGAAGAATAAACTCTAAATCTTGTTAGAACATCATAAAGAAAGATTAATGCAAAGTAGGCTGAAAGTGGAAAAACAAGTTTGAATTTCTGAGAAAATGTATTATTTTAATGCTTATTAAAAATGATGACTTTACAGATTCAAGACGAGGCCTTACTAAAAAAGAAGTTTTTTAAAAAAGGATCCATTTGTTACCTGGAAAGAAAATAGAGAACCAAACTGTTTTATGTTTAATCTATGAAGGACGGTCAATTTGTTTGAATTTTAAGGAGTTCTTGTTTTTATATTTAATACGTTATGTTGTACAATTTCTCTAAAAGATTTAAAGTTAGTTGAGGATATTTCAAAATCTCTAAGTGTGTAATCTCTGAGGTAAACCAAAACGACAAAGAAAATGAAAATATTTGTCATATTTTGTGATAAATGAAAGCAGCCATCCCCAATTGTTTTATTGCTTGTTGTGTGTAGTAGGGCCCAACAATGGACTGGCGTGGGTGTACCCCGCCTTCATGCAACAGTGGCTGGAATAGGCTCCAGCAACCCTGTGGCCCTGAAAAGGATAGAAGGAGTTTAGAAAATAGGGGGATGCAATCTAGAAGATTAACTTTTTCTTAAGAATGAGAATGCTTATTTTTATGCAACTGAATGCTACAATTTTTCAGCATTGCTGAAAATTCTTTGGTGAGAAAAAAAAACTCCTAAGAGTGATTTTAATTCACTTGATAAGGAAATAAATAAAGCAGAGTTTCATTTAGGGTTGACTGCAGGTCTGCGCTGATTTCCACTGAACGCCTGTGCTCCACACAGCCTGGAGTTGGGGGATGAAAGGTGATTAGCCCTACGACCAAATGAGTCAGGTGCCAAAGGCGTCAGCCGCCACAACTCAACACAGTTTAACCTTGAAGCCATTCCTGCTTCTAAAAAGGCCTTTGGATGGAGGATGGATGGGTGAGATGAGGAGGTGTGGTGTGGTGTGGTGTGGTGTGTAGGAGAGGCGTAGTAGAGGATAAATAAAATCGAGCTTGTGGGGCTGGCAGACACTCTGGAAAAGGATGTATAGTTGGAGTGTGTGCTTCTAGGAGGAGCAGAACAAAAAAAATGATGCCAGAAAGGTCACTGGGCAGAAATGATGAAGTCGTCTGTATGAGCTTTTCTGCAGCTGTAGCCTGGATGAAGGCTGGCTGCTTTCCAGAGAGATAAACTGCTTGTACCCACATTCCTTCTTCTGCCATTTAGCCTGTATTTTTGGGATTCTCATAGAATTTTAATCATCTCTTAAAGTTTTTCGTTTACCTTTAAAAAAAGGTCAAATTTCCTCACCCGGCTGGCGAACAAGCTCTTCATCTGGATGTCTCTTTGCCCCCAGTTTGTCCTGCCACTACGTTAAAAATCCAATAATTGTTCCCGAAAAAGTTTGGACGCTGAGCCCCCAACCCACCTCTGTGGCTGCTGAACCAGTGATGCAACAAATAGGCAATCCCCTCCTCTGTGGCCCAGGACAGCCTCAAACACACACACATAAATATGTACACACACACTTCCTCCGTCAGCAACGGCTCCATTTAATTACATTTTTGTCTTTTCCTTTTTATGTTTTGCTAATTCTGCCAATACAATTTTTGGCGCTCACATAAACACTCTGCCATGAAATTCATTCACAATTTTGTCTAGTTAGTTGCTGCACAGGCTGGATGGTGGCACAGTGGTTGGCGCTCTTGCCTTACAGCGAGAAGGCCCTGGTTTGAATCCCAGCAGGGTTCTCTCCATGTGTGGGTTTTGTCCGGTTTCCTCCCACAGTCCAAAAACATGCTTCTTAGGTTGATCGGTGATTCTGAATTTAGGTGTGCATCTGCGGATGTGACCGGCGACCTGTTAGAGGTGTACCCCACCTTTGCCCAACAATAGCTCAGTGAGGAATATTCCCCGATGAGTTTTAGGAGCCCCTTTTTTCCCCTACATTCCCTGAAAACAATGGGTAACAACGGGACGCAGGTGTGCAGCGTGTGGCGAATCACGAGACACTGAGTGAGTAGGTGAGGAACAGCATCCCCCAGAATGAAAGGGAGCGTGAGTAACCCACAGAGGAGGATGAGTCAGACCTAAAGGATGACCGAGCTGATTGTGTGGCGCCCACGCCAGCGTCGTCAGTTTGCCTGATTGCACCTCTCGTCAGGATTGTGTGGGAGATTGCACTTTCATGAGCTTGGTGTCAAACTGAAGTCAAGTTTCATGTAACACATGTAACACAAACGCAGGTCTGCCAGGGGCGAATTAAAGAACTTATCTCCAGCAATGTGTCTGTGACTGGATAGTGTGACTTTTATTTTGTAGGCGGACAAAACCTGTGTCATATAAAGAAGTATTTTATAGAATTCCCAAGGAGTGCACACGGCAATGTATGCTGTTTTGAGGCAAGATGTAATTGTATTATTTTTTATGTTGTAGGTTTTTCAAGTCATTCAAATGACTGACAAGTACTATTTAGACAAAGTGTAAAATGTACACATTGGAAATACATTAAAGTATAATGTATTTTGTGGTCCATGAGGCACATCAGACTAAACGGTGCATTAATTGAAAACAAATTTGTCAGATTATGTGGTATGACTCCACGACCCAGAATGCCTAGAGGGGTCAATTGGCAGTGATTGGTCAGGAGTTGATGGGAAGTTTCTCTAGTAATTAGTAAGTGTGTTGTGATTTGTGTTTCCCTCTTTTTGCTTCAGAACACGACAGAGAACCCATGATGCTCCAACAATCTTTCAAATGGTGTAGCTTTATAGTTTACCAAAGTCACATTAAAATGTTTGGATAGATTTTTGAACGCTGTGTCCCACAGAAAATCGGTTCCAGGTCAGTAAACCCAACCACAAGTCATACATAAATGGAACGGTCAGTTTTTGAGAATATAAAAGAATTTCAATGGTGCCTTACGGTCCAAAAGCTATTATATGTGTTCATTTGTCATTTTTCAAATAAAATAGATACAAAATAAAGTATAGGATATTTGTTGGTGGGAAACAAGGTCATAGAAACAATCACGACTCACTGACAGAACTTTATGAGGAATTTGTTTGAAAAGAAAAAGCGCAAAAACACTGGTTACTGGCAGGATAGAATACTTGCGGTTTTCTACACTTGGCCAGTTCCCCTTATGGCATTCTATGGAGGACCCAGGATTAAGTCGTTTTTTTCCTTTTGTCAGAGTTTTTGTTTGTAGAACATTTAGATAAAAGAATTATTAACACATTAACTGGATTATCACTAACTCACAAAACAAACTATCTTAAACTTTGATCATTTTTACTGCTAGAAGACAGTGTACGGTCACTTACAATAGGTAAAAAAAAAGTAGCATTTTCAACTTGAACTATTATACTACATTGTCTTCTTGTAACAAATCTCTCATCAAATTTAAGATAGATAAAAGTTTGGGTCATGTCTTCAGGATCCAAAGCAACCTGTCGCTGCCAAGATTTGAAATTCTTAAGTCTTATGTGAAATGAGGCGGGCGTTCCACAGGGATCTGTGTTAGGCCCTATTTTCTTCAGCCTGTTTGTAAATATTCTTAAAGCTTCAAACATTTGTCGATGACACTGCTGTTTATGTGTCAGTCAAAAGCCTCTGTTGTTGACTGTAAGTTGATTAAGAAACAATTTCAAAAGGGCTTAAGTGTGCGTTTGTGTCTAGATAAAACAACACACTTCTAAAAACAAGTGTACTATATATTTAGGCCTTAAAAGTGCAATTCAAAACCAACATTTTCTCAAAAATCAACAGTGTGCCCCATAATCCGATGTGCCTTACTGTCCAAAAAACACTAACTCTTCAGGTGACTTAACAAAAAAGACACGACAAAACAACAACAAAATGTTCTCTTCGTTCTCTCTGTTTTTGCAGAAAATGTTTAGCCTAAAAAGTGTAGTAATAATTTTCTCCTTTAGGTACGGCTACAGCACTAATGGTCAATTTTAATTTATCGTCCCATAAAAAATGATGACTAGTGTGTATATTCTCTTCAAAGGTTTGTTTAAAATTGCTGAAAATTAGTTTTTGCCTTTTTACAAGTTTTAACGCAAACATTTTTCTTCTTTTAGGAGCAGAATTTGGTCATGGACATTAAAAGTAATTCCTCATTGATACATCTATTGTGAATAAATGCAACTAATATACTTCCATGACTGAATATTATATTTCATGTCTAAACCCTGTATTTCTACACTTCTTTAATGATGCGTGACCTCGATGCCACGATTCCTTCTTTTAGCTTCAGTGTAAAGACACACGGTGAAGTGCAGAGTAAGGGGCCATTTTGTTGAAACGGTGGAATGGATGGTGATGACAATGCTGCTAAAGGCGCGTACGCAGCATATACTGTAGCTTCTCAACATATATTTCAGACGGGAGGACAGTCAGTTTCTGCTTAATTACCCATTTTAATGTTCACCTCCATCAAAAAGCACTATGTGGCCGCGAGGAAGTGTACTCCCCCCATCAGCGAGCTCTTTTAGAAAATCAATGCAGCCGTACTTCAAGTTTGGAAGCAGAAAGAAGGGCGTCAGGGTTTTAATGAGCGGCTGCCTCTCGCCGTTTTAAAAGCCCTATACATAAGACGGCCCGACCGGTAGAAATTTCTCAAGCAGAACGAGGAGCAGGTGATGAGCCTCCTCAGAGGAAATGTCTACGAAAGTGCGTACAGACAAAGGCGCACATCCTCATGGGACAAATGACAGGCTTCGCATGCAGACTGTCATGAATCCACCTGGTTTCCTGAGAGGTTTCTGCATCTTTTGGTCATCAGGGTGCAAAACATTTTCATTCGTCTCGTTCAAACCTAAAGCACTGATTTGATTCTTGGTCAGACAGGAGGACAAATATTTATTCATTGCTGTTAAAGAACCGTCTTTTGATGGATTTTCAAGCATTCCAGTGATCTTTTAACCAGGAGTATTTTTTGCCAAAATCCAATAATCTGTGTTGTTTTCTATGACATGTTTTCTGCAGAACAGCAGGAGTTCACAAGAGTTGTGGGTGGGACAGTTGGCGTAGAGCAACCCCGCCCCCCTTCCCATTGCTGAGAGCTTTGAGCAAGCTGAGTCTTTTTAGCGAGCCGAACCAAAAGAACCGATTCTATCCCCGTGTCCTCTCCAGTCAGTCTTTCTTGAAACATGTCTTACAAAGACCGCCCATCTATTCCGTACGAATAAATGACTGCTAACATGAACGTGACATAGTGGCCGATCACGGCAAAGAATTGCCTCAACAGGAACAACGTCTCGACTATTACGGGCTCCAGCTTTACCGACCTAAAACGTGGAAAATCATTTTTGGGGAGGGATGCCTCACTCTTTTCACATTCAACTGCAATGAGAGCAAACACATTCTGATGTTTGTGCTCAGAAATGGAAGCTGTTTGTCCTACATCACACGGGTCAACTTATTGACTGATAACAGAGGTGCTAAGCAACCTCTTACTTTTTCTTTAATATTCAGGAACATAATAACCAGATTTTTTTACTTTTAAGTTTGAACATTTTTAAAGAAATAAAACTGAAAAGACTTTAAGGGAGGCTTGATTTGTTATCCATTGACTTTTTAGGGCATTAAAAATTCAAATTGTATTGACACCTCCAGGGTTAAAAACTGTTATTATTATTTCTTACATTTAAAGCTAATTAATAACTTTCAGGAAAAAGTCTGCATCCAAACTACACTGGATATTTTGACATGTGTAGTTCTCAGAACATCATTTGTGTCGACAAAGCGTCCGCATGGAAATTAATTACAGTCTCGCCGCGGCTGCACCATCACTGCAGGCTGTTTTAATTAACGCGGCGAGAGCTCGAGTTATTCAGTCAGTTAATTCTCTGTGATGTGCTAAAAGCCAATAAATGTGCACACAGTTCACCTAAGCTAACGTGCACAGAATGTGTGTTTGCTCTGTCGGCATGCACGGATGGACGCACAGACTGAATGTGATGGCAAGGTTTGACCAAAGAGGACAAACAAAACAGACCAACCGATGTCGGCTTCCGCGTGGTTTCCTTCGCACCGTCAGGGGCGACCCTCCAAATCCACTTTCCCCTCCTGGAGACAATCAATAGAAATTTTTTTTTTTTTTTTCTGCTTTGCAGCAGACAGCCAGATACACAAAAGACCCATGGGTGATAAAAGTCATTCCCTTATGTTGCAACTACGATCTCTCAGCTGCTGTTGATAAATAGATATAAAGACGCTGAACCTCTTTGTGCAGGTCAAGGGCTGACTTCCATTAATCTTATCCTCCGCGAATGCCTGTAGAAAAACTAGATTCTCCTGGAACAAATATGTGCCATAAAGGCACAATATTAGAAGCATCAGGTCTAGATTTGTCATATGACGAGGTCTACACAACTCTCTAACCTTCACAATAAAAGTGCAGTCTCCTTTGTTCTCAAAGACGCTGGAAGGCATCGTTTCTCTCATGAATCTAAAGATCTCTATTTTCCATTTATCTGTACAGACGGCCAGGGTGCTGGCAGACAATCGTAAGACACGTCTTTTTTCTGTACATCCCTTTCTGCTTTCCAATAAAAATAAATAAATAAATAAATAAGAGGTTCTTTGATAACCCTTAGGTGCCATGGGCATTATTGGTGGATCTTGTGTATTTTTTAAAGCACCCGGTTATATTTCTACCTTCCACCGCTTTACTTTATCTTGTTTTGTATCACTTTTTGCAGCACAACTACACCTTTGAGACCATATTGTTTTTTGGGTTTTGTTGTGCTGTCTTAGGCACAACGGGCCCAAAACAAAAAAACAAAGACATTCTAGAAGAAAAAATTTTATATATTTTATTATGAAAATGTAAGAAATGTGTTATGTGTGTTTTTGTGAGCCTTTTCAGTTGTTAGAGTCAAAACGAAGCATGCAGAAGCTGCATTCTGCTACTTTGTGGAACAGACTACCAGAAGGCCTTAGATCAGCTGAATCCAGCTCAAAGACCCGCCTGTTCTCTGCTACATTTCATTGGTTTGTTTTCAAATGCTTCCATCTACCACCTTGTTTATCTTCGCTTCATTTAAATTCAGTTCTTTTTGACTTTCTTTAAATTTGATTTGAATGACCACTCTTAATATTTCTTTTGTTTCTTTGAATGTTTGATGTAAATCGCTTTGAATTGTCTCTGTGCATGAGATGTGCTACACAGATAAACGTGCCTTGCCTTTTCTTTTAAAGTTTTTTTGAGTGTAACTTTAAAAAAACAACATAAACATTTTGGAAATGATGACGATGAATGCAGCTTTTTACATTCAAATGCAGCCAAAGTCTTTGGCGTTTGAAACAGATTACAAAATAAAAGCTTTGGTCACGACTAGGGCTGTGGATCCTATTAATCCAATTTAATCAAGCTCAGTTATTTAACAATCAAACCACAACTCTTACTATTTAATATCATTTGTTTTTACAGCTGCTATATGTATATCTTTTTAGTGGATGTATGAACATTGAAATTGTATTAATTAAATCTCTATTAGTTGTACATTTATTTATAACAGGAGATCAGAATGAAAAAAAACTGACAGAAAAACAAAGATTTAGGTAGAAATAAATGGTATTTGTCACTTTAAACAATCGCACACTCAGCAGTAAACAAAGCGCAAACATCACTGTTGCTTTGGATCATTAAACAACAAATCCTGAAAAAGTTCTCCACAGTTTTTCTGTCCTCAAAGCTTCGCTGACTACAGTTCCAGTAGATCGATGACAAAAAGATGGTAAATGAAGAAGCAGCAATCCTTAATAAAAATGGGACAACTAGAAAAAACTCACAGTCTCTGAAACTGAACTGCAATATTTTAGATGTTTCATAAACTGATTTTTTTTTTTAATGGAAAAACCAAAAACTCCTTGAACTTTAGGTGTACATTTTACAAACATGTTCTGGAACAGCCTCTTCACCATGCTAAGAGACAGTCACATGACATCACATCACTGATCACGAGATTTTTGTAATATTCTTAAATTCACATTTTTCATTGAAATTGCTGACGATTTTAAACACACTGTTCACGTGATCACCATGAATGATCTGATGTGCAGCATAGAAACGCGGCTTTTTATACCCGCTTTGCACCGATATGCAACACTTTTCGTTCGAAAGCATTGCCTTTTGGTGCAAAGCGGGTTAAAAACCGCTTTTCTCCGCTGCAGAATCAGCTGGAATTATGTTAATTGCATCAACGGTTGAAGAGTTTCCGTAGAGTTACCGTAGTCAAAGGGAAGTTAACTCTTGAGCTAAAGCTCTGGTGTTAAAGGGTTAAAGCAAATTTGTTTTTCTAGAATTTATGTCAGTAAACGGAACTTCAGTCTAATTTTTTTTAAACCTCAAAAAACACTTAAAAGTTTTACTTTGAAAATTGGTAACTTCACTTTGTTTTTTTTTAGTTTGTAAACTTAAAATCCAACATTATCCCGCACTTCAGAGCATAAAATACATCGTGTCTCAGTTGTATTTTTATTACACTCTTCTATATTTCTAAAGACCGTGACTCAGCAGTCCTGGACGTTGCAAATATTCACACATGAATTTTTAGGAGCCAATCGCAACTATCCAAGTACTCGGATACTCGTTACAGCCATAGTCACGACTGCCCTTATGGGTGGATAAGAGCGGCCTGCGAGCAAAACATGGGCAAACCTGTGTGACGTATGCAGGTGTCCCACAGGAAATATCAAAGTTGTAGACTGGTCAGTGAGGCCATTCAGCAAAATGACACAACTACGACAGGTTCTTGAATGTGCATTTGGCCCATGGTGTTCACACTGAACAAGCAGAGAGGGACTTCCTTTTCTGTTTCTGTTTACTAGCGCATGTCCGCCACCTACAGTTGGAAGAGGTTTGGTGTGTGGAAGTGGGGCAAATCTCGTGAATCTTGCTCCAGGCTTCTTCTTTCACAGCGTTATTTTGATGTATTAAAAACTTGGCTTCATAGAATTCCAACTGGACACAAACTGCAATGTTTTATTTCTCTTTTATGATCAATTTTCAAATGGCTGTCACTTCTGTGAATTCAAACTGATACCATCCATACATTCCCACCAAATCCGAGTGTCTGATTGGTCAAAGTTCAACTGGTTTACTTTGCACTTTGGCTTTGTATTTTGTACGTAGAGCCCAAAAATGGTTGTAGAAAATCTGGAACACGGAAACCCAGAACAAGCCTTTACACGTGTCTACATAAACTTTTCAATGGAAGTGGTCGCTTGAAAACGCGTTGCTGAGAGCGATGTGAACGTCCCTTAAGGCTAGGCTGAGATAGATAAAATAATCTCTTGAGGTTCTTCCCAAAAAGCAACACACCACCTCATCACGAGCAAGTCCTGGTTCTGAATGTTTCATAGAACTGTCTACTGTTTGCGAAAGCTCCTGATTAGTGATTCCTTGTTTCCCATTGTTTGACATACTATGTAACTGCATGCATGCTGACATAATAATGATTTTGGGACAGCATTAATCAGCGAGTCTCCATAGATGACTCATGGAGAGAAGCAGCAAGTGTGATAGCTGAGCACTTCTCAGAACGCTGCAGTTAGAGGAAGTTTCAGCCGTAAAACGCCGCATAAAATACAAATGTCGATCAAGAATAAAGGATTTTATCAGTGGGTTAAGTAAACAGAGGTTTAAAGTACAAACACAAGTAAACCAAAGTTATATGAGAGGGGCTGAGGAGCTGCATTTATGTAATGCTAACCCTAGAGGGACAGATGAAGTGCTGAGTCATGGTCAGCAACTCTTTCAATCCATGTTTTATTGTTTTTTTCTATATTCTGCTTTGCTCACCAGTCCAGGACTGCATGGTCATATCATCAAGCTGCAGCTTCACCGATGTTCTGTTGCAAACAGCTTCACATCTCTGTTTTGGATCATCTGCTTCCATTCTTCCGTTTTGTTTTTTTTTTTCTTTTTTTACAAGACAGTGACAGATCCTCAAAATAAAACTTTCTGACTTAGGCATCAAGAAAGATGTTTATTTCTACTCATCTTCTGTTGTGAGACAGAATAATTTTCCCAGCACTGATCTCATCGATACCAAAATAAAACCATGTGAGCTAAGAAAACAAACCTGTAAGTCTTGTTTTTATGTCAGAGTAGAAATCATTGCGGTCGTGCATTTTTCACATTCATAAGCTGTTTATTTAGGTAGATATCAGCAGTTTTCATCTACAACCACATAAAACATGCAGGATACCTGCAGTTGGAAGAAATACTGAAGTGCTATAAAAATGTAAATATTTAATCTAAAGACATTTCGAGGCAAATGTCTAGGGCTGTTATTATTCATTCTAATCCAATAGAGCTCATAAACAGCCTGCAGAGCATTATCCTCACTGCAAACCAAATCGAAAGAGGATTTCTTTCGACTTTTCCTGGAAAACACCGTAAATCTGGAAAACTGAAGGACACTTTTGAAGGAATCCTCCACACAGACATCAAATCTCCTCTGCTTGTGTTTCATCCCATATTTTTTTTAAATATGTATCTTGTTTTTAATTTGAAATCCCACTTTGGTCAATTAAGCCAAATATGATAATCTGAGGGGTTGTGGAACGGTTAGCTTGAGGAGATCTATTCAAAATAAAACAGATAATAATGTGGAATAGATGTGGAATAATAAACAAAACAAGAACTGTTTAGAAATTCATATCAATGCAAAAAGAAGACAACACTAGAGGCTATCAACACATTCTTAACTCTAACAAATGCTGCTCTTGGAAGATTTCACATGAGCTCTTTGCTTTGATTAAGAAAAGTTGCAAATACTGAGACAATTTTCATTTTAACAACTAAGTCGATTCAATAAAGAGCAACAAGCCTTTCCTGCACAATCAGCAGCCTAATTACAACGAAGCTGCTTTTGCTAAAGTCCCTCGTGACTTTTCTATTGTTTTCATTCAAGTCGGAGCGACAATAAACAACTTTAAGTTCCTTAACACTTCCTTGTGTTGTAGTGATTAGAAGGTAGAAGGCAAAAATATTCAGCTCTTTTTGCTTTAAATGTCAGATAAGCTGTGTCAGCTGAAAGTGGCTGATATGAAGAGTGACCAGCACAAAAAAAAAAAGTTATTGTGTACATGAATAGTTCCTTCACCTTTTTGGGACTTTTTTGTTCTTTTTCTAGCACAAAAAGCACAGCTCCTATTTGTCTTTGGTTTCAGCTCTGCGTTTTGGTTTGCTGGTGAGTCTGTCTGCATCCATGCAGTCGATGAACTGCTTCAAGGTTCACTTTCAAACACACTGAAAGAACACATCTGCCAATAGCTGGGTTCACACCACACATCAGGGGCGTCCAGTTTCAACAACCAACATGGCCAGAAGCTCATCGTTCTCATCCAGAACTTTATATTTTTTTCTTATGAGCATTGAGACATTAACAAAAAGATCCTCGAATTGTTTTTTTTTTTTCCCTTTGACTAATGCGGTACAGCATTAGAGAATTTCTTTACAAATTATCTTGATGTAAAAAAGAAAACTATCGTACAGTTCGGGAGGAAACAATCAGATTCTCCTGCATGTTGGTTTTAGACTCCACCCCCTGACAGCGTCATTGAACACATCACAGGCTAAAGCTGAGTCCCTTATTGGTTGACGTCACGCGTTGTCTTTGCCAAAGTTTAGATATTTGAACTCTGGACGCGCCACCGAAACATGCTACTGCCAGATGGATGAGCCGTGCTCGTCGCCCAAAACGAGCCGCAGGACCTCTGATTACGTCTGGACGCCTTCGACAGGAAAAGCGTTGGGTGTGAATGCAGCTTAAGGCTTTTCCAAGTCAAAGCTCAAACGTCAAAAGTGTAATTCTAACTTCCTTCACTGCAACCATTGACATTCTATCTGTGTTGCAAACTTCAGACCCTTTCGTGTCTCGAATGCCTTTTTTTTGTGTCCCAATCTGCATTTCCTAAGGTTCTTTCTGTGTTTTATGACTGCTAGTTCCCTTTATTTACACAC
The DNA here is from genome assembly GCA_036245035.1 of Adrianichthys oophorus. Classification (NCBI taxonomy): domain Eukaryota; kingdom Metazoa; phylum Chordata; class Actinopteri; order Beloniformes; family Adrianichthyidae; genus Adrianichthys; species Adrianichthys oophorus. The sequence continues at coordinate 978,803 of BSAI01000030.1, forward strand.
AGCAATGCATTATTTTTTTTGGTATAAAAGCTAAAGGGGTTCAAGCTGTTCTTTCCAGTGTTTATCAGGTCACGGTTCCTCCCCCAGTCCTAGAGTTTTTGTGCCGTCTCTTTTCTCTTGCAGCCGGGCTGGCTGACAGCAAGAGCCAGCTGTGAGGCTGCAATCAAAGAAGCTCCTGCTAACCCCTCCTGGAGTTTCTCTGGCTTCACACTCACACAAAAGAGGAGAAAATGAGTGCGTGGCCTTGCTTGCACTTCAGAATGGATATTCTGAAGACTAGGATTTCATGGGCAAATGCAAAGGCACTGATAAATACCAAAAAATCTTGCACAACTTTGGGTGTGATTATGGTTTAGCTCTCTTCACAAAGGGATCCCTCTATTATTCAAAAAAAGTCACTCAAATTTTCTACAGGATTTTCTCTCTGCCTCCGGGAAAAGGTTGTGGCATGAATTCAGAATGAACTGTATGCAGTGTGGCTTTAAAGTCAATTTGGATAATGCCACACAAACACACAAGGTACCTACACAGGACAAACAGGAGTATATGAATGGACGAAAGAAATCAAATGATAAGGATTCGTCAGTAAAGCAAACTTCTTAAAAATTGGTCATTGGCTGATGAAATCGTCTTTTATGCAAACTGTCACCGCGCTATGGGGAGGCATTGTCAGAATCTTCCAGATTTCATGCCACCGGCTGATTTTTGATCATTGTTAACATGGTTATGAATGCAGACGACGGCCGTCAGGCGTGGAGAACGGCCAACTTTTTATATGCCCCCGGTTACTGGGTGGCTGGCGGCTGATGGGACTTGATATGGACACATTCACACATCGTCCAGTCAGAGCTGCTGTCGGCACGCGATCCGCCCTGTGGCCGCACAGCGGTCGCCTGATTTCGTAATGGCATCCTCCCTGCCTGTTACTGCATAACCTCAAATTGTGCATGGGTGACCACTGACCGATCTCACCTTCTAGAGAAAAATCATCCGGTTTCCAGAAAGTTTTAACTTGACGTGCAAAAAAGTAAATGTTGCCGGGCGACCACCTGATGAATTTGCTGAAAAAGGAATATTTAGGTCACCGTGCAGTGGCTGTTTGAAATATGCGACCGTTGTCTCACCAAACTGAATGACAGCTAAAGGTAACCATCCTCACCTGTGTCTCATTTGTCTGTAATCAATGTGTGCACAAAAGGTCTTGGAGTTTCTGGGCTTCAAACAAGCCCTTGGATCCTTCATCCAGATCTACGGGAAAAGGTAACTGGACTGTAAAAAACAGGAAAGGACTTAAGATGTCCAAGGGAAGTTTGTGTTGACATGATTTACAAAGTGTTAACACTGTTGTTTAACAACAAATGGTTTAATCCAACCACTAACCATGAGCGGGAAAAAAGTTTTGTGAGGTGAGTCATGCACCCGCACTGCATCAACTAGAGACAATTTTGAGGCACCATGGGAGTCTACAGAGAAACACCGCAGGGCGCTCGGCTTGCATGCATTCTCTATGACTTATTCTGTTTAATAGAGTTTTGCTCAGAGACCGAACAGAGCAGCTGTGTCTGCATCTGCCCACCAAACCCACCCAAATCTTCAGAGAAGCTGCTTATTGTCTTTATTTCAGTTTGTGTGTTTTGAAACTTGATGCAGTATTTCAACTTGTTTTATTGAAGCTTTGTGTAATTACAAAGCATCCTCACCAAAAATACAGGAACATTTTTCTTATGACATGTGGAGGTAGCAGGCTTTAAAAGGCTTATTTCTACGTTTATATGGAATTTACTGTACATAAAAATGAGTGAATATAAGAAGTAATGATGAAACGAAATTTTACTGATTTGGATGTCACCTATTACAGGATATTTCTAGAACGTAACTTTCACGATAAATGAGGAACTACCGTGTATCAAGTTGCATTGTCTGTTTCCTGTTCCTATAAACCTCATTGCGTTTTGATTTTTCTTTTCAGCACAGGTTTTAAATAAATCTTTAAATATCGGGCTCCACCATCAGTCTAGCTCATGCTACTGATCTGGTTCCTTTTGTATATGATGCCCTTGTTGTCTCCCTCTCAGTTTGTAGTGTTTCTGGTTTTGCTTGTTCCAGCCTGAATCCATGTTCAATTTCAGGTCCACAATCCTGAGATTTCTATCATCCATCACACTTCGGCCTAAGCCCAGAGTCTCAACCTCACCATATTCCAAACCCACATTGCTTGCCAATCTTCCATGCACGATCATGCTCCAAAAAGGACTATTTTTCTTCCTGCCCTTTTCTCTTGGAGACTTTCTGATTTTATTTTTGGATTTTTTAGGACCCTGCCACAGACAAGGGATTTTTTCAAGGGGTACCGTGCTGTCGCCCAACAGTGGCTGGAATAGGCCCCAGCAACACTTGACCCCATCTGGGATTAAGTGGGTTTGGAAGATGGATGGATTTACTTAGGTTGGATTCTTCCCAAAATATTCTCAGGTACTAAAAGCCAGACAGGTTTCCTCATATTCTTCTAATGCTACGTTTACACCGGGCTCGGAAATGCATGTTCAGACAACCACTTTTAATTAAAAGTACAAGTAAAAGCACATATATGCAGGTTCTGGGCTTCCATATTCAAAACTCTCATGTTCAGGCACCACTATGCTAGTTTTTAGATCAGTTTTGGGGTTCTACGTGTAAACCACGTGGCCCATAAACATGCGTTAAAGGCTAAACCAGCTGAACTTTGACCAATCAGGGACTCGCCTTTCATTGTATTTTTTTTTTTTCAAAACACAGAAGTACCAACTGTTTGAAAGTTGATTATGAAGGAAAAATTCATAATTGTGGTTTGTGGATGGAATTGTATGTCACCAAATCTTTTGTATAGTAGAATAGAGCTTTGATAGAAAAAACCTGGAGCCATACTTACAAGATATGCAGCGCTTCAACATTTCGTTCCAAGCCTCTTCCAACTGTGAGCGCATGTGCTAGTATTGGGTAGCAACAATCCAGTGTGAATACCATATGCTAAAAGAACGTTTAGCGCTTTCTTAAATGCGCATCACATCCCCAATATATAGTTGCTCAATAGGCCTACAAACCAGTTTACCAGTTTTCTCCTGATCCAACACTCTTCCCCCTCTGCCACTTTTTTTCAGGAAAGGCGCTGTCCTCCAGTATTGTGTCCACATGTTTAATTCAGAACCACCTAGTAAGAACAGATTCATCCGCCTTAGTCCGTCACCGTTTACTCTTTGAAAACTCTCATATTTCAGTCTCGAGTTCCTCTAACAGAGAGATGGAGTTGTTGTTTCATCCATCATTCTGTCCAGTTTACCACCATCATTCTTTCAATAAATAATGTAATTTTTACTTACCTGTCCTGAAATTGTTTCTGGGTTGTCTATCCATTACTGGCGCTCTGACGCTGCATTAATAATTGAGATTATCTGAGTGTTTGGTCACGTGACCCAGCTCCCTGGCTGTTTCCACTTTTGAGATCCATAGGTCCTGTAATGTGTCCAAACCATACAGCTCGACTAAAATGGGCAAACAGGAGAAAGGCAGCTATAGGAACAATCTTCTAAAGCTGAGGAGTTGACGGCAATTCATATGACCCGTAAAAAAGAAAAATCTGATCTTATTTATAAATATGTTTCCTCATTTAATTTCTATAATGTTTAGTCCCTTTCAGGGCCACTCATGGGATACCCCCTGGACAGGTCGCCTGTTTGTTGCAGGGGCCACAATCACACTCCCACCTCAGGACAATTTAAAGTGATCAATTAACCTATGAAGCATGTTTTTGGATGGAAGCAAACCGGAGCGAACCCACTCATACACGGGGAGAACATGCAAACTCCACAAAGAGAGGGAGACACTGTTTCAAGTCCCTCAGCTGGGACTTGAACTGGGAATTTTCTTGCTGTGAGGCAAGAGCGCTAACCACTGCTCCACCGTGCAGCCTTGTATTATATGTCATATATATTTCTTTTAGTTTTTTACATCAATTTTGAAACCACAGAGATCAAGAAGAAAACATTTTGAAACCTGACAAATGGGTTTATTTTGTTGTAAATCTGAATCATTCTCTACTGTGGACTTAATGGAGGATGATGTGCTTGTGCAACTTTCCACTTAGTGGTTGGTTGCCCTGTAAACTGATCTGGCTCCAGTTACTTTTGTTTTTAATTCTGACTCAAACATTAAGTCAGCAATTATTTTTATTAAAAAAAAAAAAAAAAACTGGACTGTTTGTGCCGGAATGACTGATAAGAGGGGACACAACAGTCACCTTGTTAACCTTTTAACACCGGTGATGTGACTGGTGATCATGAATTTTTCAATTATTTTAAAAAAAATTGTAAAATGAATTTATAATAGTGAAAAACAAGTTAGACAATTAAAACATTTATCATAATGTAAAAACTGACACATTTTCATGATTACTCATTTGTTTTGATATTGTATCTTTATGGGCTGCATGGTGGCGCAGTGGTTAGCGCTCTTGCCTCACAGCAAGAAGGTTCCTGGTTCAAGTCCTGGTTGGGGGACCTGAAATAGTGTCACCAATGGGGGACCTTTCTGTGTGGAGTTTGCATGTTCTCCCCGTGCATGCGTGGGTTTTCTTTGGCTTCCTCCCACCGTCCAAAAACATGGTTAATTGGTTACTCTAAATTGTCCCTAGGTGTGAATGTGAGTGTGTGTGATTGTGGCGACCAGTCCAGGGGTGTCCCCTGCCTTTGCTTATGAGTAGCCGGGTTAGGCTCCGGCAACCCCATGACCCCGAAAGAGATAAAGCGGTTTGGAAAATGAATGAATTGCATCTTTATATATATATATATATATATATATATATATAACCTCGATTTAAAGGGAGGGTCTAACCATCTCAATGTTGTTATGTATTTAGTATCTAGAACGGTTTCATGCCTTCATAAAAATGGATTTGTTTATAATTAAAAAAATGCACTTTCTTGAAGATACATAGAAAATGAATTATACACCAAATGAAAAAACAATAAAATGAGCCAAAAAGTTCCTTATAGATGTTTTTACGAGGTTAAAAAAAGTTTTTGTTTTGCAGAGGACTGTCAGTGGAGCGATCCTAGAGGATTTAACCTTGGCCGACTTAAGAAGACATCTGGTCCTCCAGATGTGCGATGAGAGCAGAGAAGCTCATCTGTTTCACCAGCTCGGCAAAGTCCCGTCCTGTCCGCCTCAACCCGACTGTGACAACACACTTAATTACCCAATCCCCGATCCCACGCAGACCGCTGACAGTCTTGTTAGCCCCCCATTTACGCTTTTAATTAAATCCGGCACCTCTGAATCATCTCGCTCATACTAAATATGTCTGACTGCTGTTAATAACCAGCTGCTCAGATAGATTTCCAGTGAGTTTAAGAATAATTCGGATGAAAAAAGATGTAAAAAAAGATAAAAATCCCGATTGATGACCGTGTTAATCCAAGCTGGTTTCGTTAAAAAAGCTTCGAAGGGTTTTAGGTTGAAATGGGGCCAAGACAACAATGGAGCAAAGCAGTCCACATAAAATACACTTAAATCCTTTATCCCCTTGTAATCTTGACCTTCACTTCACAAAGCGCCATGTGTGTAATAACTGATGCTTCAAGGGCTTCATCGCCTGACCCCTCTCCTGCCTCGGCTCGTAAATCCTTGCCTAGAGTCAATTCATAATCTTTTCACATCTCTGCCTTGAATTTCACAATCTATATTTTCTAAGATGACATTTTTCTGATGGTGAATGCTCAGAGGAGAGAAACTTTTATTTTGAAGAGCAGCTAAAAATGCTACAATAATAAAAAGTAAACGTTGCCTGTTCGGTCAGATAAGACAAGCTCCGTGTGAATGAGAACACATGCCAGCTGGCAGGCCGCTGCTCCAGTGTTTGTTATTCATGATGATATTAAAATGGCCGCACGGTTAGAAGAGAAAGTGCCATACTAAGAGAGCACGAAGGATGCTGCAGTTCAACTGCATTGTTGTGTTTGGTCATTGTTTTGCCTTTACAGTGTCCATTATTTCAAACAATAAAATTTTTGTAGTAAAAAATGAAAAAAAAAGCTACAAATTTGAATTATTGTTTCCCCTTCAAAATAAAATGTCACTGTGAGATGTTTTAATCAAAGGACATTCATTAAGACCTGTCATGGGGTATTAAATGAAGCGTAGTTCTTAACTGAGCTTGTTTACACCAAATATCTAATCATTATCTGATAATTTCATTACCTAGCAAAGTTTTTCAGCCTTGGTGGTTTGGCTACTTTTTGACTTCCTGTTTCCCCCCAATGCCGCTCCCTTGTTCAGTGGAAACCAGTAGCGCCTCCGGAGGCAGCAGCTACTCACCGCAGAATCATGCACTGCGTTTCCTATATAATGATGTATTTATTGATAGAAAAGTTTGAAATGTTGTTTATTTGTTGCACCTTGACCAAAAACATGAATATGAAGGTTTGATTTGTGTGATGATCAGAGTTTTTTTCCTTTTAAAATCACTTTATCTGCTAAGCCATTTACAGTCCTTCCCATTATGGCGTCAGTCTTGACGTAAATTGGACAATGATAATAGGCTAGCGTAGCGTCTCTTTCCTATCTAAATCATTGGGTGCTAGCACGTCCTCAGCAGGTAGAGTCAAGTTCTGCTCCATTCAAGCCTAGCTGTCTGTCTGATCACAGTAACTCTCAACTCCAAGTGCATTTTCTGTGTACGTAAGGTCCTAAATTGGATTTAAAATATTTAGAAAGTCCTCAAGTTATATCTTTTAGTGTGGAGACACCCTTTTCTAAATGTTGCTTTTTTATTTATGTGCCTCTTCTGAAGAACTAAAAAAACACCCTGCCTAGAAGTATTACAAGGTGGCTCCAAAAAGCAGCTCTACTTCAACCCCAAAATCCAGCTGTGGCGAAAAGTGAACAGAGCAGAGGGGAATGGATGTATCTACATGGATCTGTGTTGCTGTGTGTGTGTAAGTGAGTGTGAGCTGTGGTGTCTGCCTCAGCTAATCCACATGGGCCTCAGAGGCGGCTGACTGATATATTACCTAATCCAGTTTAAGAGATGAATCCGGCTCGTAATCTAATGTTCTTCTAAATGATTCATCCTCCATACATGAAGCCCTGACCTTAGCTTTTAACTGTAGCTTGTAGGCCAAAGGAATGAATTAAAGTGCCACAAAAGCCACCATTTAAAAGCATTTTTTAAAGGTGTATGTGATGGATACAAATGGATTATACAGACACATAAAAAGATGTTTATTTTTATTTTAAACTTCATTAGCATTAAGGGTCCTGTGATTTAGAAAATGTTCATAAAATCCCACACCTACATCTTTAATTTTGTCAGCAGTTCTGTTGACATAGGAAAACAGGAAGTGCCTTTTTTGTTGCTGTTGTTTGCTTCTATAATTGTAGCAGATGAATTAAAAGGACATCACCTACTGGTTTGCATTAGGGAAGTTTGAAGAACGCATCCTTGCCTGGCCACGCCATCATCAATTGATGTCCCCATTGTTAATTTTATTTCTAACCTTTGCAATTCAAAGCTGTACTACTTTAGAAAAAAAAACAAACGTTTCAGCATTTTCTTTATCGTCTTATATAAAACATGGATTTTCGTAGGTTTTGGAAACAGATGGTGTTTATAACGGTCATAAAGTTTGGCTGTTTTGGATTGAGAACTGACTTTCATGTGTAAACAGTCACGTGGTTATTTCATAAACCGACTTCAGTTTTTAAACTAGCATTAACCCTTCAACTCCGGAGATGTTGCTGGCAAAGTCACGAAGACTCTGAACTACCGCGACCCTTCAACCATTCACGCAATTAATGTAATTACAATGGATTCTGATGCACCTCTTAACTAAGGTAAAGTGTTGCATTTTAGCTCAAAGTCGCTTTTCTCTGTGGAGGTAGCTGCTGATTGACGTTGACTGTGTAAGAACTTCGTCCTGTAAAGTGGGACATATCAATGCAAAACTGCAGCGTTAAAGCAAGAAAAGCAGTTTGACCAATTAAAGTAAATGAGACCCTGTAATGCTGTGATCTCTTGGTTTGTATTGCCATGACTTTCCATAAGTATAGCTGTTTTCATTTTGACTGAATATGTTCCTATCAAAACTATGTTTCTCTGTAGAAACGAATGGTGGGCGGATATGGAGGACTTGAATTGAAGACTTGGATTTGAGTCACCCTTTAGTCACGCGCAGAGACTAGGGGCTCGACTTTGAGGACTTGGGATTTGAATTGTGACTTAACTTCAAAGACTTGAAACTTGAAAAAGAAACTCGACCTCAAAGACTTACGATTTGATCTGAGACTCGACCTCAGACTAAAACTCTAAAACTTGAGCCTGTTTTTGTGTCTAAATTTGGTTTAAAGGTAGTTTGACAACAAGTTGTGACGATGAAATAATAATTTTAACTAATATGTTAGGAGACCTGAGACCTGACTTGGATCATTCACCAAAGACTTCCACTTGGACTTGGACTTGCAAAAGAGCGTCCCTGAGAGTGGGACAAACAAGCCTACCAGGAGTTACAACACAACCAAGAATGCCTTTCTTGAGTTGACCATTTAACAATAACTTTCTGTCTTTGTAGAACTGATGTGCTCACATTTATCAAATATTCCCCACGTATGACATTTTCTGTCACTGAATAGAAAAAAGAAGAGTGGTTATAGATACGAATCTCTGCAATGTTGCTGTTGGGGGTGTGGGGTTGCTGCAGTTTACAGCACCCTGCCCCCAAGCACTCCTCATAATGTGAATGCTAATAAATTCTCTTTTAAGAGAGTCCCTAAAGCTGGCGCTGTGCGAGCAGCCCTAGAGCACGAGGCAGGCCGCAGCACAGCTTTATAAGACAAATTAAATAGCCAACAAAGTCTTGAACTCATTCAACCGTCCACTGAGGCTAACAGAGGGGAAAGCCCAGTGAGCATATTTCTAATAAAGCTTCTGCTTTTAGTTACCAATATATCTTGCTTAATTTTTATAGCAACCAAAAGGATTTACAGTAATGCTGTGTTTCTTGAGAACTGCATGGGGTCAAATCAAGATCAGCTTGAAGACGCCCTCCAATTTAATTCATTTATAAAGAAAATTGAGTATTTCTTTAACCAATCTTTGTAAATCAGGAAAAGACAAAAAAAAAAGGCGTTTGACAAAATTTATTCTATTTGTAATGTTGAAAAGGCCACAAGCTCCCTGCTCTCAGAAACAGAGAGGGGAATGGGGGTGGGGTTGCCATGGGAAACTTTACATTTTTTTCACCTAGACCTAAAATACTTATAAATACATTTTTGACCAAAATTACAGTGAATTTCATACTTGAAGACTAGAATTAAAATCAGCAGAATTTAAAATCAAATAAATCTGGGTTTACACAAAATGCTACATTTAAAAAAAAAATTATTCCCCGTTAAATGCTTCTAAATTTAAATCACGTGAACGGGAAAATAACAGTTCTTTAGAAGTAGAACCCACTGTGGTTTTGATCACAGAAACAAATGTGTTCGTCTGGCCTTTCGGGCTCTGAAGGTCGAGCAGCCACAGGTTTATAATGGCTTATAACAACGTGTAGCTAATCGCAATCAAGACATCGCACACATAGTTCTTAGAAAGTGCTGGAGGTCACATATAATTGATTTTATAACAGCATCCTGCAGGCCGGACTTTGGACACGCCTTCATTAACAAAATATTCTGCAATACAAAACACAGTTGTTTTGTCATTTTATTACTATCAGAGAATTATTTGGCCACACAAAAATGTATATACCGATAAAAATATTTTGGTGAAAAGTTTCTTACAAGGCAGCGTCGAAGAAGAACTGGTGGAAGTACCTTTCTACAAAACAAATGACCTTCGTAGTGTGAATGAACAAGACGACACAGGATGTGATAAATTTTTCTGAGAGCTTACAGAAGTTGACCCAACAGTAAAACATAAAAAAAAGGTTAGTTGCAAAAATGTTTTTTCCCAAAACTGGATTCATGTGGCACAAACAAGACCAGAAGGAACCAAAGGTGAAGGTGTCTAGAGGGCAAAGATCAACAAAGGCATACTGGTTCAAATGTCATTCGCAAATGCCTTACATGAGCAATGGAAAAGGCAAACATTTGTAACATCTATCTTTACTTGGACAAAACAACATTGGAAAATATTCACATGCTTTTCCCCAGGATTTGCTTTGTTACCTTTGCTCTGTACAATAGTCTTTGTACCTTAAATGTACTTTTCACTCTTTTGTTGTATTAAAGGAAGTACTCAAGCACAAAAACTACTTGAATGTCTTCACAGTCGCACACTACGCAACAAAGGGAAGGGAAAATAGAACCCTCCCCCTCTGAGATGCATAATTTCTGCATATATTGGGAGAACATTTTTCATTTTTTAACACATCACAAAGTGTTCCTATTTTTGCAATCAAAACAAATTTGACATTTTTTCTCAACTAATTTTCTTTAAGATAAAAAAAGATTAATATGTTAAAAAGTGCATATTTTCATATTTGATAATGGTGTAAAAAAGGAAAATATTTTTGAGCTATTTGTATTGTTTTTGTGTGACCCTCCATTCACGTTCTAAATTCCTTTTCAACCAAAAAACCAACAATTTTTAACTATAAAGATTTTTCTAAATAATATTATTGCTGTAAAAAAGAATGTAAAATCAATCAAAGCCAAAAAAAAAAAATCTGGACTTTATTTTGTATTTCTTGTACCCAGTAACAAACGTGTAATATAAGCAAATTTTTGCCTTAGCATCTATGACTGTACTAGTTTAATGCCTTGTCCAATATCCAATACCGCTGGAGGAAACCAAGCTAGCTTACACCTCCTGAAACAGCGCAGGCACACGCTGCACACCCAGAACAGGTTGAGGCCGCAGCACCAGTTTGACAGGTGCACCAGAGGGTACGTGGCCTTTGGAAAATGGGTCTTCCAGTGCTTCACAACGTCACTTCCGGTCGGAAGGTGAAGCGAGTAATCGCTCCATCGTTTGGACACGCCGTACATAGCCACCACTGTTCTCCCCTTCTCGGACCACTGGGTGTCACCGGTCGGGTTGCAGTTGAACTCCACCCATTCGGCAGTGAAGTCACCAAGCAAGGGGGCGTCTCCAGCCTCAGGGTCGAGCCTGGAGGGCGGCAGCTCAGCCCCCTGCACCGCCACATACACGCCCTCCATCTTGCGGACATCCTTAACCCACGGAAAGCAGTTTTCCGTGTCCAAGACAATGATGAGACGGGAGCAGTGGTCGGCGTTCTTCTCTTTCCAGATTTCCAGTAAGTGTGCCAGGTGGAAAGACTGACCTTCTGGAGAGGAGCACGCAGAGGGGAAGGAAGAGCAGGTCAAAGTTGGGAAGGACACAAAATTGCTTTCATTAAAAAAACAACAAAACAATGTCATTGCCATCCATTTGGGGTTCATACAAATCAAGCTTTAGCTTTAACCCCGTAGATGCCGTTGTCCTAAATCACACAGGCTATTTGACATACCGTAACTCTTCGACCATTTACGCAAGTACCGTACTTCCAATGGATTCTGACGTGGAGTAAAACAACTTTACCACTCAGTCAGCTCCAATATGCAACACTTCACTAATGTAACAACAGCACAAAGCTGCTTTTTTTCTCCGCTAATTCACCTTGATTGTGTAAACAGTCAAAGAGTTACTGTACGTCTAAGGACGAGGCTCACATCGTATGCGGTCTGGCTCCGGTCCAACTACGGCAGATGACTTACGGATGGCTTGTGGTACTGCTGCAGCCACAGGCTCTGCTGCCGACAACGTGGACCTCTGAACTTTTTCTGCGTGACTTATCTTCATACAATGGGCAAGCACGGAACTTGTATTAACACTTTTGTCTTATATAAGTCTCAAAGTACATATTTGACTATGTTACGTAGAAAATAGGTCATTAATATCTAAAAAAAATTTTTTTTTTTTTAGCACATTAAAATATAAAAGTTTTTTCACGTTACTCTTAAAACGGAGCAGTAGAAACTAACCAATAGCATCAAGTTCATTCTAGGTTAAGTGTTGAGTTTATTTGGACTACCAAATCTCTAACTGTTTACGCCATTACTGTAATTCCAGTGGATTCTTAAGCGGAGAAAAACAGCGTTAAGCGATTTGCAAAGCTCTCCAGTTGTGAAGTGTTTACGCAATTAATTCAAATCAGTGCATGTTATCTAGGTGTCGCCAACAACATTGCTGGTGTTAAAGGGTTAATCAATTGTACTTTGGGCTAAACTGCCCCCTGTGGCCAGCTCTCTTTAGTACAGCCTCAGATATTTTGGCATCAACATGTCCTCTGGAAGAGCACACCATAAAGAAAGCAGGAGGCAGAGGAGAATGTTGCAAAGTTAAAATATCAAACAAGATTTGGATTTCTGTTTCAAGAATGTATACCTTAAGCAATATTTCGCTTAAAAACATGAAAATCACAAGTGCTCTTTTTTTATAATTAAGCAATGGAAGCATTTGGTGCAAAGTTTTTTAATATCTGGACTTTAATCACCCCTAACCTGGATCATGCCAGAACAATCCCACTTTCTCTGAAACATGCACAATTATCCAAAGCCTGAAAGCTACCGCTTTCAGCGAAGTGACTCTGGAAGATGATTATGTTTCAGAAGGGACTTTTTTTCTTCTTCTGTGCTAGCAGCCACACACAGAAATATTACAAAAAGCAATCTCCATGCAGAGAAACTGAAGCTGACATGGTGTTAACCCACTGTGATTCTCTTTTCTTAAGGGCGAAGTGTCACCACAGACTCCTCAGAGATCGTATCCGCTCTCACTCCTTTAAATGTATTGTTCGTAGCAACTTCAGCATTATGACTGCCTGGCTTAGCTTGGCTTGGCTTGGACTGGACTGGACTGGTTTGGTGTTGTGCAATTGCTAAACATGTTTGACATTTGACACCTTTTCCGGCTTGGCACAAACCACAATGAAAATGAAACTTATACACATAGTATGCTTATAAGAGAGCCCGCAAAGGAAATGGTTGCATGACATAAATTCAAGTGCTTTTTTTCTAAGGTCACTTCTTGGCCATTTAAGTGCTTTGTCATTTGTGTGGATGGTAGGACAATGAAAACAGTGCATTTCTCTAAGCTGCATTGGTGTGCAAAGTCTCACAGAACATCCTAATGCTGTGTTCACACCAGATACAATTTGCCCATCAGGAGCAGATGGTTTTAATGGTAAGTCAAAGCAAACACGAGGCAAGAAGGTCCTGCAATGTGATGCAAGCAGTGGCGAATTTTGGGCATTTCCAGAGTTAAAAAATTGGAACTTTAACAGGCATTGGTGGTGACACATTGATGTGAATAGTGGGCAGAGACTATAACTAACATGATAAAAAAGCCCATCGCTATAGTTTGCGCTTGTTGCAAGCCTTACGCTTTTCAAAACAAGAATGAGACAACCGCTACTCTTAATTTTTTTTTTGTCTATGTGTTAATGGGGGACGGATGACAAACTGGACCATATCTATCTATCTATCTATCTATCTATATATATATATATATATATATAGATATGTTGTTTTTTTTTTTAGCTCAATGTACAAGTTTTGAGTTTCGTTGATTGTGAAATGATGCAATCGTCACTCCTTGGCATTACATTTGTTTTTTATTATTCAGTGGGTTTACATGTTGCTTCTGTTTCATGACATTGTCAGTTCACCTTCATTCATTGTTATTCTTGGTGCTCCTGGTCTAAAGGATTTTTTTTTCCTTTTCACCAAGCCAAACAGCAATGTTCTCCTTCTTCTCTCCCTAAAGTTTGTCCAGGCCAAGATGACTACAGCCTTAGTCACATGCACCTGTATGTATGGGTGCTGATAGGTTTTTGAGTTGTCCGGGCCCTTGAAGGGGAAAAGACAGGACAAGCCGCATCTTAACTCCTTGATGTCTGAATTTATTTCCAGCTATGAGAAAAAAGAAATCATTTTTGTTTTTGCTTTTAAGTTGATGCTAAATTAAGGAAATGTTGGAGCTAAAATGGCTTAAAGCATGTTTGCATTATTTCAGCTACTTTCCTCTTACTTACCTCGTATTTCAGATGAATCATGCATTTTGTGGTACAAGCGCCTAAGTTGATATGAATGTGCCTTTGGATCCCCGCTTTTAGAAAAACCAACACATTCTCACTCCCAACTTGACAAACATGGACAATTAATAACGGTCAGGGACACCCTCCGTGTTACATATTGATACTTTGGGAAAGCCAACTCGTCGTTTTTTGACGTGCCGCCTGTTCCCATTAAATCAGGGGTCCCCATTCCACGGGCCACTTTATTTGGTGTCACAGACAGAAAAAAAAATTACATTCGCTACCTTTGATTTTTGCTGCTTTGATTCTTTTCTGATTCTGAAGGAAGTTTAATTTGTAAAAACGAACAGATTCTGAACACCACATCCACTTGTTTTGACGCGTCACGTAACATGAAACGCCGGCTCGGATTGCTAGGCTAGACGCCTAAAACGAAAAACTAAACAAAAACAACTTTTGCACACACCATGACCTTGTTTTCTATTATTTTGAAAGGGTAAATGATGGAAATAAAGCCTCATTTGTTTGACATATTAAAAGAATGTCTCATCTGTAAACTGATGCTTCTAGAAGATTTTTCAATCTTTCCTTGGGCTCTTTATGCACAATAATATAACATTTTACCCGGAGTGCCCAAACTCGATTCCCACTGTATAACCATCAGAAAAGCTTTGGTTTCATGTGTCATCTCACTGCCATCAGAGAAACAACCTTCTATCTGACTTTCATGATTGACACAATGACTGCACCAACCTTTGACCCGTAATATCAAAACAACCTCAAATCATCCCCCAAACACTATCTTGACCGTTTGTTTTTGGCGTTCAGACCAAAAACAGTCACTTTGCTATTTCTTATCAGAAGATACTGTTATAAAGTTTGAGGGTTGCATTTTGCCTGAACTGTTTAGTTACTTTATTTTGACTATTCTTATTCATTTCTTTAGATCTTAATGTTAAGTTTTATTGTATCAACTGAATCCCATGATAATTGAGACCAAGGTGTGAATTTTTTTTTTACTGTTTTTGAGAGAATTACACACGTGTGGGTCCTCTCAATATTAGAATGGCTTGGAGGCACACCTGTTTCTATAAAATAGTTGTTTTCCACTTTGCTGAATCTTATTTCATAGTTGATCAGTTACCAAAAAGGTTTTAGTTCGAAGCGACTGGCTGTCACATAATTCTGCAGTTTTTTCTGGACCGGTCTTTTCAAAAACTGGTAAATCTTATAAGTGAAAAACCAATACATTACACCATCTATGCTGATTTTTAAGACAATCATGGTAAGTGTATTTTACTCTCACCTGCTAGAGCCCAGGCTCCAGAGTTTTTGTGCGTGTGTCCGCTGTAGAAAACCAGATACGTGTCGTGCCGCGGTCCGTCCGCTGTCCGAAGCTCTAGGAAAGTGCGCAGCTTGTTTTGCACGGCCTCCAGATTAATGCCACTTGTCGAGTAGTCGCAGCCAAAAGTCTGGATCATGTGGTGCGAGAAGAGCCGCTGGATGTTGTTGAGCATTCCCGTAGAGCGAAGGTTCATTTGCTGCACGTATTGGGGAGGTAAATGCATGGGCTGGCCCCCAGAACTGGTCAAAAAGACAGAAAATAAACCGTCAATATGATAATATGGATTAGTTGGCTTGTTGTACAGAAAAATAGGCAGACCAGAACAAGAGAAAGATGAATGGCTTGGAGGCTCTTTTATGTTATTCCACTTTTGGTTTGAGTGAGGATGATAGATTGAAGGGTGGAGGAGCTGTCACCAACACCGATAAAAATTAAAAAAAAGAAGAAAGATAAAAGACGAGGAGACAGAAGGAGGACGAAAGAAGAGAATCGTTGCTAAAAAAAAAAAAAAAGATATCAACCTCAGGAGTGACAACAAAATCCAAATGAAAGGCGGTGACAGAAGAAAAGGTGTAACAGATCAGAGAATAACAACAACTGAGGCAGGACTCCTGACAGAAAAAAAAAAAAAAAAAACATGACGGAAAAATGTGAATTTGGCTCTGGAATCTGAACAGGCAAATGAGCAGGAACAAAACCAAGTCAAGGCCATTCATAGATCCATACAGCCATGCTGAGTTTTTTTATTCCTGGTTTTGACGCACAATTGCTTACAGTTTTTTGCATTGGAAATAACCACAAAAAAAAAAGTTTTTTGTTTTTTTGGTCCAGGAAAGAAAAACATCATGATATTTGAAATAGATCTGTGAAGGAATTCACTTTTTTGTGCAATTAATTAATCGTGACCTGTAATTATTTAATCTATTTTAATCACACTTTTATTAACCTTATAATTGCTGTGGAAAGCCTCCTTTTGAAGCATTTTCAAAAGATTAAAATACAACAAAAAAACTGGCTTTCCAAATGTTTTTTTTTAACTATAACCAACTTCTAACCTTTGCTTGTACACCACCAAGCGGGATTTTTTTCAACCTCAAACAATTACGAAAAACAAACAAACAAATAAAAACCCATAGCTGCAAGGTCCGCTTTTTGTGAAAAACGAATAAAACTTAAAAATACAACAGGATTAAAGCCAACATGAAAAGACCCTTTTCTTCCCTGATTCACGCTGATTGATTGGTCGGAAAGTTGGTGTGTCAAAGAGTGTGCATTGTTTAGGTGTTGCTGGCAATGTCTGAAGAAGGGTGACATGGTTGCTACCATGCAACCACCAGGGGCAAAGGGGCGTTTGTGTCTTGCTTCTACACATGGAGCAAGCGAGGCAGGAATCAAACCTGTAATCTTTCAATGAAAGGTGGGGCGTTCCACCTCTGCCCCACAGCCGCCCAATTACAAGTTTCTCACCATGAAGTGATGTCAACAAAATTCCTGCACCGAGAGATACACTTGGTCAGAAAAAGACAAACTACGTTCGACATGACAGTCTTACTATTCCCCTAAACCCGTTTGATCTTTTCAGATCGCACGGTGCCGATGGGAGCCGATGCTTGGAGCTTGAGATTCTCCCCACATCTCTCTCTGTGACACACTCTCTTTCATCTTAAAAAGAAAGAAAAAAAAAAACTAGTCCTCAATCAAAGCTCTCAAAGAGCTCCACCGCTCCCTCAGTTTTTCTAAAATTCCCCCGTCTTTGCTCCATCTGTCCCTACTTACTTCCAACTCCATCTTTTCTCAATATTAACAACTTTATCTCTCACTTTTTTCTCTTTTTTGTTCTCTCTGGCTCTTCTTTCTTCCACAACATCGTCCCCAGTTTCTCTCATTTCCCTGAGGGGATGTCTTCGTTGTGGAAACATGATCTTTGGCCATCATCAGCTGATTATACATTACTGCATTCCCATCATGCACTCAAGGCCTGCCAACGGAACCTGCAGATAGGTCTTGCATACAGAGCGTCTGCAACTTAAGCGGGACGTGGACTGGAATCCCAAATCACCTGGAGAGTTAAACACTAGTAGGAACGACATGCCTTCTGAATGCTCAACGCACCAACCAGCTGGAAGGCTCAACAGAGAACATTTAGGCGGGAACTCAGCCATTTCAATTCTTGATCATTCGGTTATAAAGACACATTTTTCAGATTTTTACGAAAGGATCCAGTACTCACCCATACTTAGAAATAAAAATGTTTTTAAAAGAGACGACCAAATGTGATCATATGACCCGTTGGTTTGGGCAGTTTTTTCACTATCCAGACAAAATATGACACCAAACCCTGTTCTCTTCATAAGAGGTCAAAAGCAAGACGAACAAACCTGAAGGGGAAACATTTTGACTTCCTGTTTAAAGCTACGTTGAAAACAAGCCATAATAGAACTTTAAATTTCACACTGTTGTGGATAAACTAGTCAAACAGTCAGAGCTTTATTAAAAAAAAAAAAAAAAAAAAAAGAAAAAAGAAAGGCATCAGTACCTTGAGTAAGAGGTAGGTATGACTAGAGCATATCCGACACAGGTTCCTCCGAGGCAGCTGCCCAGTTCGTGGAATAAGCTGTGAGCCAGAGACTCCAGAGGGAGCACAATAAGCAGAGCACTGATGAAGAGACCATTGGAGCCCTGCAAAAAAAAACAAAAACAATACAAAACATAAAAGTTCATTCACAAAAACCCAAAGAAGGTGGTCTGTTTCTCTAACCCTAACCAAACAATAAGCCTTTAGTGTGTTTTTCTAAGGCCTCAGTAACAACTGAATTTACGGGTGGATATGGGGTGTCAGCAGGCAAAAATGGGAAAATCTGTATGGTGGGAAATATGAAGGTCGTAGACTGGGCAACGAGCAACAATGTTCATGCACATTTTTTTCTATGGCCATGCTGCGGGCGACAGGTCGTAGAGAACACTTAAACAATGTGCAAGGATAAGCAAAAGTGAAGTTGGTGAGGCAGCAGGCACGTTTTTACTGATTCATTTTTAATTTTTCTCTATCCCTCAAATCTTGTGTCATGCACAATACGCCCATCTGTACTGCTCAAGTGATCAGTGCACACTCCTTGCACAAAGCTTAACTGATTATCTAATTTGCAAAATTTTAAAAGTGTAATTTGTGTGGATGTCCTAAGGCACTTGTGTTTCACTTGCACACCCTGTGTGTGCGGCATTTATAAATGACTAAAGTGCGAAGTGGTGCCACGGTACGACAGCATCGACCATATATCATAAGTGCAAGCAACGTACGCTAGCCTTACAAAATACTTCATATACTTCCCACACACAACAGTTCCATTTTCATGATCAACAAACTGCAAGACACACCTGCGCTCCCTTTAAGATGCAGCCACTCCTCTCTATGACCCTCCACGGACAACGGGACAACCCAAAAACCTGCAGCACCGCACAAGTGCATGTGACTAAGGCTTTAACAGTCTCAAATCCTCTAAATACCCGAAAGCTTTCTGGACAAATAAGTTTTCTTCATCCAGTGCCCTCAGAGATGAGAGAGTTCACCTCACCACTTTGTTCAAGAACCGCAAAATAAAACATGCCATGCTAACCATGCATGTCATGTCGTAAGAGATTAACCAGAGGGAAACATGCACTAAAGAGTCGCTACAGAAAATCAATGCAGTAACTAAAAAAAAACACACAAGCACAGGTCAAAATCCCTGTTTATCTCTTTAGGAACTGGTGCTGAGGTTTATTCCCAAGTGTTTCCCTCTTCACTGAGCACCAGTTAGTTTTGCCTAAACAGGGTAGTCACAGTTCATTACTTATGCCCCAAAACAAGATGAAGTATCCTCATGTAACTACTGGATTTCGACTGTCACGATTAAATGACACAACAGATTTGTGGAGATTTTTGCTTTTTTTTAGCCAGACCAGAAGGGCTTGAGTGAAGCGTAGCAGCTGCTTTTATATGGAGGGATTTTCTCAGTTGTAGGTGATTAATCTCAGTGGATTTATGGATTTGTATGTGAAAGCTGCAGTGCTGACAATCATCGCATCTGCAGATGTGAGGGAGGGAATTATGAAAAAATGTATTAACGGATGATGGATGAAAATTTCCCCCCAGTGGGAAAGGCCTGAGGAACATAATGAACTCCTCATTCAGATACAATATAGAGACTTTTTTATGAATGTGGGTTAAGATCCACTTAGGAGATTCCCGGTTTGATTACAGGTTCTTGGAGTTTTTTACATTCAAAGCTTCTTTACAAAGCCAAAACTAGGAACATGGTGGCGTTTAACTTTTCAAGGAAATAAAGAAATAATACTTTCTTTATCCCCATCAGGAGAAAATGTGGTTGTCTGATAGCCATCACACAGAATGACATACAATAAATAAAAAGTAAAAATGAAAATAAATACTTAAAATTATTTCTAAAAGAAATTGTTAAAACTATTATATCCATCCATTCTCTAAACCCGTTTTGTCCCTTTCGGGGCCACAGGGGTGCCAGAGCCTAACTCGGCCACTCATGGGCGAAGGCAGGGAACACCCCTGGACAGGTGCCTGTCTGTCACAGGGGCCACATTCCCATCACATCCACACTTAGGGACAATTTAGAGTAACCAATTAACCTGTGAAGCATGTTTTTGGAGGGTGGGAGGAAGCCGGAGTACCCGGAGAAAACCCACACATGCACGGGGAGAACATGCAAACTCCACACAGAACGGTCCCCATTGGTGATTCTGTTCAAGTCCCCCAGCCGGGACTTGAATTGAGGGCCTTCTTGTTGTCAGGCAAGAGTGCTATTCACGGCGCCACCATGTAGCCCTTGTCCTTATTATAATTATATCAATACAGTTCTTATAAAATACTAAGGAAAAATGAATACCTTTTATAATTTCAAAAAAGACGATGTTGTATATAATAGGAAACACCATTTTTATTTTAGATTTCTAAACTTCTACGGAAAGTATAACGTCGTTAACATGTGTCTGAAAATAAATAGAACAAAATGAAACAGAACAATTTGGCAACACATGAAGCAAAATAAAAAAAATACAAATTTATTTTTCATTTTAAAATTTGCGGGGTTTTTTTCATATTTACTTGTCTTTAATTAGCTCACGAAGGATTTCAGCATGCTTTGAAATAAAGTGCAAAGTAGTTTAACTTCTATTCTTAAAAAAACAGTATTTTCTTCAAATTCTGTATCAACAGTAACAAAAACAGAGACACTACTGGCTGACACTTGAGGATTGCGATGGCACTTCAAATGTCACAGGGACCTGATAAATGAATAAATCAATTAATAATCATGTCCTTGGGAGCACCTTTACTCTTGTGCAGATAATAACCCATCCTGTGGACACAAATAAAGATCTGTGCTCATATAAAACATAAACAAATGTACAGTGGTGGTAGTAAAAATTACTAAACTGAGTCTGAGTTTGCTTTAATTTACATGACTTGCTATAATGTGAAGCCATTTTCTAAGGTTTTAATAACGTGACAAACTGGAAAGAGCACTATCGTGTGTCTACATTGGTTTCTACAGAGAAACACACAAAAAAGAAATTACTTATTTCTCCACTTTCCTCAGTAATGCAGAAGCTCTTGACAGTAAAGGTTACATTTTCAACAAACTGCAGTGTTTTCCCAATGAAGACAAGGCTTTTCAAATGTGGGAGTTGAGGGGTGGCTCTGCACTAAATGGTAATGCAATCAAAAAGTAACTTCCATAAATGAGAAAGAACACTCTTGTCAGTCTTATGAAATCAATGTTCTGCTCCTTTATCACTTCAAGCTAGTTTTTAAACAAATATGGAATAGTCTTCAACTCTAATGCCTGATTTTCAGAATAAAATGTGAAAGAGATCTGATTATTTGTGGGTCTTCAAAGCTGGTAATAGGAAGTAATATTCATTGATGGGAAACCTTGAATCTTGTTAGCAATCTTTAACACAGGAGCTTTAGCTTCAGTTTTTACATTCTTTCAACACCTGTAACTCTTCAACTGTTTACACATGCATTGTAATTCAAATGGATTCTAAGGTGGAAAAAATGCAGCTTCATGAACAGTTGAAGAGCAGTGGTGTAAATTAACTTCGTTACTGTACTTAAGAATTTTTTTTGGCTACTTTGTACTTGTACTGAGTATCAAAAATATAAGCAACTTTTACTCTTTACTCGACTACATTTCTGATTAAATATTTGTACTCTTTACTCCACTACAATTGAATGGACACTTGCCATTACTCATTAAATTGTGATTGTGCACAAGAAGTCCGCATCTTTAGCTACGTTACCATAGCTGATATTAGACAATATCGCCATCTGCAGGGTTCCGAAGGTACTGGATGGGATTTATGAGCCAAATCACGTGAACGTGAATTAGCAGCCAGCTTGCCTAATACCAGGTGTAGCAACATGGCTGCAGCCAGTAATGAAGCCAAAGCCATCACAATAAAATGGCGGATGTAATGGCGGATAGACCTGATAGAGCCGATGGATGTCAAAAACTGAAGTTGTGATGATGACTTTCGTGGTGAACAGTGGAGTTTCCGCAATTTTTAGTCAACATGGACGTTCAATGTTCTAGAAAATTCATGTCAGCCCTATCGCAAAATAAAATAATGATCAGTTTCCTTGTTGTTGGATTTCTATTAGCAGAGATCTTCGTTCAGCTCCGCCCCCACAGCAGGAACTCTGCTCTGCGTTGCAGACGTCAGAGATCGACGTACATCTTCCGCCTTATTTGTTAAAATAAAAGATCACTTTAGTCCAAAAAACTACATTTTTTCATAATCTGTTAATCACAGAATAATAAAATAAATTCAGATCTCACAGTCGATTAAAAAGGTTTAAAAAAAAAAAATCATAATTTTTAAAAAGTTCAACAAAAGATATCAATAATAACATAAACAACCCAAAAATATTAACTAATAACTAAAATAATAAAAGTACTTCTCCTGTTTTGGAGATCACGACTCCCACCCTTTAGATAAAATACAAATTCCGTTATTGACATCCATTGGCTTCATCGGGTTTATCCGCCATTTTACCTGCAGCTAGGCACTCTTGACTCCAAGTCAGCTCTGAATGTTAATTTACTACGCTTTACTACCATCTTCTTTTTTTTTTTTTTTTTTGGGGGGGGGGGGGGGGGGGGGGGTAGGGTGGTAAAAATTGAATGAATTAATGAAAATTGTGTCTCTTGAACATTTGAGTGAGATAGACTGACTTTTTGTACTTTTTTTGTAATCTATTTTGTCATGCCATTTTCAGATATTAAATATGCTAAATTAAAGTATTAGGAAATAAAACCTCATAAATAAACAGTTTATTGTTTTTCCACATTTCTTGGTGTTCTCTGAGCCTACATTCAGTATGAGTAAAATACTTAAGTTCTTTTAAAATCGCATACTTTAATACTTTTACTCAAATCTTTTCGGGATTGGTGACTTGTAACTTGTAATGGATTACTTTTTACAGAAAGGTATCTGTACTTTTATTCAAGTATAGTTTTGAGTTACCCTTTACAACATGGTCGAAGAGTTTGGTGACTGCAGGTTCGATTCCGCCTTGCCCGCCCATGTGTTGAAGTGTCCTTGGGCAAGACACTGAGCACCACATTGCATCTGATGGAGGGTTGGCACCAGTGTTCGGCAGCAGAGCCGCCATCAGTGTGTGAATGGGACTGTGACTGTAAAGCGCTTTGGGCCTTCAATTAAGGTAGAAGAGCGCTATATAAGTATACGCCATTTACCATTTAGGACGAATAGCTTCCCTCGCCCTCTGACTCCTCCCTGTCACTCCAACTATAGGGACATTAGAAGCTGTAGGGGTGTACAAGTGTTTTTTTAAGGAGGAGCCGTAGGGATGCAGGGCTAGCTATCCTTCCATCAGTAGGGCGTTCCGCGTCGGGCTTGCGGCATGGAGGAGAAACGCATTTCCTCACGCTGGTTTGCTCTGAAGAGCAGAAGTTTACATTTGAATGTAAGTAATGAGTTTTTGAACAAAGTCTTAATGTTATAAAACCAATTTTATGAATTTTCGCTGGAAGCTACGCGCTAACGTAGATGATCGGCAACTGTTGATGTCATTAAGTGGTAGTGACGTCTGAATTTCGAAGACACCATTTATTCCAAATTTCTCTGCTTGGATGGGTAAATGTAGGATTAGTGAAAAGCAGTAGAGGAAAAAGATATTTGTAGTCAGTCTTACTTGAGCGTTTTTCTTAAACAGCTGTTCTAAAGTTATATATTTGTAGGACTTGACTAGGACCAACTAATAACCATCAATAATCATTTTACACCAAAAATGACACCTAATGAAACACTAGTGGCTTTAATCATCAGAGCAAATACATGACAAATACTCAAAAAGCACACCACCTTCATTCTCAGCCAAGTTTGCATCCTGACTCTAGGAAGCGTGTGAGGTAAATGAAGACTCAGGCCCTAGAGACTCTCACTAGGTAAGAGTCTAATAAGGTTAAATGAGTTATTGCTGCTTTTCATGCAAGTAGATGGGGAGGGTGGGATATAAAGGTAATTATATTTATTACACATGAGAGCGGGAGTGCATATGTTTTAGTGGGGAGCTCTGGACTGTGCACCACCACTTGTGTTCCAGTTGTTGAAGAAGCCGATTCTGAAACAGAATATGGTGAAAAAGAAGCTTGAAATGTTTACATACATTTTAGAGGGCTCCTAGAATCTTGTTAACGCCATTTTTATGTCTGAGTGTTGTTTGTCTCTCCAGGTGCTGGTGTTTGGACCATTGAAGTACATAGGAACTGGACTGAGTGACTCCATAGTCCAAATAGGAAGTACCCACTAGCTCCAAGAACTCAAAATCCCATAGACTTCTATTGAGAAATAAACAGCTATTACTCAGTCATTATATTTGTCAGAATAACCCTTCTCATTCTACAATGCTTTTTTATCATGTTCTTGCGAATAAATAAATAAAATAAAAGTATGAAACATTCAAAACGTTTGACAGATTCTCCCAAACCTGCATTCAAGTGTTTGGGGCGTGGCCTTCCAACAAGCTCACGCTTGATTGGCGAGAGGGGTTGTCATAGAAACAATGACTCAAATTGATTTGAACTAATCGCTGCATATAAACTATGTCTGTATTGTGAAAATAAGGCGACTAAATTAGCTTTATTTTGTTGAAGCCGGAGGTAATTCATTTTCCATGGGAGACGTCACTCAATTGGTCCAGTTGTCAGATACAGTCGGTGGGACGGACAGATGGGGGAGTTGGGCCAACATAATACTCCTTTAAGGGTGGCAGCAGACTTGGCTCAAGGGTTTTCGTTTGCATTTAATTGCAATTTTGGTTAGGGCTTGTAGGAGAAAGCTGCCATTGTCTTTGCAGCTTTTTTTATGGCTAATTTGGTGGCCTGGTTGTCAGGATGTAGGTCTGTGACTTTTATTTTGTAGGATTCGAGGAGAGCCCGTATTCTTTTTAGTTTTTTTTATATCAGAGGTGTTTTGGTGTGTTGGCCTTGGCTCTCCATGATGTTATTGTACTTTAATGGTTGTCGCAGTTCTGTTTGGGTTCTGTTGTAAAAGTTATTACATTATCTCTAATAAAAAATAAATAAATAAACAAAAATTCACGAATAAAAATGAGGTGAAGATATTCAAACAAAATTTTGACATCATTATTAAGGGATGGACACCACCAACGGCTTGGCGGCCCTTTTGTGGAAAATGTGAGACGTGACGATTCTCACATTGTCTCACAAAATGGTAAAAGAAAAGATTGAAGACTACAGAAGTTTCACAGACCTCTGACCTTTGACCTTGAGAAAAGGTCACTATATCTAAAAAAAAAACATTTAAAAAATCTGCTTTAGTACCAGCTGTAAATTTAAACTCAGAGGGATTTCAATCTATTGCCTCCTAACTCCTTGCGCATCATTGGGAAGCGACTTGGGAATAATGATTGGAGTTAGACGTTGTAGACTGAACAGTGTTTGCGTAGTGAGCTCGTAAAGGCGGCGTTCTTTTTTTCCATATATATTTTTTAACGGAATATTGCGAAAATGTAATACATGAATTCCTGTCTCAAGCTGATCAAAACGATACAACGAACAATATGACTATATTAGGAATGTGGGAATGGTTATCAAAAAACCTCTGTTTACTTTTGCAGATTCCGCTGGAACCTACATAGACCTGTTTGTCCAAAAAAGACCAAAACTTAAAATGGTTGCTAAGGAGATAAAACCAACAGAAAAGCCGCCATTTTGGAAAAAAAAAGTGTAGGCAAGGGAAAAAAAAGGGAAAGGCAAAGGGGGTGAGTGACAGGCCTGAAGCAGCCAATCAGCTAGTGAAGGCAGTAAAAAGAGGGTAACTGGGCACCTTTAACTTTTTCTTGCCAACACAACAGCACCTAGTGGAGGCGTAACAGCCACAATGACTGTTTTTTTTTTGTTTGTTTTGCTGTTTCTGTTCAGCATTGATAATGTTTTTAAAAAGTGTCACCTGCCATAAAAATAAAAAGCAGGAATGCTGGCTCTTACCTGCCAGGACACGGCCCCCAGAATGACAGTTGACAGGAGGCTGAAGAACACCAGGCGCTCAGAGATCAGGCAGAAGTGCCGGATGCCTCGGGAGGCCATGACTTGCTCTAGACTTTGGCTCTTGATGCGGTGGACCTGCCAAGCCTTCTGGCACTCGCTCAGCTTGGTGTGGAAGCCCCAAATTGTAATCAGCAAAATGACGTGGCAGATGGCCCAGAAAAGGCCGAAGATGCAGAAGCCCGGGATGACCAGATACCACTGCTCCAAGTGACCGAGCTGTGGAGTGGAAAAGGAGACACATCAAAGGATTTTTATTTAAAATACACAACAGGTTTTGATCTTTTCAGACGAGGGTCTGCAACTTCAGTTTCTGGAGACACGTGTGGTTCTTTTACCCCTCTATTGGTGCTTTTTGGTTGGAAAAAAAATTAAGTTTCACTTTTAAATTTCCACTCTGATGAAAATGATTTTTTTGGTATTTTTAATGTTATTCTTGTAGCATTTTTCTGATGATGGAGGACATATATAAAGAAATCAAGCTTAAAATTGCATTTCTGAGTATTAATCTTCTCAAATTGTTGTGAATCAGGAGCTGACAAAAAAAATGCTGTTTGAAAAAGAGCATTTTTGTGATGTAGAAAAATACGCTGGGTGAGCCACAAGCTCTCTGCCACGCTCCACAACGGGGAGGGGAATAGGGGCGGGGTTGATTCACAACAAAAAATGTGCAAATTCAGAAGTGAACTTCTAATCATCTCCTGCCGCTCAGCAGAAACTATGTCCTCGAAACCGACAGCTTTTTTGTTTTGGCTAAAAACAGCATAATTATAATTATAAGACCACTGGGAACACTTACAATAGATCGAGTGGGACTTTCAAATGTCAAAAATACTGTAACGGTAGCTTAATTAGCCCTGATTTAATTTTGGTTAGTTAGGTTTACACTTTATTTAAGGAAAAAATGATATTACCCTCTGTTTTTATTTTATTCACAGCAAAAACACAATATTTCGCTGATTTTTTTTTTATCATAATAGTAACAACATAAAAACAAACCAGTGCTTTACTTTTCTAAAAGGTGAAGTAAGACTGTGGCTTTCGCTTGGTTGGTCTCTTTTAGAATTGGCCTTAAATTGCTCTCTAAATTCCCACTTCAATCACACTTTGATCTATTTTAAAAAAAAATTCCCAGTGGTCTTTTAATTATGATTATGATGCTTTGAGCAAAAAAAAAAAAAAAAAAAAACTGTCATTTTCTAGGACATAGTTTCTGTTGAGCAGCAGTAGTTTAGTAAGTGTTGTGGGTGGGACCTTTGGCGTGGAGCAGCCCGCCCCCCTTCCCCTTCTGTTGCTGAGAGTTTTCTGTTTTCAATCTCTATTGCTAGCTTACAAGCTTATTTATGGAGCAGAGCAAGGAGCATGCGGCCCGCCAAGTGTATTTTCTGTCACAAGTACAATTTGTTTTTAAACAGCATATTTTCAGCTGCTTCTGATTAACAACGGTGGGAGCATAAATATATTCAGAAATGCAATTTTAATCTTAATTTCCTTTATATATCCTCATCATCAGAAAAATGCCAAAAGAACGTGTTAAAAACACCTTTTTCATCAGAGTGCCTCTTTAAGCGTTTAAGGTTGCAGACCCCTTGTTTTCAGAGAACATTTTGTACCTTCAAGGCAGCAAAAACGAAGAAGGCCAGCTCAGTCAGGCACAGAGGGATCAGGGACAGCCTCCTCCACACTTTCCCCAGAGAAAACACCGGCATCCAGCGCTCGGCGGGCCCCAGCCCACTGAAGTACAGATCTAAGATGGGCTCACACAGGAGCCGTCCCAAGTAGCAGCATAAGGCAAACGGGTTCGCCGGAATGCCCAAAGCGGGAAAAAACACAAGCGAGGTTATCAAGGCAAAGGCAATCAAGTTGAGCAAAGACAGGAGGGATTTCATCCTCAAGTCTACTATTAGAGCCCCCAGAGCCACAACTAGGCCTATTATGGCCACCGACTTTTGAAGAAGCAGGGTGGTACTAGCGATGGCAAATCCCAGGAGCTCCAGCCACTCCACTGTCGTCAGCAAGGTGGGTTTATAGTGGAAAGTGCCACAAATGCGCTCAGTTACGGCCCACACAGCCTTCATGGCAGCGCTGGCTATGAGGAGATAGTTGGCCACCAGTTCCTTGACATTGGTGCTCAAGGCGGGGCTGTTGAGGAAGCACAGGAGCCCCAGCAGGAACCCAAACCACAAGTGGAACAAGCTGAGGCTGGCCTTCTCCATGGCAAAGTAGTAGTGGAGGATGCTGGCAATGCCCAGCACAAACAGGCCAAGGATGAAGATGACGAGGATCATGGGCTCGTCCGTCACCTCCCAACGGACGTACATGCCCACACACACCGCCACCAGGAGGTTGATGCGGGACAGGCATCCCAGGCAGCACACGGATGTAAACACGTCCGCCTCCCTCTGGCTCCTTTTTACCGTCCGATCTTCTTCCTCCTCTTCTCGATCCATGGCTGACTGGAAATCCACCTTTTCCAAACACAGAGAAAACCTTCGGAGCACTCAGTGACTTCCTGTCATCCTGTCAGTCAGCTGGAGGACATGATTTCTGCAGTCACCCCCTGTAATTGAGAAAAAAGGGGGTTAAAACAACCTTTTTGTTCACACTAAAAACAACAAAACACTCAGGTTAAAAACTTTACATTAATGTTCTTTGGTAACACCAAAACACGTATTTACACTAATTTTTCTGCAGGATCCCGAGTAAAACAAAAGTTGAGCAACTTTTTAAGGTTTCAAAAGAGCCGTTACGTTTCTTTATGGTTTTTTTTTTTTTTTTTGACGTTCATCTAAATTTTTTTATATATAATTTTCTTCGTATTACTCGTCATATTTATTCTTCGTCGTATTCGTTTTATTTTTTGAAGGCGGACACCTCCACAACAAAATGCGAATTCCTGCACTTTTAGACCAAAAGTTCTACACAAAAAGCTGTTTATTCAACAGTTGGAGTGACGTTAACTGTCAAAGCGCCGATGTGGCATTCAAATCAGCCAGTTTGCTAACTTACCCCCCACACCATCACGTTTAAAAAAAATAGTTTTTATGGAGTCAAACAAAATAAATCTCATCCTAACAGTTTGAAGAGTACAAACAGTCAGAATAAAACTGCAAACACGGTTTATGGACTAAATATTGCTTACATGTTGTTAAAGTCCACCAGAACGCTTCCGGATTCGGTTCTACGGCATCTCGTAAAGGTCAAAATAGCCAAGCAGTCGCTTTTTGGTTGGAAACTGAAAGAAGAAACCCTGAACATTAAGCGGTAAAAATGTCGGGTTTTGGTTCACTTTTTCACGTTTTGTTAGTGAAAATGAAAGGAATCATGTGACAATCTTTTTTTTTTTTTTTAAAAGGCTAATGTTATTCGCAGGTATAATTTCAAAAATTACGTGCGAATTGTTAGTTCTTTTTTTTTGTTTTGTTTTTTAAGCATATTTTTCCGTAATGAATTATAATTATCACACAATTTTGTGAATGATAAATAAAATAAACGTAAGTATGAAGACATGATGTTGTATTCCATTTTTAGAAATAAATGTTTTTGTTCTAATTTTTTGTGGTTTTCATGCTAATTTTCTTTTAGTGTTTTCATGTTGATTTTTTGTTCCCCATTTTTTGTCAGGCTAATCGTTTTCATGCTAATTTTTTCATGTTTTTCATGCTATATATATATATATATATATATATATATATATATATATATATATATATATATATATAAATATTCTTCATGCTAATTGTTTATGTTTTCCGTTCTAATTTTTTGTGTTTGCATGCTATTTTTTTCATGTTTGTTTGCTAATTTTCATGTTTTTTTCATTCTGATTTTGCATTTTTTCATGCAATTCTTTCATGTTTTACCAAACTATTTTTATCAAATATTTTTCATGCCAATTGTTTTTCAATCCAATTTTTGTGTTTTCATGCACATTTTTTTCTTGTTTTTTCAGGCTAATTGTTTTTCATGTGTTTCATGCATTGTTTTCAATGCTAATTTTTCAAAATCGTTTTTCATGCATTTTTTTCCCATGTTTTCATGCTAATTTTTATTTACCGTGTTGTTCATGCTAATTTTTTTTTAAAGATATACAAAATCAAAAAACTACAATCACTGGGCGCTAACCTTACCTGTTCATGAGAACTATAAGGTGATCTAAATTAAAGGTTGAAAAGCCACAATGAGTCTGTGTCATGGACGCATCTGCTTTGTTTATGTGATCGGGACGACGTTGCCAGTCTGTTTTGTTCTTCCTACTTACTTCATCCACAAACATTACAGAGTTAAACAATGCGGAAGGATTAAATAGTATGAACTGTTTATTTTTGTTTGTGAGTCAATCCCATCGATAACGTTGGACACGGAGCAGCGAAGTCCATGTGTGACCAGGATGCTAAATTTGTGGGTGTGGTCAAATTTGTGGCTGTTACTTGAGATTCTTTAAAAATGATTTTCAAGATCATTTTTTGCATTTTTTTTCTCTAACTGTTTAATAGATGTTTTTCTGGGGTTTTTGTGTTTCAAAATCATTTTTGAAAAAAATGTTTTTTTGATGATTTTTTAAGCTTTTTTTTTTTTTTTTCCTTTTTCAATGATTACAATATGCTTCCACTGAAAAATACATAAAATATTAGTAAAAAAAAAAATACCATCAACTGTTTAAAGCAAGTTTTTTACTTAAAGTAGTTTCAATTTTTTTTGTAACTGTATTTTCACACCACATTTATTTTTAAATTTTAACATTTCAATTTGTCACAAGAAAAAGGCCACAAATGATCTTTGTTTTTTATTTTATAAAGAGACTACTGTTATACAAAAAATCTTCAAAGGGATTCATAAAATTTAAAACCGGATCAGTTTACCATCAAAAAACAAGATTAGAGTCACCCCCAAGCTATTAGTACAACAATATGCTTCCATCATTTGTTGATAATATTGTAAAAATGTTTAATAATTAAGGCATCTTCAAAACATGTCAACTCTATATTTCTTAAAACTATTTTAAATTCTAGAAAATAAAAGTAATTTTTTATTTTAAATCTAAAACTATTGTTTTGAAACACTAACAGACATTTGATTTAAAGTCAAAAGTTCTTTAAAATTCGATTTACCAGGAAATCTAATAATAGGAGTAATTGTGCTCTGGATGACAAGAATGCAAAAGAACGCTCAAAATAGGTATGCATGTTAATCTGGAAAAACATCTTTTAAATAGAGTTGATGGACTCATTTAACCAACATTCACAGCAAGTTTGACATTTCTCCCTGCCAGTTTGACAAGCATTTTCACCTGGAATCAAGCAACCATGACTGTGCACATAAAGGTCAGATGGATTAAATTTTAAATGTCTTAAATGAGTTTGAAGGAACTTCATATTCTATCTGAAATGAGATGGAAAGCATGGAAAAGAAGGAAGAAGTAGCATTAAGTACTTGAAATGACCCTGTGGTGAAGAGCTTTAAATCTGCACAAATATTCTAGTGTTTTAAGTTTTAGTTGCCAACAGATAAGTGTCATTTTCAAACACTTATTCGTTTAGATTGGAAAACAAATTTGTTCAAGAAATCAAAATCAGTCAAGTAAAGAAAAAAAAAAAAAAAGCAAGTTTAAAGTGTAACACATTGTTTGAAACTAAAGGCTAGGCGCTCTGACATGCACAGAATGGAAAAAAAGAATCATCTCAAGGAGCCCAGGGTGTGTAAATGAAAACGCA
Organism: Adrianichthys oophorus; assembly: GCA_036245035.1. Taxonomy (NCBI): domain Eukaryota; kingdom Metazoa; phylum Chordata; class Actinopteri; order Beloniformes; family Adrianichthyidae; genus Adrianichthys; species Adrianichthys oophorus. Next base: position 1,010,538 of record BSAI01000030.1, read on the forward strand.
AAGCAGGTTGGGATAAATATCAACCGGTTGTATTGAAAAAGAGAACAGGAAAAAACAAAAAATACAAGACAGGGGACACAAGCTGGAGGGGACGAAGGCTAGTCCAGGTGTAATTGAATTGTCCAAGTTGATGCAGCCCAGAAATGCGTTTTGTAGTAGGATGGGAACCCGTTGAGCTTTATTGCAGATAGTTGGGATGTTGGAAGAGATGCAGCTATCAGGGTTGGTTCAGTGTGGGTAGCTCATCATCAATTTGACGAAATCAGAAGATCACACTACAAAAAAACCTGACCGGTGAGTTCGCCAAAAGTGTTTAAAGGCAAGGTGGCTGAAGCACGAGTGGGGCAACCAAGTTTGTTGCTGATGCTTGAATGCTCACCACAGCTATAACAGCAGCCAGAGCAGGAAGCAGGAAGTGCCTCGCATAACCCAGAACTTAAATAGCAGCGGGTCCTGCCACAATAAAAGCATGTGACAGGTGTTCTTTGGCTTAATGGCACAGGGTTACACGAGCAAATTTAAGCAACCAAAAATCAGAAATAATACAACAAAACAGACAACAGAAATTTGGATCTTTACAATGATATACAAACACAGAATAATTAGTAATAAAAATTGATTTGAAAATATTGAATGACTCAATATTCTGTGTATTATTTGTTTTTCAAATGAAAATAAAGACAATTCGTTTTTTTTTTTCGTTTTTCAAGTCAAAAGTCAAAAATTAAAAAACGAAAAAAAAAATCATTTTACGATTTCCATATTAAATTGAAAAGGAAACAAATGGAAAACAAATGTTTAATTTTGTTTTTTTGCAATTTCATCTGAGACACGGGGGGTCACCAAGAAGGTTTTTTTTTAAAATTGGTTTATTGAGGACGTATGAGGCAAGCTGCGGGTGCTTGTTTCGCTAATTTAGAAGAAGGCCAATCTTTGCATGCAACTACCACAAAAACTAAAGGAAATTCATGTTGGGCACACGTATTACATGCAGCCAAAATGCACATTGCTGCATTGCCTGCAGGTGTTTTAAGTGCGTCCAAGGCTGGATTTTGTTGTTGGCCGCGCTTATTTAAAATTACACTTAAAGTTAAATTCCTGTTAGCTGTCACGCTCCTAGGTGCGTGAAATGTGTTTTCTGCATTTGATCCATCACCTGGAGGAGTGGTGAGTTGCAGAAACACCTGAACTCAGGAACCATTTGGTGGTTTAACCCTAACCATAATCCTAACCTTAACCCTTCTGCAGCCAAGAAAAAAGTTCAGCACTGGCTGCATGTATTAAGGAAATTACGTGCGAATAGACACGTTCTTAAGGGCTAAAGCACAGATTTGTTGACAGAGTAATTTCAGAAAAGTCAAACGCACGCAGGGATTTCAGCCACCTTACACCGACTGGGTGTGAAAAGGTGTTAAGAAATGTCGGTGAAAAGATTCAACTTGAAGTTGCAAGTTGAATCAGGTAAGAATGGCCCTTAAACATATATATATATATATATTATGTAAGGATGCAGAATGAAGTAAAATGTTCATTAAAAAGGAAATCATCAATTAAATAATCATATACTTATAACAAAACATTTTAGATTTTAGGCAGAGGAATACCAAAGTGTTTGACTGAAAGAATGTATTTTAATCTGATTTTAGTAATGCTTTTCTGAGCGTGATTTTTCCTGAATAAAAGACCTTTAGCTGCTGGTGGTTTTCTTTCAGGATTTCGGTGGAGCTGGTGTCCAGTGCTAAGGAATCTGCAAGCATGTATGAGTAGGTGCTGTGCCCGTGTATGTTCATCTGGAGTGGATCTGTTCTCGACATATGTGATGCTGAGCAGACAGCATTTGTCTGACATGACTCTTGTTGATTCCGAAGTTACCCACAAACCCAGACTTTTTCCAGATACACTGTTTCATCTAATAAATGTGACTGACAGGTATGCTGAGTAAATTCTAATTGTAATTGTAACATTTGACTAAATGCATAAAGAAACCCAAAAAGTAAAACCCCCAACTGTATCTTTGTTTCTGTTGAAAAGAATATTCATGTTAAGTTTGTTATACTCAGTTTTTTTCACCTGCAAGAAGAGACATTTCTAAAAAGCTTTAAAAATGTTAACATCAACTTTGTTAATAAAGCTTTAAAACTCTAAATGGAAAGCATGGAGCCACTAATGACCAACTCCTAAACAAAGCAAGTCTAATATGAACATTTTAAACCCCAGTTTAGATTAATTGAACATTAACTTGTTTAAAGTTGTACAAGTGCTTGATGCAGTCTTTTTGGATGTTGTTTTCCAGCTCATCAGCCCGACACTTTAGGCAGGAATCACGGCTCCTCTTCCACTACTCAACACATCCTTAACAACCAATCAGGCTTCTGCAGCAAAATGACAAAAATTATGGCTTTTCCAAAGGACCTGCAATTTAAAAAAAGTTTACAGTTTACAGTGAATTAATGATTGTATTGCACATAAATTAGAGGAATCCTTTAGAGGGATTTGTCTGTATGCTATATACCATGGTGACATTACTTTAGTCTCCTTTTTATTCCCTTGTGGAGCTGCCCTCTGTTCTTCTAGCGCTGCAAAAAAAAAAATCTGGAACTTTGCTTCTAGAAACTTGATCTACAGAAATAACATTTTTGAACTCAACATAGTATTTTATAAATTATTGGATTTCATCACTTTAAGAGTCAGTTCATGTATAAGGTTCAAATGTCTTCAATGCATTTTAATGATATCATTTCACATGTTAACTTGTTCACTGATTTAAATGGTAAATATATTTTAGCAACATTGATCCCATATAGTTACTCTATGTATCACCGAATCATTCAAGCTGGCTGTGGCTGTTTCTAGTCTTGTGGGGGCCATAGGTAAGATGCTGTTTAAGGGCCTCCATTTTTTAAACTGTAATGAAGAGATTCCTAACCCCTTTGGTCAACTAAGACCAAAAAAATCCTCTTTAGAAGAATCCTCTTTATCTCAACAAATAGAAGAGATTAAATAAACTAACAATTCCAAAAAAAAAAAAAAAACAACAACAAACGTACACTTAAAAACGGGTCAATGTCCATGTAAATGTGCAGATGATGCTTTTACGTCAGAAAAAGGTCCTCAGAAACCGGATGGTCCTGGAGCTTCTTGGTCAGGATGTTCAGCAGATTCCTCTGGCTCAATGTCTAATCTCCAAAATATTTTAGAATTGCTCCTGCAGAGACAAAGCTCATTAGATCGTTGAAAAAAAGATCAAGAGTGCATATTCCTATTTTATTATTAGTGATGTTGCAGTAATGCAGAAAAACAACAAATAATTTGTTTTAAGTAATCAATTTTAAGTATTTTTAACATGAGTTTACACACAGTACTGATTACAGTAAAACTATGATTTTTAAAATAAATGATCCACTGCCACAATAGTCTAAATTAGTCAAAACCATTCCTATTAGAATATTTCCAGACTATTTCTGTGAATTAAAAAAAGAAGACTTCCACTGAGTCAGTGTCATTGCAAAAAACAAACAACAAAGCTCTGTTTTTGTCACTGATCCTTGGTACAAAACGGTGTCTGACGCTAGCTCCAGCTGGCTAGCAGCACATTCCAAACCTTTGGGGGCACTGCCAGCCATGTCACTAACTTTGTGACAGTGTGGTTCAAAAAAGACGAGACACAGCTAATTACTGCATTTTATTTTATTTTTAGCCAAGCATTTTTTCATAAATAATCAAATAGAGGGTTTAATAAACTCAGGAAACAGTTAACAGGTAAAATCCTGACAGTTTAATGCTTCTCAAAAGAGGCTGAACTTGTAGCTTTAGGGCCCAATGAAATTGCCAAGTTTTCCCGTATGAAGAAACGGGCCTGAGGCTGGTTCGGAGTTTCTTCTGATCACCAATAACAGGATCGGCTAATCATGTCAAAACAGTTCCAGTATTCATCGGGTTCTTTTTGCGCATGTTCGAGTTTCAGTTAGAAACCATGCAGTCATACATCTTAGCAACAGCTAGCTGACTTCTGGCGAAGTTGCATCGTCAGAGAAATGTGACGGAAAAAAGATCATTATAACTGATTCTTACCTGGAAAGTAAAGAAAGTATTTTCGGTTATCATATCCTTAGGTCTCAAAATTTCCCTTTTACGGGCGCAAAACAACAATAAACAATCTTTTCCCTTTGTTGAAAGACTGGTACCCTAGCCCGGTCCACATCTGGAACTGGTGCCAATCTGCGTCTGGTACCGGCTTATGGTTAGGGTTGGGGTACCTGGTTACGGTTAGGGTTATGGTACCAGTGCAGTCTGGTACCGGACCGTTACCGGAGTGCGCTCTGGATTTTGGGGAGCCTTGATTTAATTGGATGAGCCAGCGCGTCAAAAAACAATGAGTTTGGGGCACCTGAAGTGTCCATTTTTGACGTGGAGGGCTCCTTACCCATGTGTTAATATGTGACAACTTGGGAGTGAGGATAGGCTGGCACAAAATATCAAGGTTGTAGACTGGTTGGTGAGCCCATGGAGTAAAAATTCAAATGTACCTTTTTTTCTACGTTTTTGCTGTGAGCAACAGGTCCTACTGCACACTTATAAACAGGGGAAGTAAGGCTGAAGTAAGTGAGGTGTCGACGTGTTGTACGCATCTTTCAAAACCAGCAAACTGCGCAAGAGGCCCATGATTTCCGTTCACATGATAACTGCCTGCTTCTTGTGTGCCCTGTCCAGCTTTTCTCATTTTTGGCTCACAGTATCCACTCGTCAGGGCAGTCGTGACGAATGCTTTACCAACAACTAGAGTTCGACATAAAAGTACTTACTGTATGACAGTATCATCAGTACAACATAGGTGTGCACAATTTTGGGTGTATTCATACTGGACACACTGGGTTTGCGTTAAATGAACTACGGTTTGTTTCTCCCAATTAATCTTGTACAAATTTTCAGTCTGAAAACACCCAAGCCAGGAACCAGGAACTAAAATAAGAATAACCTTTTCTACCTTTATTTTTAAGAGATTATTTTATACCTATTGTTGACATAGTGAAATAAATGTTTTTATAAATGTTGAATTTTCCTCTTTAAGGGTTGATTGCTCTTTAATTGTTTTATTGATTGAAAATCATCACTTCACACGTCACTACCAAGTCCTTGACTGGTTAAAGTTTGACTTTCAACATGCGTCTAATGGCATGTTTTGTTCCTAGAACACAAAAACTGATTTGAAAATGTGCGTTGCGACGCACGAGTCCAAGAGTTTCAATGCAGAAGCCTGAAACACGCATTCACACATTTCTATGGACTTTTCATTGGAAGTGGTCACTTGGACATGCATTGCCAAGGGCAATTTGAGCACAGCTTGAGATGTGAAAACAAACTGCACTGTCCTGATTAATACTGATACTAACTGAAATCTTCTCTTGGTAGTTGCTTTCTGCCTGAAAGACAAACCATCTTCAGCAGACAGACACTAGAGCTCATCCACTGTCAATTCTCTGGGTTCAATTCAACCTGCTGCCACTGCTTTTTTGCTTGTTGACAGCACAGAGACGATGTACCAGAAGTGAGGCGAAGAGAAAAAAAAAGGTTTTTGAGTTCTGGTCAAAAATGAAGGGAAGATCTGCTCTGATGAATGAGGATTTATAAAAGAACCTTTGGAACAAAAGTTATTAAAAAAGTCGAAGCAATGTGCCTGGATCTCCATTTCTCTGTTTGATATTGGCTTTAACCTGAAAATTGCTGAGGTATTTTTCATCGCAGAGACCATAAACTTCAAATATAACTACCAGTTGAGTGCAATCATACATTACCAACCTAATTTAGCCCTTTGCCTGAGATCACCAAGTGAAGTGGCAATGGCTTTTTAATAACCTGACCTGCTCAGTCCCGCTGAGCTGTGACGATGAAAAGTCTGATTCATTAACTGTGCCAACAGGGAGAAAATTACGTTTCAAATAATGAACGTGTTTTGCCACTTTGAAAAAAAAAAAAAAAAAAGCAGCACTCTCTTTTAGCCTGCACCTCCACAGAAGGGATTTTCATTTCATGATCTCGCCAGCGGACGACCAAAATCATTGTTCATTAAACACACAGTTTTACAAATGAGGGATTTGACTTCTATCTCTGTCTGAAGAGCCTTAATTTGCTTGTCTCGTAATTGGCCTGGATTAGTCAGGAAGTCCATTTGCTGTCCCCCTTTGGAAGACTGGATAGAAATCCTTGTCACCAGGTTCCCCCCTCTCCTACACCACAATGAAGCGGGCCTGTTGAGGAAAACCTGCCAGAAAAGAGGTGGAGAATTCAAGAGTCCTGCTGAGCTTTCTCAGATTTAACAAACCAGCATCTGGTTGTCAGTCTACGTGCCAAAACTCACCCATTCCAACCGGACAGATGAACGTAAGAGTTCATAAATCAAGAATCAGCACACTGCTGAAGATTTATTTGCAGAAAATACAGGACACAGCAACAAAAATGGTGCTACTCTATAAATTATCTCAGTTTTGCCCGAGAAATGAGAAGTCTTTAAGTCTACATTAGTAGATGCCTATAACACAAAATGGGTGAAATATATTTAATAGGCAAGTGTACATGTTGTTTTTAGCAACATTTATTTCAAAAATAAAAGAAAATTTCAAATATCAGAAAGGTTAAGGCCACATAAAAATGAAAAATCTTCATGTATTTTCAGTAAGAGCCTCTATTGACGATACAAATGCCTTAGGATGTGGGAGGGGTCAACTGGCACTCATGCTGCTAGTCATTGACTGTATACAAGAACCGGACTGAGTGGTCCCTGCCCCCTTGCATTCCAAATAGGAAGGACCCGCTGATTCCAGGAAGCCGAAATCCTGTGGACTTCCATTAATAAAATAAACAGCTATTACTCAGTCATTCTATTTGTCAGAAGAACCATTCTTGCTTGGCTACCTTTTTACCTTTTTGACATACTGTATTCCTGTTTATGCTATTTTTAAAAAAAATATTATTTCTTTATCGCAAGTTATTCAAGTTATTAACTGGCCAATCAGGTGTCTCAATAAAAGTATTTTTTTCTCACGTTAAACATTCAAAACATTTGGCTGACAGATTTCGTGTAGCCCGCTTTCAAATTGCAGGAGTGTGGCCTTCCAACAAGGTCACTCCTGATTGGTGAGAATGGTTGCCATAGAAATGTTGACTCAGACCAACTCGTACCAATCGCTGCTTACTGACCATTTCTGGTTTGAACAAGGCGATGTCTGTGTCGTGAAAAAATGGTGACCAAATTGACTTCATTTGGTTGGAGCCAGAAGTAAACCCTTTTCTATGAAATTTCATTTTAATCTTAAATGCTCTTCTTTATATACGTTATCATGAGAAAAATGCTACAAAAACATGTTAAGAAGGTCAAAAAAAAATTCACAATTTTCATCTGAGTGGGTCTGGTTTTGCTAATGTTTCTGTGTTAGCATGCAATCGTTCATAGTTAGCATAATGCTGTGGCCTCAAATGTGCTTCATTATGACTTCCTGTTAGTAAAAAAAGTCAAATAAAACTTATTTCCTTAGGATGCAAAAAAATCTATATTTACTAAAGTTATACCATTGAGTACAATTTCACAATATTAAATAAATGAATATTTTATCTATGAACACAAACTTAACAGACATTGCCGCACCAAATGCTAAGTAAAACATTGCTGCATCACAAATTTACCTTTTAAAATGTTTTCGAATGTGAGTGTCAATGACAAATTTAAAACAAGGATCCATACCTTTCAAAATGTATTCTGTATATGAAGTATTTATCAGTGTACAAAACCTATGGGTCTGTGGTAACACATCAATTTCAGGTTAAATGACTTTGAAAACATTGACACAACAGAACTGTAGTAGCAATACGACAATCCAGTGCAGTTATGCACAATTAAAGTCTTGCTTTAGTTTCATTTTATGTGTTTGAATTTGATCACAGTTACTAGACTGTTGTATTTTCTTTTGTCATATCTCCATGTTGTTTTCTTCCCTTTTCCTTCGACAAATCTTGCAATATCCTATGATCCTAACCAAATCATGCTAATCCTGCTTCTGTGTTTTTCGGTCAAAACTCAAATGAAGCAGGATTTTTTTTTTTTTTTAAATTTATTTATTTTTTTTTTTAACTTGTCCTGTCCAACAGCTGAGCAAACAGATATGAGCTGAGAACCTCTTGTATTAGACAGATTTTACTCTTACAATCAGGGGTTATAAATCATAGCGAACATAAAATGTATGTTGGTATAAGCCCCTTTTGTAATTTAAACCAAACTTTATTAATATATATATATTTTTTTAATTTGTGTCTTTTTTGTTGGACCGGACGGAAAAGGAAAGGGGAAAAAGGAGAAAGTTGGGGGGTGGAGGGGGGGAAAGAGAGATGGTGCATTATAGCAGTTAGAGAATGGCTACAGGGAAGGGAAGGTAGAGTTGTTAATCTACAGGCAACAAAATGCTGGAGCTTATACCCATTGCAATAGTGAATGTTGGTCTAAAATGGGCACGGCCTGTCCACACACTCAGCTGTTACATACCTGCCGGCTCTGAGAGTGTTCACAAACTTGTCCACATCCAGTTCACACGCACACTTGTGCATACCAACCAACACATGTAAAGCATTACATTCCGTCATGCACACTATTTGAAGGTGCAAAGGTGAGCCGACGCCTGTACTCAGGTGAATGTTATGTTAAGCTGAAGTGGATGATGGAATGCACAAAAAAGGAGGGAGAACCCCCAGCCATCCCCACACCAAGACACCCGCGCCGACCAGGGCCCGCCCCCGCACCCATACTGTGGGGTCAATGGAGGAGATCCACCCGCCAGGCAGCCCAGCCAAGCACCCAGACCAGGGCCCGCAGGACAGCCACACGGGCCCCCAACACCCGAGTGCAGTGAGGTACGGAAGCGCAGAGCGCAAGGCCCAGCCCAGTCAGGAGAGCAGCCCTCCCACCGCGCCAGGTGGCCCAGCGCGGGGCCCCACCCCCGAGAGCCCCACCACCCCAGACAAGCCGCCCACCACCACCCAGGAGTTCTGGGCATCCCCCCACCCCAGCCCCGGGTACGAGCCCGGGCCCCCCACGGGAGACCCGCTCCAAAGCTCCAGGCAGCTGCGGAGATCCAGAAGAGAGCACAATGGGGGTCAGCTACCCCCATCTAGAAAAGGGATGACCAAGAGCAGTGGGGGTCCCCGAAGGTGTACATTGCCTGACCAGGCTCTCCTAATGTTGTGACCCAGAAGGGGCTCGGCACCCGAGGGTAAGGGCCAGAACCCGCACCACAAGGACACAGACACCCTCCAGGCTCAGATGGAATATGATCCCCCGCTCATGGACTTGCCAGAGGACAAAGGGATCCCTCTCCCTGTGAGGGAGGGGGCCGCCGGGCCCAGGAGGCCGACCCCCAGGAGACAAGGCCACCGCCGCTGAAGGCCCTGTTCCCTTCACCAGGGATGGGGTAAGGGACAGAAGATCAGTAGTCCCACCTTCCTTGTGTAATGTATTTGTGTGTGTGTTGAGGTGTGTTTCTTGTGATTGATGGGTGTGTGTAATAAAGGGTGCAGTTAAAATTGGCGAGCACGGCACTGAGGACATCTCCTGATTGCTTACAGGGATGTCCAATCGCCCTCTCACCAAGGAGCCCTAAATGTCTACGGTGCAGTTAAAATTGGAGGGTAGAGCACTGAGAGGACATCTCCTGCTTGCTGGCAGTGATGTCCTAGCACCCCCCACCAAGGATCCTACGTGTCTAAGGTGCATTTAAAACCAGAAGAAGGGGGCGAAACTGTGCGGAGACCATGGGAGGGGTGGACCACTGCCAAGTGGCTCGGCCCCTCGAGGTATTCCGCAAGCACGCCCCTCCTTCCAACCTAATAAGTGGTCGTATGAGGAAGGAGGGAAGGTCGGGGACAGCTACCAAACTGACCCCCGATGATGAAACAACCGTCCCCCCGCCCCCCCCAGCATTGGGCCCAAGTCTCCCCAGGGCAGAGGCCCCACCGCCCGAAAGCCAACCCCCCAGGCCCCACACCCCCCACCCCACACAAAGAGAGAGGAGCCCAGAGGGGGCCAGCCCCCAGGGCAAGCCCCAGCCCCTCCCCCCCCAAGCACCGCCCCTGTAGCTACCTGGTCAGGTACCAGCGGGCCCGAGTAAGCCCCTAGGGTCCCGTACTGGTAGTGGACCCCCCCTCTTGCCCACAGACATCCCCTCCCCTGGCCCGCTCCCCCCAGATCCCGCAATGGTAGGCTTTACCTGGAGCAATCGCAGGCCCCAAGAGGGTTGCCCCACCCCGTCCCAGGGCCAGAGAAGGAGTGACGCCAGCCCCCAGGTGCAGCCGGGCCGCCCATCCAGCGCAGGCAGACCCCCCAGGGCCAGGGCCCTGCGCAAGCCCCCCCCAGCACACGCAAAAAGACCACCCCCCCAGCCAAGCCAGACCCCCACCCAATGCACCATCCACACCCCCCCACGCCCAGGCCCGGGAGACCATGCGGCCCCCGCGCTTGCCCCACCCAGGCGCCGGACCAGACCCCCCGACCAACAGCGCCCCCCTGCCCCCACCATAATGTTTTAGTAATGTTTTAGTAATTACAGATTTAAGTTGCTGATATTCCAAGAATTTATTTATTCCATGTTTTTCTTGTAGTTCTTGGTGTGTTATGAATCTTCTGTCGATAATCAA
>BSAI01000030.1:1026211-1041358 GCA_036245035.1 Adrianichthys oophorus
ATCAGCATAAAGACTAATTTTATGATTACTGTATTTTGTTGTAATTCCTTTAATGCTCTCGCGCTGTCTTATTGTTGCAGCCAAAGGTTCAATAAATATAGCAAAAAGAGAGGGGGACAGTGGACAACCCTGTCTGGTCCCTCTACCAAGTAAAAACCTGTCAGAAGTCTGTTTGTTGGTTCTGACTGATGCATTTGGGTTGTGATATAATATTTTAATCCAATCAGTGAAGGATTCCCCAAACCCAAACTTATGGAGGGCAGCAATGAGGAACTTCCAGTTTACTCTGTCAAATGCTTTTTCAGCATCCAATGAGAGTATGGTTGTTTCCTGGTTTTTAATAGTGGCAAAATCTATTATGTTAATAAGTCTGCGGACGTTATCACTTGAGTGTCTACCTTTGATGAAACCAGTTTGATCATGATGAATTATATGAGGAGTGATTTTTTCCATTCTCTGCGCGAGTGCTTTGCAAATAATTTTTACGTCTGCATTGATTAGAGAAATGGGGCGATAGCTTGAAGGAATTGTGGGAAGCAGGATTTTTTTTCTCAGCAAACAAGACCGCGTCTGGGGATGTGAACTGGATATTCTAATCGACGCCTACAACCGAGTTCATGAACTGTCTGCCATGTTTTAATGCTTCAGAAATGACAGTCCACTGAAATGTCCACAGATTGGTTTCAACACATGCGAAATACCCTACACTGGATGAGTATCTTTTTTTTAGCACATTCTTGATAATCAAAATTTTTTTGTAATTTTTTTTGTTTTGTTGTGCAAGCTATTCAAGTTTTATCCTCTTAAGACCTGGCGTCCACATACATGGACATCACATTTTGGGTTATATTTCCACAGCAGTTAATTCTGCTTAATGGGACCCTGTGACTACACGTTTAGATGGTTTGCTCAAATATTAGCTCGTGTCCTAAGAAGATAAATTGTCCAATCAGGTGTCACAATAAAAGTATGTGGTTTTACAGTGAACTTTCTAAATGTTTGATTTACAGATTTTGTGTAGCACGCTTTCAAGTGGTAGGGCTGTGGCCTTCTAACAAGCTCACTCCTGATTGGTAAGACTGTTTGCCATAGAAGTGTTGGCTCAGACGAACTCAGACCAATCACTACTTCCTGACGTCATCAGGCTCCAAAATGGCGGCGACCATATCGCGAAAAAAGGGCAACTGAATTGGCTTCATTTGGTTGGAGCCAGAAATAAACCATCTTCTAGGAGTGTTGTCACGCCCACTCGGTCCAGATCTCATATAAAGTCAATAATCACAAAAATGCATACATTACTGACAAAAAAAGGAAGCTTTACCAAGATGTTACACATGATTCTTCAGGTTTGATGGTGACCATTTTAGAAAAGATATTCTGTGGAAGACTTTTCATCCTAAAACTAAAAGCACTGATATACTTTGATGAACATTTAAGAGCTTTTATCGTGGAATATCATTATAAAGGCTTTTTCTACCTGTAGTGGAATATGTGGTTACACTTGACTAACTTCTGCTCTCTCTCTGCTCACCATGGACAGTGCTTCACAGCAAATGCTGTTTTGTCTGATCATCTGAAGCAGGGATAGGCAACTCCAGGCCTCGAGGGCCAAATTCCTGCATGTTTCCCAACATACCCTGCTCTGACATGTTCTAATTGGCTGAACACACCTGAACCAGGTAATCAGTCATGATTAGGGTTAGGACATCTGGAAATCATGCAGACACTGCGGCCCTCGAGGCCTGGAGTTGCCAATTCCTGATTTGAAGTGTGATAACTGAGCAGTGAGTGACTCAAGCTTGGAGCCACCAGTTTGAAGACAGAGTCTGGAGTGGCGTTCAGGGCGGGTGGTGAACACAACTATTGCTTGTCTGACCAGATCGCACCAACAGAAGACGGGATCCGCAAAGCAAACAGCCAAACATCAAGTGTTTACTGCCTGAGACGGAGCACATTGTTGGTTTTGTGAGTGCCCACTTGTTTTCCAGAACTCGTAAAAGCGCGAGGCTTAAGACGCCGTCTGTGCCGGAGCGGGTGATTCACTTCTCAGCTGCAGCTTCACAGAATCGACTTGCATCACGCATCATCTCTCTGCCTTTTTCAATCAGCCTCTCTCCCCTTCATTGTGCCACTCTTGACATTTCTGTGTCACTCCTACTCACTTGCATTTCAAATCATTTGCTCTATCTCTTGCGCCGTCTTCGCCGCAGCTCCAACATACACACATCCTCATGCAATGTCAAGGTGAGTAAGTCAAGCACTTTCATGCATCATTAAAGCAGCAATAACAGCTCAGGACTGCCTGTCTATGGAGACGCCTGATTGACATGACAATTACTTACAAAATATACTTATATTAATGGTTTATTATGGGTTAAATGTCACATGTTTATATGAGCACACTGCAGCCATCATGGAAATGAGAAGCTGTGAGTGAGTCAGTGTAAAAGCTGGCAAAATAAAACACACCATTTGACACACCGTAACCCTTCAACCATTTTACCCGATCAACATGAATCAGCTGATTTTCATATCAGTTTTGCACCAATGTGCAAAAATTTACTACTGTAAAGTGTTGCATAACGGTGCAAAGCCACTTTTCTCTGAATCAGAGTCAGTTGATTTACGTGGATTCCATAAACACTTCACTATTAAAAAATAGCGCATAACGGTGAAAAAAAATGCTATTCTCGGCATCAGTCAGCTGATTTACATCGTAAACCCTTCACTACTTGTAGTGTCACATATCAGTGCAAAGACTGCTTTTCTCCACAGAATCTTCTGGAATTCCCTTAATTTCATCAGCGACTGAAGAGTTACAGTAGTTGGAAGAAGGGTTTAAGTGTAAGATTGAAAATAAAAGGAGTCATACCCACAGTATGATCAAAACACTTCAAATTATTAAATATGTTTCAGAATTTCATGCCTCACATTAGAAATGTGTCCAGTAACTTTTTTTCAAACTTCTAATTTGTCAAATTGACTGATACATTTAATTAAAAATCAGACGTTTTTTTTCTTTCCGTCAGTCAGCTTTTCATTACGAATCAAATATATGGCAGAAAACCGACTGTGAACGCAGAGTGAACTCCAGACATGAACAAACATGCACAGGATGAACTAATTATTCACAAACCAAAGCCCTCTCTTACACAGAGTCTGCATAAACTGCTATAACAAAGAGTCCTCTCATCTGTGGCCACCAAATATGAAGTCCATCCCAATCACAGATGGAGCCAGTAAAAAAAATTTTGCCACCCATGTGCAGCCACTTCATTTAATTAGTCGCCACCATTTGTAAACATCTCTGGAACCTGTCAATAAATTATTAGCCAATCTTTTGATTTGCTGAAAACAGTTTTTTTCAACATTTCTATTTGAAAGAATCGTTAAAATTACTAAACTTACGCTTGTAATCAGGATCAAGTTGACACGTCATATAATGAAGGCAGATCATTAACCCTTTGCTTCAACACTCAAGCTTTAGCTCCAGTGTTTACATTCTAACTCTTCAACTCTTGACGCAGTTATTTCTGAAACAGAAAAAAAAGCAGCCTTGCGCTGATATACAACACTTTACAGAAGTGAAATGCTCACGCATTTGACGTAAATCTGCTGATTCTCTCGTGGAGAAAAGCGACTTTGCACCGTTATGTAAAATATTCAATTCAATTCCATTATATTTATATAGCCCAGTATCACAACCATAGCTGTCTCAATGGGCTTCTCATCAGTATTTATGCAAAGAACATAAAGTCAGTCATAAAAATGTAAACAATAGCTGGTTGCTAAACTAAACTAAACAGACTAGACTAAACTGGCATCTCTGCCCTTAGACCCTCCTTCTCGGTGAGAAAAAAATCATAAAAAAACCTTATTTTATTAAAAAAATAAAAACCTTCAGGGATGCCCTATATGCAAAATACTGCATATACGGGCAAGGCCAAAACAAGCCGTTGCTTTTCTCTGCGTCAGAATCAACTGATTCCTGCTGATCGCGGAAACGGTCATGGAGTTACAATATGCCTTAGAGAGTGTGATATTTTAGATGTTGCCAGTGACATCTCTGGTTGTAAATGTTTAAAAAGACAGATGTCGACATGTCAGTGGACTGGAAATAGAAGGCTTGCTTTGCGTTCGAGGGCCGGCCTCGTGTTGCGTTGAACGTGTGCGTTGTGGAGGGACAGACGTCAGACTCAGACATGCCGGAGGCAGTGTGTACATTCCGATTGATTAATGAACGTTCTGCTTTTTTGTCTCAAGGCTTTAAGGCTGACGTACACTGGTTTGGTGCGGTGCGTCTCCATTGCCTTGACAGACCATTTGACAAAACATTTTATATTCAAAGTGACGTGCCCACACAATAATTTACATTAACACCGCAGATCACACCACTGTCCATTTCTGCCACAGACGTCAAAAGCTTCATTTTGAAAATACAAAAACAAAACATATTTTATGACACAAAAAAATGCATTCCATAAGGACTCAGTGAATAAGGAGAGAGCATGGGACCTTATTGCCAAAGGTGTGTCCTTGGCTCCAACTTTGACAGCCAATCTAGCCGTCTTCTTTGGACAATTTTAATCCATCTGTTTTTTTTTTTTTATATTAGAGTCAGTCTGTTCTACTAAGTCTAAGTATTCCATCTCAAGTTTGTGGTGCAGAATTTCAGACTTTTTATGAAAGCTCATTAGAAACATGAAAATTAGTGTGCTTATAGGCTGCCCTGACATCGTGAAGATTCAGAGGGAATGCTAAATAAGGTGATTAGGCTTGGCAAAGGACTGCTGAGTGCAATCATTTCACAAGAGAGCTCATATTTTAAAATAGCTAAATTAGCAGATAATGAGTCTCACACACTTGGCAGCTGTCATTTGCGAAAATATGCAACTAGTTTGTAAATAAATAACATTTTCTGTCTGATTTTTTCTGCATTTTCCACTGGACTGAAATGATTGTTTAGACGGTGTTTGCTAGTGGCATGACATTAACGCGCTTGCACAATACGCGGAAGCCTTGCGTCATCAGGTTTGAGCGGCCTTCCTTTCATTCAACTTTTATGAGTCAGTTGCACGCTGTGAGATGGACAGATGCACCTTCAGAGGCAATGTGGAGTGATGGAGGATAAATTGTCCTGAGTCATTCCCCTCGCCAAAGAGCTGATGGGTGTTAAAAAAAAAAAAGAAGAAAAAAAAAAGAAGCAGAGAGGCTCACCGGGGAGAGACCAAAAAACTGACATGTAGACTGGTCGCTACGGCAACCCTTGATCAGAAATCCTTCTTGGAAAAGCAGTTGTGATCCTGTGTGATTAAGCATGTGTTTTAGTCATCATGAGCTCTCTGCTTAAGAGGAGGAGGGACATGAAAATATATTTTTTTAAAAAGAGACGAGGTGTGGAGTGAAAACATTAACTCCTTTTCGACATTTATACATACACATATATATTTATACACACATATATATATTTATTTTACTTGATTAGGAGAAAATTTGAAGAAGAAGCAGAACATTTTCACTTCAGTCCAAAAGAAATGGAGGTACGTGGGAGTCTAGGAGAATTGAAAAGCAAAGAAATGAAAGTAAAAACACGAAAAGCCCTGCAGCTGCATGAGAATTTATTAGACAGTCCGACCCTCGCAAGCAAATAGGAAAGTGCAGTTCAAATATAATGCTTTGTGTATTACCGGATATGCTCAAGGTACTTTGAATATTACGCTCTGCTGAATTGCTGAGTTGTTGCTTTCAGGCAAAAAAGAAAAAAAAGAAAATATGTCTCCATAAAAATGGCTCGAAAGCTTTTAGAAAAAGAAGTGGCATTAATAGCCCATTGTGAAAAGTCTTTTCTGTAGAGGTTAGAGGTAACAACAAGTAAATCAAGCTGGCCTTTTATTCAGAACCGTCTCTCAGTTTTTATTTCCCTTTCTCCCTGGCTGATCTAAAAGTGTTATTGTCTCACTAATAAAATGTGTTTTAGACCATGTTTTCTCTGTTTTTTTTTATGAGGGAGCACCATTCGGTATAATGAAACAGCCACAACACAGGCAGAATCTAGCAGCAGCTACCTTCAAACTTCAGCATCTAAAGCCAGCTATTTGACGGACATTCAAGAACGTGCAAAATGCGAGTACTTTAACATGCATTTTGTGCATGGTGTTCACACTGGACAAGAAGGGAGAGGTTCTTCTTTCTATTTTTCTGCTGTTTACAAGTGCATGTCCGCCAACTACAAATGGAAGAGGCTTGGTGCGAAATGTCACAGTGGTTCAAATTTTGTCAATCTTGGAGTCCAAATTCAACATGGAGGAGAATCTGAGCATTCTAACTATTAGGATATTTTTCTTACTTGTATCGAGACAATAATAAAAAGTTCCTCTAAATGTATTCTTATTTTTCTCAGTCTTGGACAGCAAGTTGTCAAACTCTTTGTAAAAGTCACTGTCTCCAATGGAGATCTCTGCCAGAGACGTGTCTAAACCAATTCCTGAGTTTAGAGGTGTAATCTTCCATTTAGAGGCCCAGGTGCCTCTTTGCACAGCCTACACATTGGATCTTGTCTGGTGTGGTAGATCTGAGCCTCCAACGCTCTGGTGTTCAGGGCTTGTTCCTGAGCTGCCAGGATGAGCGCTTCTGTGCTGTCCTGTAGGCCAGCCCTTTCTAGCCATTGGTAGAACTTCTTGATATCAGCCATTTCAGTTTTGGTTCGGTGGTACATCCCATGCAGGGGCTTGTCCTCTCATGGGGATCTGTCCTGCAGCGCTGCATCCTCTGCTGTCCATTGCCTAGGACATTCACTGAGCACACTGTCAGTTGGGGTCTTGACTTTGATGTATTCATGCATTTTGGATATTTCATCCTGGATAGTGGCTTCAACGCTCACCAGTCCTCGGCCTCATTCCTTGCGGCTAACATACAGTCTCAGGGTGCTGGATTTTGGATGGAAGCCTCTATGTATGGTGAGGAGCTCTGGTGACTTACCATCCATGGTCTGTATCTCTTCCTTCAGCCAACTTATTATTCCTGCAGGGCATCTGATGAATGGCAGTGCATCACCGTTTATTGCTCAGGTCTTGTTCTAGCCATTGATCAGGCTTCTCAGGACTTGCCTTACTCATTGGAGGTATCTGGCTGTTGCAGCTTTCCTTCTTGCCTACTCCAGGTTGCCATTTGGCCGTGGAATTCCAAGGTCCTTGTAACTGTCCTCAATGTCAGCTATTGTTCCTTTTGGGAGCGAGACCCCTTCAGTAGACTACCTTGCCTCTTTTTGTCACCATCCGACTGCGATTCTCAAGCCCAAATGACATCCTAATGTCAGTACTGTAGATCCTGGTGGTGTTGATCAGAGAGTCAATGTCGTGCTCGCTTGATGTCATCCATGTAGAGGAGGTGACTGATGGTTGCCCCATTCCTGAGTCGGTCTCCATAGCCAGTCTTGTTGATTATTTGGCTGAGGGGGTTCAGACCTATGCAGAACAACAGTGGGGACAGAGCGTCTCTTTGGTATATGCCACATTGGTTTGCTATTGATTTCAGGGGTGGTTTCCACAGCTTCATTGAGTTTCCTATGAAGGCTCTTAGAGTCCTGTTGATGTTGTACAGCTCCAAGCATTCAGTGATCCATGTGTGTGGCATTGAGTCATAGGCATTCTTGTAATCAATCCAGGCTGCGCACAGGTTGGTGTGCTGTGACCTGCAGTCTTGAGGGACTGTTCTGTCAACCAGGAGTTGGTGTTTGGCTCCTCTGGAATATCTACCAATGTCCTTCTGTGCATTGCTCATGAACTGATCCATGTGCTGATGTTTTTCGGTTGCAATGATGCCTGACATGTTGGTTCCATGTTGTGAAGCGACAGGCTGGCCAGTAGTTAGATGGGATCCTCAAAGTGAGGGATCCTTCTGGATCAGGATCGTCCGCCCTTCTGTTAGCCATTCAGGGTTAGTCCCATCTCTTAACAGCTGTTTCATATGTGCTACCAGGCGCTCATGGAGTGCAGTGAGTTTCTTAAGCCATAATCCAACTCAGAGACGTTACATACAGATAATATATAGAGTATGTTTATATATATATATATATATATATATATATATATATATATATACACATGCATTAAATGAAATTCTTGTATGTCTATTTTGAGGGTTGATGCTAAACCTGTGACATTACTTTTCTCTATTTTTCTCTGCCAAGCACACTTTCATCTGCTGGCGGCCCTCACCTCCTCCTCTATCCTTCATCCTAGTTTGTACTCTCCGTCCCTTTCACCCATCAGTCCCTCTCTCCCTCTTCTTCACAGCCAGAAGGCTTGTGTTTGATAATAACATATCAATCTCTAATGTACTCCAGTCATGACTCATCCACAGATGGCTTGGAAAAGTCCACTTTTTCTCCACCTGCTGTGCCCCAGTTACAGACGAAGAAAGGTCCAAGGCGGTTGGACTGTCGTTTTTCATGTGGCGTGGCAGTGAACTAAAGTGATTTAGATTCTGGGGAGCATCGCGCCAGGGTTGCAGGCAATTTTTAAACTTCAATTTAAACTTGTAACCACAGTTATGATAAAATGTAATACTCAGAATAACTAAAAAGGAACTCCTGCAAACTTATTTTTGATTATAGTCAACGATTTACATTTGCACCCATGACTAAATCCATCAAAAATATTAGCCTCTTTTCTAAGGTAAAGCACATTTTTTTAGGTTCCGTGGTTTTTGTCTTCCCTCAGTTTTATTCATTTACATATTTTGAGTTTGAAAGCCTTTCTTTACCTGCTCCAGTCTTATCTGACATCTCTCAGACAAAAAGTGAAAGTTTCTGTCATTGCTCTCTAGATATTGCTTTCATCTATAGCTCTAAAGCCTAACAAAAATGTTTGCCAGAAAAAGGATTCCTCTTAAAATCTGTACTCTGTCTTAAGAAATATAAGCAGCTTACGGTGGAAGTCTGTTGGACTCTGATCCAACCCTGAAATGGCAGAAACTACACTTACATGTATACAGGTCTATATTTCTATTTAACCCTTTAGAAGCAGAGCTTCACCTCCTGTGTTTACATTGTTTCGTATACCGGAACTCTTCAATTGTTTACACAATTATTGTAATTCTAAAGCGAAGGAAAGCAGCCTTGTGTTGATCTGCAACATGTCAGGAAGTATTGACACAATCAATGTAAATCAGTTGATTGGTTCATGGAGAAAAGTAGCTTTGGACCATTATGTAAATGTTTTTCACCTTTCAGCGCATCAGCCTTCACCGAGTCACACAGAGATGCTCATGCTGAATGCCCTTCCAGACACAACCGGCTGCAGACCTGCTCAGGGAGACCCACTCTTAGGCCCGTTGTGACTCCATAATTTTACACTTCAGGAAAGTGTTGCAGAAAGTGCAAGGCTGACATGAAAAGCTGCTTTTCTCTGTGTCAAAATGAGTTCATTCATTTTGATTGCGTCAACAGTTGAAGATTTACATGTTAATTCTAATGTACTATATGTAATATGTTTAAGTATTAACTATAAAATAAATTTCCATGCTTACTAGAGCGGTAACAAGGATCTGAATACTTGGAAATTCGCAATCTCTTTCTGAAATTAAGAGTACGAATATTTGAGACGTTTGAGATCGCTGATTTGTGATCATCATAAATATAGTAGTGTGAAATAAAAATACAATTCAGGCAATGCAATTATCACTCTAAAATGAAGATTAATGTTGGATTTTAGGTAAATAAACTAAACAAATTAAACTACTGTTACCAGAAGTAAATACATCTTCAAAGTAAAGTGTCAGTGTAGCTTTTTATTTTTAAAATCAAAGTTCTGTTAAAATATTGAATAAAATATATAAAATAAATGAATAGATGAGATTAGAAAAAAATGAGGTGTTGCTGTGTCTTCATTTACTGTCTTCTTGTCATGTAGCTGCTATAACTGTAGTTTGTGAATCTTTGAGGAGGGAAAAGTGTCAGGATTTGTTTTTTTGTTGTAAAATAATGCAAAGCAACAGTGATGTTCATGTTATGTTTATTGCTTAAATTAAACAGGAAGTTGCCAGAAAACTTTTGAGTGTGATATTATTTAATGTTACAAGTCAGCCCTTGTTATGTCCCAGGACCTTTCAGGACGTGGAAAAGAAAGTCAACGACAGCAATTATATTATCCGAACTCATGACAGAAAGAAGAAGTCTTGTGGTTGTCACATTACAAGCTCAAGCATTACTTTTCCAGAGAGGAGTCAAACTGCACCCCTAGTGTCGCTGTGGCAACTAACTTCAATCTCTGTGTGTTCTAGTCCTTCAGAATACTACATTTCAGAGGATGGGCTGGTAGAGAAAAGTGGAGTTATGCCTACTGCTCATTTGGGAAACCGAAATATTATGCCAACTAGAGGATTTCTTATCATATTTGTCTCAGCCTGCTCATTATGACATCCTCCATTTGATTGAGGATAATTTGTTGCTTTTTTCTGATCATCCTGGTCAGAGACCTGTTCTGTGTCATGATATTGATGTGGAAGGTTGGAGACCTATTAAGCAACATGGATGCATTAATCCCACTAAATGGACTATAAGGGAGCAGGAAGTAGCCTACCTCCTCGAACATGGCTTGGCTGCTCAGAGCAGTAGTGCTTGGAGTTCACCATGTGTTTTGGTCCCAAAACTGATGACTCATTTTGTTTTTGTACTGATTAAAGAAAAGTAAATGCTGTCACTAAGGATGATTCCTTTCCTCTTCCAAGGATGGAGGATTGCATTGACAGAGTAGACTCAACCAGCTTTGTAACAAAGTTAGACCTGTTGAAGGGTTATTGGCAAGTCCCATTGACGCCACATGTCTCAGACATCTCTGCGTTTGCTACACCTGACGTCTTCCTCCAGTATACTGTTATGCCATTCAGGTTGCGAAACGCTCCCGCAACATCCCAACGACTTATTCATACAGTATTGTTTGGAGTTAAGAACTGTGAGACATACTTGGATGATGTGGTTGTCTATTCTTTGACTTGGTCAGAACATCTTACAACCTTGACTGATGTTTTCAGCTGTTTTTGTGGTTCCTCCCTTACTTTAAATCTTGTAAAATGTGACTTTGGTAAGGCCATAATTACTTTTTTACGAAAACAAGTAGGACAAGGAGACGTGCGCCCACTGGCTGCCAAAGTGCAGGCTATTCTAGACTTTGTTTCTTTTTTTCTGCAGTGGTAGCTCCCCTCAAACATCTGGTTAGCCCGTTGGCACAGTTTGTTTGGTCCACTGCTTGTGAACATGCTTTTGTGGCAGCTAAAGCATTGCTTTGCTGGGCACCAGTTCTTGCTGCACCTGATTTTTCGTGACCATTTGCTGTGGAGGTTGATGTGTGCGGTAGTGGAGCTGGCGCATTTCTTTTGCAGCAGGATCAACAAGGGGTTGATTATCTAGTTAGTTATTTTTCAAAGAAGTTTAATAAACATCAGTTAAGCTACAGCACTACAGAGAAGGAGGATCTTGCATTACCGTTGGCGTTACAGAAGTTTCACGTCTACCTGGGATCTAGTTCTAGAGCCGTTACAGTTTATATTGATCATAATCTGTTGGCATTTGTCTCTCAAATGCATAATTGTAATCAGAGATTGATGCGCTGGTCCCTTATTTTGCAGGACTTTAATAATGAAGTCCATCACTAGAAGGGTTCTGATAATGTGTTAGGTGACACCCTTTCACGATCAGGGTTGTATTAAACATTTTCTGTGTAACGTTTAATCTTTGGGGAATGGGGGTGTTACGTCCCAGGACATTTCTCTTGTTTTTTTTCTTTTTTCCCCTAAAAACGTTAGTGTTCAGATGCCGGGGCGCGATTGGCGTGGTGCTCCAGCACCAGGAGTGAATTGGCTGCTGAAAATCGCACCTGGGATCACACCTGCTATAAAAGGAACCAGGAAGAAGACCAAGTGAAGCTCATTTTTACATCTCCCACCACTCCCAAAGCCAGCTGTATGGAGCTTAAAGTTGTAGGAGTGGACTTCCTTTTAGTTGGAGTCATGTTTTCTCTTGTTTTTGTTATGTTAGGGAGGTAAGTTAATGTGTTTTTTGTTTATTTTGTTTTGTTAGGTAAGATTTGGGTTCTTGTTCGGTAGGCCTGTGTTTTTTGTTATTTTGGCCTTGGTCCACTCTGAAGCAAATGCTCTAGTTCTTGGGTTTCAATCAAAATAAATCCCTTAACGTGCTTTGAGTGTGCTAGTTTTTGAGACTGGGGGGAGATGGGGTCTCATTTTATGTTGCATCCTTTTTTTTTTTTTTTTTGCCACTAAATGGGGGAATTGGGGTGTAACACCTTATCTGGTCTTCTTCCTCTTTTAGCAAGCGCATTAGCTTTTATGCAAATTATCACTTTTTAAAATTTGCCACTAAATTAATATTTCTCTTATTGTTTGCAGGTACACCCTTCCTGACTTCTTTTGAAGGCTTCTAGGGTAAACCAAAGTGCAGGGTAAATCTTTATTTTGATACTTATTATTCCTCACGTTGTAAATAAACAGTGGATCACCTGCACTCTCTATTGAGGATCTTAGTAAATGAGTGTTGTCATACTTACCTCTTCTACTTTTAAAGAATAGCAAACCCTTTTCATATATTATTTTAAAAAATATTTGAAGTAAAGAAGCTAACAATCTAAAGTTACGTTTGACCTACTTTTAAGTTTCTTTACCTGGCTGTCAGAGGGACTGTTGGCAGTTTGTCTTGCAGAAAATCCCAAGATTTGCAGTAATTAGTGATGACATTGTTTAGAAGAACTGGGTTTTTTTAGGTGTCAGAAGACTTTACGCACATAAGAAAGCTGGCAGAGATCCACCTGAGCCACAGTCATACAGACATGTTCACACAGTGATGTAATACCTGAAGGAGAGTTTGGGAGAGACTGCGAAAGCCGTCTTTTCGGCTTCACCGCTCACAGAGGAACTAGCAGAATGTCACACACAAACCCTAGGAAAGGATGTGAAGCAGATTGACGGTCCGATACAAGAAGGTTCAAAACAGACGCTTGCCTCTACGCGGGCGGAAAATATAGGTCAATTCCACATTTACACTGTTGAGCTTCTTCGCCAAGCATTCTTAATTATGACTCCCACTCTCCCATCATGACTGCTTTGGTGCCAAGGTGATGAATCCAGCAGGAAGAAAAAAACAAGACAAACAAATTATTATAAAGTCAAAACAGTATGAATCATAAATTATTGGAAAAAGGCAAGAGCAGTAGTGATCAAATGATAAAAAAACTGCTTTGAGTGACTCAGACTTGTAAAAAAGAATTTACAATAAATTCTTCTTTTAAATATTCAAAATGTTTTGAAACCCTAAAATGAACACCTCCTCTCCCTGTATTAGTTTAACATGCATGAGCAGCCACACGGTCACAGCTCCACATTTTACCAGATTTCCGCTAAATGTATTTGCCCTTACCCAAGCCCCTTTTTCCCCTTTGATGCACCTTCTTGTTAAAAATGTGTTGTTTTTCCCATTTGACACTAATAAAGAAAGAACCACTGCTGCCACCAGTGGACATTAATAATTTACAGAACTGCCAATGCGGCAAGAGAATGGAAATTAAACAGGGTTTTTTTTTCTTGTTCTAGAGCTGGCAGAAAGCTTAAAGCATGTGCTGTGTGGAGGGGGAGGTTAAAATATTTACTCTACATTCACATGGATCTGTGAAACACACTTGTGGAAATATAAATACCTTAAGTCCCACTCCAATCATGTTTTGATCCATTTTAAAAGTGTTCACAGTTGTCTCAGAATAGTAATGATGCCATTTTTAGCTAAAATAAAAAAATCTGTGTCCTTTTCTTGAATATAGTTTCTGCAGAGCAGAAGGAGTTCATTTGAAATTTGTCTGTAAGTTGTGGGCGGGACTGTTGGCGCGGCGCAACGCTGCTCCCCTTCCCCTCGCCATTGCTAGGAGGGCTTTGTTTACATGCCATTTGTCTACGAGTGGATGCATTGGAATGGAGTGGAGCAGGTATAGGATAAGGAAAAGGTTAATAAAAAACTGTTTTCATTAAGACAAAGTTGTATTCACGAAGAAAAAACTGTGCACAACTTTGCAGAAAAAAATGAATACATCATTTAGTTTTAGGTTTAACATGTTTTTTTTTATATGATTTGGTATGAGTTTATCCTGTTAAACTGTCAAAAAATACGTCACGGGGCATTGAGTCCCGGAACATCGATTGTTCAAACTGCGCATGCGTGTTATTTATTTATTTTTATTAAACTAAAATAAAATAGAACATAACAGGAAATTATCTTTAAAACCATATTCATTCATTCATTTTCCAATCCGCTTTATCCCTTTCGGGGTCGGAGCCTAACCCGGCCACTCATGGGTGAAGGCAGGGTACACCCCTGGACTGGTTGCCAGTCCAGGGGTGCCACAATCACACACACCCATGCACACTCACATCCACACCTAGGGACAATTTAGAGTAACCAATTAACCTACGAAGCATGTTTTTGGATGGTGGAAGGAAGCCGGAATACCCGGAGAAAACCCACGCATGCACGGGGAGAACATGCAAACTCCACACAGAAAGGTCCCCCAGCCAGGACTTGAACCGGGAACCTTCTTGCTGTGAGGCAGGAGTGCTAACCACTGCGCCACCGTGCAGCCCCTTTAAAACCATAGCTCTGTTGAAAATGGAATAAAACAGATCATAATACAGCAATCTCCGGCCGCATTTTCTGGTTGTCAGGCAACAGCAGCGGATCGTGTAAACAATGCAGCTGTGGGGTTATGGACCTAGGACATTTGTTTGTTTTTTGTTGGGTTCCACTTCCTGTTTTATTTTGTTGCTGGTTGTCACTTCCTGTGTTCTCTCCCTCCTTATTGGCACACCTGTTTCCAATTACCTCATCCCCTCCTCCTGTTATAAGTCTTCGTCTCCCCTGCACTGGTTGTCGGATGGTCTTTTGTACCTTCATGGGTTTGTGTTCAGTTTTTGTGAACCTTTCTCGATTAAACGAGAGACTTTGTATTTACGAGTGTCGTCTGCATCTGTGTTCACACGTCAACCCTGACATTACCATCCGACCGTAACATGGACACAGCAGACGCGGAGACGTTATGGGCACTACTCCGCCAGCAAGAGGAGCAGGTTGCTTGTCTTCGTCAAGGGTTGCTG